>JAMXBD010001293.1:0-411678 GCA_024138025.1 Combretum micranthum
ATCTGATCTTTTTTGGTTTGAAATATAATCAAGAACTATATCCAAAATTAATTTGCTTATAAAAGGTTTCTTATTTGGAAACCGTGGAAAAGCCGGAATTTGGGGTTTCTAAGCCTTTCTCACAAAGCTTGAACTAAACTGGTTTAAGGTTTCATTTTCTGGTTTTCGAAGTTTACTTGATTACTAGGAAATCCGGGTATACCTTATAAAATAATAAAAATGTGTAATGAAATAAATGAATAGTGCAAAAGAATTATCATTACCGGTAGAAATGAAAATACGGTAAAAAGGTTATAACTGTAACTTTTTAACCCAAAAATTAAATAAACTGAATATTTAGAAAATCTCGTGGAATTACGAGTCTAACGGTACTAATGGTATTTTTTTGATATCTCAGCCCCGGGATACACTTTTCGAAGTCTGTATCCGAACGGGTTCAAAATAGGTCAAAAATTTACCAATCTTATGTTTTTAAATAAACTTATTTACTAACGAGCTATTCTACATATTTAAACTACCTCTGGCCTCTAGAGTTAGGGGCGACTAGATTGCCAGACTTACACTATTGTATTCGGTTAGGGTTTCCGGATGATTTTCCGGTTGACCTTTGCCAATTGGAAACTGAGATTTTCTGTTTATACAACGTATTTAGTTTGAGAATTTATTAAAATTTTATTTTTATAAGTATTTAATATCTCTCACTGCTTTCGGAAATCTTAAATTGAATTATTATATCCGGAGTTATATCGGTAATGGTTACCAGATATTGATTTCTTGAGTTTGAGTCAAATATCGATTTTGGAATGATTTTGGGGAAATCTTGATTTTTATAATTTGCTTTGAAAAAGGATCTTATAGTGTTTTGTTTTCGAATTTATTTTTGCTTCGATTTAAGGTTTTATGAACAATTAGGTTAACTTAAGGATTTCTAATTTGTTATCTTGTTCTTGCATTTCCTCCTTCTTAAGATTACGAGATTTCAATTTCTAACTCGTTCTATGATTCTTGGAAGTTGATTGATCGTTAGGGCTATATGTGATTTCCGTCTCTTAGGATTATTAGTCTGGTTGTTTGGGGAATTTACAAAGTCTATATTTTATTATTGGCAGATAAAGTTTCTTAATTGTGCCAAAGCCTAGTTATGGAATCGGCCTTTGGTGATTTTCCATGATCCTTCAAATTGTCATGTTATGGATTACTTGCTTTTTAGCAAATTATCAACTGTGTTATTTTTATCCCGATTTTTATGAATTAAAATTAGTTAAGCAGCTTTATCTTACGTAATGGTTTTGGACTTAAGGGACTTTTGTAGTCCTTGTTTTATTTTTAGATTTTGTCAAGACTAAATGAATTCTTACTTTCGTTTATATTTTAGGACTCGTTCAAAGTTCGGTTTTAATTTGGAGTAATTTTTGGGTTTATTTCGAAGTTCATCTTGGAATTATTTACTGAAATTTTCCGGGGCTTCTTAGGTAATTGTATAGTAAAGCCTTAAATTTTGATGCATTATACAAGTTTTCTCAAAGGAATCATTCAAAAAGTGGATTTTCTAAAAATTCGAATTTTTGAGTAAATCCATTTGAAAACATATTTACAAAGTGTAAAATGCAAGTTTTTATGTAAAAATGAAGTCCTTAGTGGTTATGTATGTTGAGCCTTAATTTCCTAAATATCAAATGATTTTTACTTAAAGAAATCACTCAAAAACTAATTTTTACAAAATTCGGATTTTTGGAATCAATCCCACTTGAAAACATGTTTACAAAATGCAAAATGAAATTTTTATGTAGAAATGAAAGTCATAAGTAATAGATATAATGAAGACTCAAATTTTAACAAAAATAATTATATTTTCTTAAGTAATAAATCCAAAACAAATGGAAATGATCAAAGTTAGAAAACTAGATTTTTCACAAGTAATTGTTATTATGGTCTTGCAAAATAAAAAGTTATAAAACTTTCTTTTAGCAAAAATCATTAAGATCATGCATACATTAAGCTCATCTCATTTCATTCATGTTAGAAAATCATTCATATTTCATGTATACGTGATTCATCAAATAGAAATATTTCAAACATTTACAAAACTATTTTTCGGAATTGAAGTTTGCTACTGTCCTAATCTGATCCAACCTTTTCGAAGCTTTAAAGTTTTCAAAACTTAAATATAATTTTATAAATAGATATATCTTTCGAAGTAGATAGAAATCGATATATAATTTGCGCGATTCAGAGTTAAAATGACCAAGTTATGGCCGTTTTAAGTTGGAATTCCCGCTTAGGACGAGAATTACGAATTTGATAGTTTGTATAAGCTCGTTTGGATTAGTTTGAGTTGAAATACTTATTAGAGTATTTCTTCCTTTTTAGGTGACCCTGAATTCGACGATTCCCTTCCACCGGATTACTTTTACTAAAAAACCGGTGATTCAATGGTCGAATGAGTTTTCTCTTTATTTTGTTACCTTGTTTATGCTTGTAGCTAGTTGCATTAAAATATAGGAAAGATAAAAATCGATATGAATGGGATGGGATATATGATGAGACTGTGATGAATGTATGCCAAGGAATACTAAAGCATATCGAAACCATGATTCGATTGAATAACTGCACTGTTCATATTATTTCTGTTATGTGTGTGATATTGGTTGGTCACTCTAAAGAATGTAGAATATTTTGACCTAAGCAAAAATTAATTGGTCATGCATCGCATCGGACATATTGCATTTGGTAGCGTGATACTCCTATGCAGGTCGATCAGTATGGTCCGTTGATGACTCGTTTGGATAACGAGACCGTGCCAGAGCTCATTCATGGAACTAAGGCGCATGGATGCATTTCATGGGTGAGCCTCGCCGAGTCGAGTGCTATGAGCGAGGGCTTGGGGACTAGCGGTTGTGGAGACTTTCAATACCATTCCTAACCTAAGATACGGATGGCGTAAATCCGTTCTGTGTGTGGGTTCCGGATACCCATACATAATTGTTTACTCATGTGTTTGTTCATACATAGCATATGATTGATTATAACTTGTCTGTTATGTATTGAATTAAGGAATTCTCATTAAGCTAGTGTAGCTTATACCCCAATAGATGTTTGAATGAACATGTTATCTCAAGAATGCTAAGTGGGGACCGTGATGGTTGAAGCCAAGAATGACTTCGGGATTCCGGCAAGGATAAAATGCTTGAACTTATTGGCTAGATTTTATGATCGCCTTGTAATAGTTTATGTAGGGAAGTTATGGATGAATATAATTGAGGGTTAATGATTTGTATTTTGAAGTACAGTGATTCGTATATGAAGCATAGTGATTTGTGTCTGAAGTATAGTAAATTGTATTTCTTTTACATTGTTACTCAAGTGTATCCATATAAAATGTATCTCTCCAATGTGTCTCCTCTATATGTTAGACGCCTTGTACATAGTATGGAAGCCTTCTGTCACGCCCGAAGGGTATCCTAAACGTGGCAGTCCGCCGTACACAATACTAAAGCCTAGGAATGTCCGCCTAGTCATGCGAAGGCTTCCATACTATGTACAAGGCGTTTAACACATAAGGAGACACATTGGAGAGATACATTTTATATTGATACACTTGAGTAACAATGTAAAGGAAATACAATTCACTATTCTTCAAAATACAAATCATTAAACTTCAATTACATCCATAAAAGATTCCACACGTAAAACTATTACAAGACAATTCATAAAACCTATCTAATAACTTCAAGTATTCTTATTCCTTGCCGGAATCCCAAGTCATTCTCGACTCCAACCATCACGGTCCCCACTTAGCGTACTTGAGATAACCTATCCATTCAAATATCTATTAAGGTATAAGCTGCACTAGCTTAGTGAGTGAAAACTTCCAGGATTACATTTATAACACATCATACAATCAAGTGATTAGTCAGACAAGTGATATGCATCAAACACGTGAATTCTACAAACATATGAGCTGCCGGAAATCATATGTGGATGGACTTGCGCCCTCCATCCCGGGTTAGCAGATTAACGAATCCCGAGGTACGAACCAAAACCGTTTCAGCCTACGGATAACTATAAATTATAAAATCGTTTAAAGTACAACGACAAACTAACAAGAATCATTTAAGGTACAACGATAAACCAACAAATGCTAATGCTCCATCCCATCGTGATATGAATGAGTTCAATTTCATCTTCAATTCCGAATAATCAATTATATCAATTCTTTTATGTGATCAATCAATAATCGCAGACAATCAATTCTAATTCCTCTATACAAGCAATAATTAATCACTCGGCTTCGATATTCTTACATCCCATTTCTCATATCAACAACAAGCATACATAGTCCCTGTTCGTTCCCATCATGCATATCCATTTTATCTTTACCAAATATCTAGTGCAACTATTATTACAATCACATACAATAATGAAATCGGAAGTAATACTCACTCGGCCATTGGATCACCGGTCTTTTAGTACAAGTAATCCGGTAGTAAGGAATCGTCGATATCGGGGTCACCTAAAAAGGAAGAAATACCCTAATAAGTATTTCATCACTTAACTAGTCCAAGTTATCTCATACAAACTATCAAATTCGTAATTCTCGTCTTAAGCGAGAATTCCAACTTAAAACGGCCATAACTTGGTCATTTTAACTCGGAATCTCGCAAATTATATATCGATTTCTATCTACTTCAAAAGATCTATCTAATTCTAATATTATATTTAAGGTTTGAAAACTTTGAAGCTTCGAAAAGGTCGGATCAGATTAGGGCAGTAACAAATTTCAATTCCAAAGAATAGTTTTGTAAATGTTTGTAATGTTCCTAGTTCCTACTATATAAATTAGCCATACATGAAATATGAATGATTTCCTAACATGAATGACATGAGATGAGCTTAATGTATGCATGATATTGATGATTTTTGCTAAAAAGAAATTTTATAACTCTTTATATTGCAAGACTTCAAGGATAACTACTTTTAAGAACACTAGTTTCCTAACTTTGATCATTTCCATTTGTTTTGGATTCATTTCTTAAGAAAATATAATTATTTTTGTTGAAATTGAGTCTTCATTATGTATTACTTATGACCTTCATTTCTACATAAAAATTTCCATTTTACACTTTGTAAACATGTTTTCAAGTGGGGTTGATTCCAAAATCCGAATTTGTAAAAATTAGTTTTTGAGTGATTCCTTTAAGTAAAAAAAAAATCATTTGATTACTTTGAAAATTAGCTCAACCATGCCTAGCCACTAAGGACTTCATTTCTTTGAAAACTTCTAATTTGAGTTTGGAAAATATAGTTTTCATGCCATTATTCCATTGTTACGAATTTCCTAAAATGACAAAACTCAAATTTTTCCTACCCTTTCTACTCGTTGTTCTATATATTTTTCTTAGCAAATCCCATCTTAATTTATCAAAATCATTACTTGATGATACCTATGACTTAAACTCTCATTTTTCATACAAAACACAAGTTTTAGAGTTGGTAAATGGGTTTAAGGCATGGTTTTGAAATCATCCGAATTTACAAATTTTGGATAAACTCAATTTTTTATTTTATTTCTACAATGCATCATGCATATATGTACTACCTACAAGCTATTGTCATGAAGATTATGAGATGATCTACCTATATGTATATATATAGTACCAAGAATTTTTTTGAAAACTTTTACTTTGCAAAACTTTGAATTATACTAGACTTAAGAAAAATAACTTTCTTCTTGCAAAGTCATACTTTATTTTATCAAAACTCAATCTTGATGATCTATATAACCATAATCTTCATTATTTCAATAAAAACCTTCATTTTGAGGTTAGAAAATAGGTGTTTACATAGGTGGTTTGCCTAAGAACGAATTTTACAAAATTTTAAAGAATGAAAACATTGTTTAACCTAATCTTGGAAACCATTTGTTATTCTAAGATTATACTTTGATAAATTTCTTTTATCCTTATCAAAACTTGGTCTTTATTGTATATATACCCTAGGACTTCCATTTTCCTATCAAAATTATCATTTGGCATTTGGAAATAAGTGTTTGAATTGTGGCTATTTTCAAATCCGAATTTTGAGAAATTCATTTAAGCTTGTTTTCTTTGTAAAACTCATTTAGTCTTTCAAAAACCATTTCCTAATCAAACCTATCCTTAAGGCTTCCATTTCCTTAATAAAAATCTTGTTTTGAAGTTGAAAAATGGGTTTTTAAAATTGTCTTTGTTGAGATCCGAATTTACAAAATTTATTCTTGGACATATCTTTTGATAAAATCTATCTAAACTTATGAAAATTCATTCCTTACATATCCTATCCTAAGAGCCTTTCATTTCTTAAATAAAAACTTCATTTTTGAGTTGGAAAAACATGTTTTTAAAATATGCCTTGGCCAAAATCCGAAAATAAGATTTTTATTTTGAAAATCACCTTTGATTCTTGTAAAAAGAAGTCTTGATGATATACATATATTAAGCTTCATTATCTTAAGTAAAAATTACATTTTGACTTGGAAAGTAGTTTTTAAATGGGGTCTTGCCAAAATACGAATTTCACAATTTTGTTTGAGTTCAAAACTAAGATCTATACTTAATATGAACATAAACATAAAACAAATGCATGGTAGTGAGCTATGAACTCATAGATCTAGACTTTACTCATCAAAATCCTTCATTTATGTTATCTATACCCTAAGCTTTTCATTTTAAATGAAAAATACACATTTTGAAGTTGAAAAACAACTTTTCTAAATATGGTTCCATTTTCATCCGAATTTTCAAAAATGATTTTTGTTGAAAATAAAATAGATCTTGAGTTTTCTAAAACATTCCTACTATCATCATGCTACTACAATTATTTATGAACATAAAACAAAAGTCTAATGCATTTATGAACTCCAAAACACTAGATCTAGTTTTCTATACTAGTTTTAAATGCATGAACACATGTGAATGAGAAATATATGCATAAATCATAAGCAATGACAAAAATAATAACTCAAATAGCAAGATCTATAGCATAAACAAAAATCAAAGCTACAAAAAGTTAGATCTACAAAATATAACAACTTTAAACAAGAAAATAATAGTGATACAAGAGATTAACATTAGAGAAAAGGAGTGTTTCATTTTTTTGGCATCATCATCCTAAGCTTTTAAGCTTATGGAAGGTCATTTGATGCATGAAACTTCCATTACACTTTACCTATATCACCTATGGAGGCTTTGAGAAGAAGATTTGCTTCAAAATCTTCAAGAATGAAGTGTAGAAGCCATTTTTAGAAGTGGGGGCAGCTTGTTTTTCATGTAAGAAACGAGGAAATGAAGAAAGAAGGAGAGGAAAAAGAGAGAGAAAAACTAAGGAATAAAAAAGGAAAGAATGAGTAAATGAAGGAGAGAGAGAAAATGAGTGTATTAATTGAATAAAAGAGAGAAAAAAAATAAAACAAGGCAGCAAGGGAGGGGGGCTATTCGTGAATTATGTGGGAGGGAGAGAGAGGAATTTTGTTGAAATTTGACTTGAATTTGAATTGTGTAATAAATGTGTAATGTAGCTTTCTTAAGAAGGAGTAGAATATAATTAATTTAGTCAAAATAGGAGTAAATAAAGGATAATGGCAGCCATAAATGAGTCAAAAATCTGCCATGAATTGATATAATAAAGTGTAAAAAATTGAAGTGAAAAGGAAGTGTGTAAACCCCGGTATTCTTAGTAGTTAAGTAAACCCAGGGAGTTGATAAGCGAAACCCTAATCCAGTCCAGTTCAAGTCTAGTGAGAGAAGCCTAGAAACCCTAAATCCGGCTTTCCTTCGGTTTCCTAATAAAAGAAGTTTTATAAGTAAATGAATATGAATTATTGTTTTAAAGTATATTTTAAACCTTAGAGAGTTTTAAATTCAGAAACTTTTCAATTCCGGGCCTTCCAAGCTCAATTATGGAAAAACGTGTGCCCTGGGACCAGAAACTCGAAAAAATATTTCGAATCTCATTAGAGCCGAAATTTTATAAGGATTTCAAAAATATAAATTTTATAATTTTTTGGGCTATAAAAATTACAGCTATAGCCTTTTCCTGTATTTTCTTTAAACCAATAAAGTAGATGTCTTGTGTACTATTCACAAGTACAATCTACACTATACACTACTCATACCCTATTCTTACATCCTTACAACTACTCATTACAATTTTCTTTTCCAAGAAATTTTGTTTCCTAATTAATTATTACATTTTATTACATAAATTACAAATTTTATCAAAATTTCAATTCTCTCTCTCCCTCCCACACACTTGGCCGGTGTACCTCCTCCCCAATTTCCCTCAATTTGATTTATTTTTACTTCTTTTAACTTAACTAAACCCTAATACACACAATATATAAGCTCATTTTCTCTCTCTCTCTCCTCATTTTTTCACTCTTCTAAATTTTTGCAAAGGTTGAAAACTCTCTCTTCTTTCTCCTATGGTTGCCGTGACACACACACACACACACACACACACCCTCCACAAATTTATTTCATCTTCTTTTCTTCTTCAAATCATCCATTAGATGATGATTCCAAGCTTTGTTATTACCAAATCTTGTAATGGCAAGACCATTCTTGAGTGTTTTCCACTTTTAATCCCAATGAGCATATGCTAGGGACATGAAAACACTAATACAAGAATATCAAGCCATCACAAGAAGTAGATCTTGTGTTTAAAAGAGTTTTTATTGAAATATCATCTTGTTCATGCATGTAAAGTAGAGATCTTACATGGAAAGTTTATGTTCATGCCATTAAATTCATGTTCATGCACTATTAAGTAGTAGATCCTGTGTTTAGACAATCATACTTTCATTTACATTTATGTTTCATGTGGTTATTTTGAGCTTGCATGCATTTATGGTCATAAAAGCTTAGCCTTGCATGTATAGAGATGCGTTAGATGATAGATATTTATGGATGTAGGACAAGAAACTTGAAAAAGAAACGATTTTGTTAGAAATGCCAAGTGGAAAATTCGGATGGAATTTGAAATCTATTTTAAAAACCCTTGAAACTACTTTGAAACTCATATTTTACATGAAAAATGAAGGGTATATGTAATAGGTATCTTTAAGGAATGATTTGTATAAGTTTGAATGAGTTTAGGCATGAGTAATAGGTAAAACAAGTAGTGGAGTTAGAATGGAAAATTTTGAGATAGTGGTTAATTTGTTAAATTCGTATTTTAGAGTAATGCCTACATAAACACCTAATATTCAAGCTCAAATTACATTTTTATGAGTTAAATGAAGTCCTTAGGTAATAGATATAATAAAGCTTCAAATTTTGAGGCATTAAACAAGTTTTCTCATAGAAAAATGCAAGAAAAGAAAATTTTCGAATTCGGATTTTTGTGAAAAGTTGTTTAAAAGCATATTTGCTAAGTGAAAAATGTGAATTTCTGAAGAAATGAAGGTCTTGGATAGTATAGATAATGAAGACTCATTTTTACTTAGATAGTAAATGAATTCTAAAAATAAAATCTTAAAACCCTAGGAAATGCAAAATTGGAAGGAATGGATTTTTAGGAAGTGATGATTGTGGAGTCTTATAATAATTAATTTTAGAGTTCATTATCGAAAATCATCAAGATCATGTATATATTGAACTCATTACATGACATTCATACTAGGAATTCATTTATATTCCATCTATACATGAATTATCAACTAGAAACATTTTTACTAAATGTGAAACAATTTTTCAAAAACGGAAACGTTACAAAGCAGATCTGATCCCTCTATTCCATGACCTTAATATTTTTAAAACTTGAAAATAATATTAGAAATAGATAGATCTTTTGAAGTAGATAAAAATCGATATAAAATTTGCGAAATTCCGAGTTAAATGACCAAGTTATGGCCGTTTTAAGTTGGAACTTCCGCAAATAGCGAGAATTCCGATTTTGTCTAGCTTAGATGCATAGCTTGAATTAGTTAAGTGATGAGATTCTTATTAGGTTGCTCTTATTTGGTAGGTGATCCCGAGCACGACGATACCCTACCACCCGACTACTACTATTAAGAGACCGGCGTACCATGGCCGAGTGAGTATTACTTCCGATTTCAATTATTGCTTGTGATTGTAATGATAGTGGCATTAGTTGTTTAGGCAAAGATAAAAATGAATATGCATGATGGGGTATATGGGAATTATATACTTGTCTGCTGTTGATATGTGAAATTGAACTTAAGGAATATCGAAACTGGGTATTAAGCTACTGCTTGTATAGCGATGAGTTATAATTGATTGTCTGCGAATATTGGTTGGTCACCTAAAAGAATTGGATTAATCTATTATTAGACCTCAATTATAATTGAACTCATTCATATCATAACGGGGATGGAGCATTAGCATTTGGTTTTTCGTGATCCATAAAATGAATATGTTGGTTTTTCGTGATCCATAAAATGAATATGTTGGTTAATCGTGATCCATAAAACGAAATTGTTGGTTAATCGTGATCCATAAAATGAAATATTGTTTAGTTGACCGTGAGCTTAAACAGCGTCATACCGCAGGATTCGTTAATCTGCTAACTCGGATGGAGGGCGCAAGTCCATCCACATATGATTTCCGGCTGGTCATATATTTGCTGAACTCATTTGTTTGACGCATATCATTTGCTTGAGTAACCACTTGCTTGAACGAATTGTCTTAATTGCGATATGGAAGTTTTCACTCACTAAGCTAGTTAGCTTACGCCCCTATAGTTTTTACTTGTTGCAGTATGAATTCATTTGACTTAAGCCAAGGCAGGCTACAACTCAGGTACCGGAGCTAGGAGATTCCCTTAGAAGTTTATTTCGATTTTGTATAGACTTCCGTTGGAAACTAAAAGACTCTGGATGACTGTAATGGACTTAATATTATTTTGCAGGGGAATGCCCCTTAGACTTTGTAATTTATATATGTGTTTTGGTTTATTATCTATGGCTAATGAATGCCACATTAAACTTCTTAACTCCATTGATTGAGTATTCTATTGTCGTAAGTTACATCTATACAAGACTCCCGAAGGACTCGGATAGAAATTCGAGAGTCTTATATAGTATGTGGTGGACTGTTACGTTTAAGATACCCTTATGGGACATGACAAAGTGATATGTGTAAGGTGTACTTGAAAGTATGGGTTGTAAAAGTACTTTCTTAATAAAATAAAATAAAATTAGAAAATTTATTTCAAATATTTGTAGCAGATTTTTCATAATTAAAAATAAATAATTATTTGAATTATTTTAGTATTTAAACAAATATGTTACCGATATGATCAAAATACGAATATGGGCTATAAATGATAATTTTATAACCCGAAAAATTCTTAAAAAATTATTTTATGAAAATAAAAATATTTTTAAAATATTTTTCCAATTATTAAATTAATTTATTTTATTTTTAGTATCGGGTCTTAAACAGAATCTGATCCCGTAAAAGCCCGACCTAACTAAATTTTAGAATAACTAAATTTTCTATAATATATAAAATATTTATCTAAAAATATATGGCTTTATAAGAATAATAAAATTGTGTAATGAAATAAAAGTGAAAAGTGCAAAAGACTAATTAATTACCGGTAGTAATGAAAATACGATAAAAAGGTTATAACTTTAACTTTTATAACCTGAAAAATTATATAACTGATATATTTGGAAATCTTATGAAATTACGATTCTAACAATACTAATGGTATATTTTTGATATCTCGAGCCCCGGGACACGCTTTTTCGAAGTTTGTATCCGAACGGGTTCGAAATAGGTCAAAAATTTACCAATCTGATATTTTTAAACAAACTTATTTTACTACAAGCTATTCTACATATTTAAACTGCACCTCGGCCTCTAGGGTTAAGGGCGCTAGATTGCCGGAATTAAGCTATTGTATTTTGGTTAGGGTGTCCAGGTGAATTTTCCGGTTTAGATCTTTGCCAATTTGGAAACTGATATTTGATGTTTATATAACATATTTGATTTGAGAAATTTATCTTAAATTTCATTTTTGTAAGTATTTAATATCTTTTAACGTTTTTGGAATTTTTGAATTGGATTTCATTTCCGAAAGTTAATCGCTATTTACTTTTTAATAATTTGTTTTTGGGCTTTATATTACCCGATTTTATAAGTCGAAGTTAACCATGGAATTTTCCGTACGTCGTGGTTTTGAATTTGAAGACTGTTGAGCTCTCAGTTTATGTTTAAAGATTTTCATTTTCTCAAGATTAAGAAGTTTTTGAATTCGTTCATGATTTAGGACTAGTCAAAGTTCGGTTTTAATTTGGAGTGATTTTTAGGGTTTATTTTCGAAGTTCATCTTGAAATTATTTACTGAAATTTTCCGGAGCTTACACCTTCGCATGACTGAGGCGGTCGTTCCTAAGCTTTAATATTGTATATGGCGAACTGCCACGTTTAAGATACCTTTCGGGGCGTGACAGTTTAGTTGGTGTCAGAGCGACAAGGTTTTGGGAATTAGTGGGAAGACTTTAAGAGAATAGAATGATAAGATACGATCTTAGGAATGGATAGGTAAGTGTTATATAACCCTTAAGTATAGAAGAACTAGATTTAGCTCTATGACCTTTAAGGTATGACTTTCGATCATTAAGGATTTGAATTCTATCTTGGAGACTTCTGGAGAACATAGAAACAGATATATAAGGAAGGAAGATTGAAAATATTTGACGGGACGATCGAATCTATTCTAGCAACTGCAAAATACAGTAGTAAGTGACCTTACCCGACCCTTGGTTCAAGCCAACAATAGAAATGGTAGATGCCCCTAATAGATTTAGCAAATGGATAGTCGTCCTTTTTTGGAAGAAGCCAATCTTCTAGAAATAGCAATAGATCTTTTGTAAAGCGTTAGGAACAAATAACTTTTTGAGTAAAAAGAACAAAAATGTTTTGAAAATGTAAACCGATGTTGTGGTTTATCATCTAGTTCATAATTTGATTCCAATGTATGCTTTGCATCCTTTCTTTGAACTTTTGTAATGGAAGATTCATATCTTCTCTTGATTTCATGAATTTCGTTTTGGATATTATGAAGTTCTTATTATTGACTTTGATTTCAGTAGAATTCCAATGTTTCTTATATATGTTTTATTTACGTATTTCCGTGTTCTGTATTTCCGATAAGTTTCTTTAAGTCTCTTTTAACGCCTTAAGACGTAATAAAAAATTTAGAATTTCACCTGAGCTTAATAAAATTGTAGGAGACATACCAACACAACAAGAACCCGTCATGACTCCTTTAGGAGCCGAGAACCGAACGATACCCGAACCACCTAATCAAGAGGGAAATGCTTCAATAGAGATTGAACAGCTTACTAGTCAGATAAGAAGCTACACGCAACAGACTCAAGCCAGTTCAACGTCTACACCTGTAAGATATGTGCAAGAAACGACACAAAATGAGCCACCATCACCTCAATACCACCAAAGCCTTTTACCATACTTCATAAAGTGTAACCAATATTTCGACAGAGCTTTTGGAAAACCAGATGAGGCAGAGGATTGGTTGGCACACATTGAGAGGTCCTTTAATGCTTTTGAAGTACCACACCATCTGAGAGTCAATTATGGAACCTATATGCTCCGCTTACATGCCCGAGTATGATGGGAATCTAAGGGAAGAGAGTTGACGCCTCTAGTTACATGGAAGATGTTTAAAAATGAGTTTTTGGATAAATATTTTCCCATGAGCTTAACAGTCCAGTATAGTGCAAATTTTCTCAATATCTCACAAGGAGATCGTAGTATGGAACAGTACGAAACCAAGTTCAGTAGATTGTTGCAATATGCTCCGAAATCATATAAACATAGTGAGGAACTCAAACGACAAGTGTTTCTGAATGGTTTGAAAGAAGACCTTCGGACTCGATTGGAGGAATTTGATATCAGGAGTTATCAAGGATTGCTAGAAAAAGCACGGATAATAGAAAATGCTCAAAGGAGAAGACAAGAAAGAAATAATAAGGAATTGGAGTTTTATGTTGCAATGACCCCAAGTCAAGAAGTCAGAACACTCCACTTGGATGATGACCCAAGCAAGGAAGAAGACACAATATTGGATAAGATACAATGTTGGAAATGTAAGATAAAGCATTACCCTATACGGTGTCCACAACTTCAATCCAAGTGTTATCTCTGTGGGGACCCCAGTCACAAAGTTGAGAAGTGTCCTAACAAGATGACCACCGGATGCTTTCTTTGCTCAAAAACAGGACATTTGGCTAAAACATGCCTCGAACGGGATAACTTGCATGTTGCTTCGCTGGATCTACCAAGGAAGAAGAGGAGGAGATGTAATAGGAATAAAAGCAACAAAGGAAAAAGGAATCGAAGTTCTTCAGGAACATCTTCATCTGAAAATCTCGTCTACAACCCTCACACATATGTTGTGTATGAAGAAGCTAGTGATGAGGAGCTGGAGTCTTTGCCATGAAGGAAGTGAGATTAAAGATGCAACTTGGTATCAGGTTAGCACTATACCCTTAGAATACCGCATATTCTTTCCTGCCAATAAAATCAAGGAGATAGTTTATTAGAAATACCCTCGGATTAAATGGCTAAACTAAAAATAGGAAAGCCCGAGACCATTAAAAGCTAGAATGAGCCGATGATGGAAACTAAAACAAAAACTCGATTAATTTAACAAATTCCAAACCACCCCTCATCCAATTTCTTGTAATTAAAGAACTTTGAAAGATTGAAAATCTATGATGATCGTTACATAAAGTTTAAAACTTCAGTAATCAAATCTCAATTACTAAACTCCATAAGATCTTCACAAGTAATAAGTACACAATAAAGCAATGAGATTCTTGATTTCAACCCCATCAAGATGATCACGATGATAAGAGTTTAAAACAATGATGACTTTAACTGTTTAAAAGTATATTGATCTCAAAGCACAATATTGTATATACAGTTACATAAGAATGGAGAAGTGAATCCGCAACCTTCGTTGGTCAAAGTAATCGAGTCATGAAAGGTCGTATTATCGTGGGTCGTATTATCGTGAGTCGTCTAATGTTGGTCGAGTCGAGTCGTCTATGGTCTTGAGTCAAGTCCGTGTTGTTTTTCCAAAAGAGTCATGTAAGTGAAGGTTGGTATAAACCCCGGTTTTCCAAGTAGTCAAGTAAACTCCGGGAATCGAAAAGCAAAACCCTAAATAGGTCTAGTTCAAGCTTAGTGAGAAAAGCTTAGAAACCCTAAATTCGGCTTTCCTTCGGTTTCATAACAAAAGAAGTTTTAAGAAATATATTAATGTGAATTATTGTTTTAAAGTATAATTCAAACCTTAGAAAGTTTTAATTTCGAAAAATTTTCTATTATGGGCCTTTCCGAGCTCGATTACAGAAAAACGAGCCCCGAGACTAGAAACTCAGAAAAATATTCCGGAATATTCATTAGATTCGAAATTTTATAAGGATTTCAAAAATATAAATTTTATAATTTTTCGGGCTATAAAAATTGCAGTTATAGTCTTTTTCCCGTATTTTCTTTACTATCGGTAAAGTAAATGTCTTGTCTACTATTTACCACTATTCACAAGTACAACCTACACTACACACTACCCATACCCTATTCTTACATCCTTACAACTACTCATTATATTTTCTTTTCCAAGGCAATTTTGTTTCCTACTTAATTATTACATTTATTACATTTTATTACTTAAATTTCAAATTTAACAAATTTCAACTCTCTCCCCCTCTCCTCCATTGTGGCCAGCGCACCCCTCCCCCTTTTTCCCTTTATTTGTTTTATTTTTACTTCTTTTAATACAATTAAACCTTAATTCACTTAATATATAAACTCATTTTCACTCTCTCTCTTCATTTTCACTCTTCCAAAATTTTTGAAAAGAGAAAAACTCTCTCTATTTTTCCTCATCTTGCCGTGAACCCTAGCCCTCCCTTACACACACACACAAGCTCATTTCTTCTTCAAATCATCTTTTAGGTGTTGATTTCTAGTCTTACTACTACATAATCTTGTAATGGCAAGACTAATCTTGTGTGTTTTCCACTTTAAATCCTAATGAGCAAATGCTAGGGATGAGAAAACACTAATACATGAATATCAAGCCATCACAAGAAGTAGATCTTGTGTTTAATGAGTTTTTGTTGAAGTATTATTATGTTCATGCATATAAAAGTAGAGATCTTGCATGAAAAATATATGTTCATGTCTTTAAACTCATTTTCATGCACTATAAGTTGTAGATCTAGTGTTTAGACACTCATGTTTTTCTTGATATTCATGTTCATATGAATATTTTGTGTTTTCATGCATTAATGATCATAAAAGCTTAGTCTTGTATATATAAATGTGTTAGTTGGTAGATCTTTATGAATATAAGACAAGGAACTTGAAAAGAAAAGGTTTTTATTAGAAATGTTTAAGGGAAAATTAGGATGAACTTCAAAACCTATTTTAAAAACCCTTGAAACCACTTTGAAACTCATATTTTACATGAAAAATGAAGGGCATAAGTAATAGGTATCACTAAGTAATGATTTTTATAAGTTGAAATGAGTTTAGACATGAGTAATGTGTAAAACAAGTAGTGGAATTAAGATGGAAAATTTTGAGTTAGTGTTCAATTTGTTAAATTCGTAACTTAGAATGATGCATATGTAATCACCCAGTATTCAAACTCAAATTGCATGTTTTATGTGTTAAATGAAGTCTTTAGGTAATAGATATAGGAAAGCTTTAAATTTTGATGCATTAAACAAGTTTTCTCAAAGGAAACATGCAAGAAATTAATTTTTTCAAAATTCGGATTTTTGTGAAAAGCTTATTTAAAAACATACTTGCAAAGTGAAAAATGCAAGTTTTTATGTGGAAATGAAGGTCTTGGATTGTATAGATGATGAAGACTCATTTTTATTTCTAAGAATGAAATCCTAAAATACTAATGAGATGCCAAATTGGAAGAATTGGAATTTTAAGAAGTAACTATTGTTGGAGTCTTGTAAGAATTAGGAGTTCTTAAAGTTTCATTATAAAAATCATCAAGATCATACATATATTGAATTCATCACATGTCATTCATATTAGGAACTCATTTATTATATATACACTTGAATCATCAACTAGATATATTTCGATCAAGTGCAAAACAATTTTTCGGAAATAAAAAAGTTATAGAACAGATATGATCCCTCTATTCCATGACCTAAATGTTTTCAAAACTTCTAATTAATATTAGAAATAGATAGATCTTTCTAAGTAGATAGAAATCGATAAAATTTGTGAAATTCCGAATTAAAAATAACCAAGTTATGGTCGTTTTAAGTTGGAACTTCCGCAAATAGCGAGAATCACGATTTTGTTTAATTTAGATGCATAGTTTAAATTAGTTAAGTGATGAAGTTCTCATTAGGTTATTCTTATTGGTAAGTGATCCCGAGAACGATGATACCCTACCACCTGACTACTATTACTAAGAGATCGGCGTACCATGGCCGAGTGAGTATTACTTCCAATTTCAATTATTGCTTGTGATTGTAATGATAGTTGCACTAGTTGCTAAGCAAAGACAAAAATGAATATGCATGATGGCGTAAGTTGGGAACTATAATTGTCTGCTGTTGATATGTGAAGTTGAATTTAAAGAATATCGAAACCAAGTGATAATTCATTGCTTGTATAGAGAGGAGCTAGAATTGATTGTTTGCGAATATTGCTTGGTCACCCAAAAGAATTGGATTAATCGATTATCAAACATCCAATATAAAATTAAACTCATCCATATCACGATGGGATGGAGCATTGGCATTTATTGGTTTTTCGTGATCCATAAAATGAATATGCTGGTTAATTGTGATCCATAAAACGAACATGTTGGTTAATCATGATCCATAAAATGAATATGCTAGTTAATCGTGATCCATAAAACGAATTATTGTTCAGTTGACCGTGAGCTTAAACGGCATCGTACCGCAGGATTCGTTAATCTGTTAACCCGGGATGGAGGTCGCAAGTCCATCCATATATGATTTCCAGCTGGTCATATGTTTGTTGAATTCACGTGTTTGATGCATTTCACTTGATTAAATAATCACTTGCTTGAATGTTATGTCTTAATTGCGATATGGAAGTTTTCACTCACTAAGCTAGTTAGCTTACGCCCCTGTAGTTATTACTTGTTGCAGCACGAGTTCATTTGGCTTAGGCCAAGGAAGGCTACAGCTCAGGGACTGGAGCTAGGCGTTTCCCTTAAAAGTTTATTTCGGTTTTGTTTAGACTTCCACAGGAAACCAAAAGACTCTAGATAACTGTAATGGACCTTAATATTCTTTTGCGGGGGAATGCCCCTTAGACTTTGTAACTTCATGTATGTGTTTTGATTTATTATCTAAGGCTATCGAATGCCACGTTAACTTTTTAACTCTATTGAATAGAGTATTCTATTGAGGTAAAGGAACGCCTTACATCTATATAAGACTTCCAAAGGGCTCGGTTAGTAATTCGAGAGTCTTATATAGTATGTGACGGACTGTTACGTTTAGGATACCCCTCCAGGGCATGACAGTTGGAATCGCTAAGCCAAATCTTATAAATTTGTATGTGCTATATTTCATAAAAGGTCTATCATACAAAATTTAAAAATGATACAAACCAAAGCATAAATCGGTGCTAGAGATATAACTCGAAATTCACAATCTTTCCTCAATAAACGATACACACGTAACAAGTTTTGCAGACAAAACTTTCTTTAAGGTGGGGAGGATGTAAACCCCGGAAAATTTCAGTAAATAATTCCAAGATGAACTTTGAAAATAAACCCTAAAAATCACTCCAAATTAAAACCAAATTTCGACTAGTCCAAAAACACGAGCGAATCCAAAAATTTCGAATCTTAAGAAAAATAAGAATTCTTAAAAACAAAGTAAGAACTCAACATACTTCAATTCCAAACCACTATGTACGACAAATTCTATACGTAACTTCGAATCATAAAATCGGTAATATAAAGCCCAAAAACAAATTATTAAAAAGTAAATAATGAATAACCTTCGGAAATAAAACTCAATTCAAGAATTTCGGAAACGTTAAAAAGATATTAAATACTCACAAAAATAAAATTTAAAATAAATATCTCAAATCAAATATGTTGTATATACATAAAACATCAGTTTCCAAATTGGCAAAGGTATAAACCGGAAAGTCAACCGGAAAACCTAAGTCTACAAAATTCCTAAGAAACCCTAGTAGCCTAGATTCGGCAATTCCGTATTCCTAAACCAATGAGTCGGAATAAGAGAAAAAGGTGCAGTTGCTTCTTATTAATTCTAGGATGCTCTAAAAAATGAGATTAACGAATTTTTGATTTATTTCGAACCCGATCGGGTACAGACTTTGAAAAGCGTACCCCGGGGCTCGAAATGTTAAATACACGATATTAGTACCGTTAGACTCGTAATTTCCTAAGATTCCTGATATATCAGTTTTATAATTTTTAGATAACTAGAATTATTTGATTTTGCAATTTATTTCGTATTTTATTACTACCGATATTTAACTGGTCTTTTCGTACTCTTCACTACTATTCATTACACAATGTCATTATTCTTATAATATAAACCCCGGTTGTCCTACTAATAAAGTAAACTTCGAAAACCTGAACACGAAACCCTAAACCAGTTTGGTCCAAATTTTGTGAGAAAAACCTTAGAAGCCCTAAATCCAGCTTTCTGTCGGTTTCATATCAAAAGAACTTTTATAAAATAATTTAATGTAGAATATTATTTTAAAATATATTTTAAACCATAGAAAGTTTTGATTTCGAAAAATTTTCTATTCTGGGCTTTCTCGAGCTCTATTACGGAAAAGTGAGCCCTGAAACTAGAAACTCAGAAAAAATATTCCATAATACTCTTTAGAGCCGAAATTTTATAAAGATTTCAAAAATATAAGTTTTATAATTTTTCGGGTTATAAAAATTACGGTTATAGTTTTTTTCCTGTATTTTCCTTACTATCGGTAAAGTAAACGTCTTATCAACTATTTATTAATATTCACAAGTACAACCTACTATACACACACCCATAACCTAGTCTTACATCCTAAATAATACTCAATTATATTTTCTTTTCCAATAAATTTTTGTTTCTTACAAAATTATTACATTTAACATTTTTATTACACAAATTCAACTCTCCCTCTCTCTCACTCAAGGCTTGGCCTGCGCAAAACCCCCCCCCTCCCCCCATTTGTCCTCTATTCATTTTATTTTTCTTCTTTTATAAAACAAAAACAAACCCTAAACCACTTAATATAAATAATCCTTTTCTTTTCTCTCTTCATTTTCATTTCATTTGTTTCAAAACTCAAAAACTCTCTCTTCCTCTCCTCCTCCATTGCGTGACCTCCCCTCCCTTTCTCACACACACACTTTGTTTTACCTTCAAATCTATTACTCCACACAACAAATAGATATGATATCTATACTTTAGGATCTTGAAACATGTAATGGCAAGTTCATTCATGTGTGATTCCACACAAAATCCCCATGAGCTTCAAGCTAGGGAAGTGGAAACACTTGAACATGAGATCCTTGCCTTCACAATGTTTAGATCTTGTTATTTGAGTTATTATGCTCATATCTTGTTTTATTATTAAGGTATATTGTTATTATTAGTGATTTGTCCATATATTCATCATCTATTGATGATTCACATAACTATCATAGTGTTTATGCACTTATAACTAGTTTAGTAGACTAGAACTAGTTGTTTTAAGTTTATACATGCATTCTACTTTTGTTTTATGCTCTTAGATAACTTGTAATAGCTTAATGATAGTAGAAAAGCGTTAGGAAGCTCAAGATCTATATTAGTTTCAACAAAAATCATTTTTGAAAATTCGGATGAAAATGGAACCATATTTAGAAAAGTTGTTTTTCAACTTCAAAATGTGTATTTTTCATTTAAAATGAAGGGCTTAGGGTATAGATAACATAAATGAAAGATTTTGATGAGTAAAGATTTAGATCTATGAGTTTATAGTTTACTACCATGCATTTGTTTTATATTCATGTTCGTATTATGTGTCGATCTTAGATTTGAACTTGAACAAAAATAATGAAATTCGTATTTTGGCAAGACCCCTATTTAAAAACAACTTTCCAAATGTCAAAATGAAGTTTTTACTTGAGATAATGAAGGCTTAATATATGTATATCATCAAGACTTCTTTTTACAAGAATCAAAGGTGATTTTAAAAATAAAAAATCTCATTTTCGGATTTTGGCCAAGGCATATTTTAAAAAACATGTTTTCCAACTCAAAAATGAAGTTTTTATTCAAGAAATGGAAGGCTCTTAAGATAGGATATGTAAAGAATGATTTTTCATAAGTTTAGATAGATTTTATCAAAAGATATGTCCAAAAATGAATTTTGTAAATTCGGATCTCAACTAAGACCAATTTTAAAACCCATTTGTCAACTCCAAAACTCATGTTTTATGTGAAGAATGAAGGGTATAGGAAATAGGTATTCTTAAGTAGAGATTTTTGTAAGTTGAAATGAGTTTGAATGAGAGTAATGTATAAAACAAGAAGTGGAATCAAAATGGAAAGTTTTAAGTTAGTGTTCAACTTGTAAAATTCGTAACTTTGGATGATGCCTATGTAAACACCTAGTATTCAAGCTCAAAATGAATGTTTTATGTGTTAAATGAAGTCCTTAGGTAATTGATATAGTAAAGCCTTAAATTTTGATGCATTATACAAGTTTTCTCAAATGAATCATTCAAAAAGTGGATTTTCTAAAAATTCGGATTTTTGAGTAAATCCTATTTCAAAACATATTTACAAAGTGTAAAATACAAGTTTTTATGTAAAAATGAAGTCCTTAGTGGTTATGTATGGTTGAGCCTTAATTTCCTAAATATCAAATGATTTTTACTTAAAGAAATTACCAAAAACTAATTTTTACAAAATTCGGATTTTTGGAATCAACCCCACTTGAAAACATGTTTACAAAGTGCAAAATGGAAATTTTTATGTAGAAATGAAAGTCATAAGTAATAGATATAATGAAGACTCAAATTTTAACAAAAATAATTATATTTTCTTAAGTAATAAATCCAAAACAAATGGAAATGATCAAAGTTAGAAAACTAGATTTTTCATAAGTAGTTGTTATTATGGTCTTGCAAAATAAAAAGTTATAAAACTTTCTTTTAGCAAAAATCATTAATATCATGCATACATTAAGCTCATCTCATGTCATTCATGTTAGGAAATCATTCATATTTCATGTATACTTGATTCATCAAATAGAAATATTTCAAACATTTACAAAATTATTTTTCGGAATTGAAGTTTGCTACTGTCCTAATCTGATCCGACCTTTTTGAAGCTTTAAAGTTTTCAAAACTTAAATATAATATTATAAATAGATAGTTTTTTCGAAATAGATAGAAATCGATATATAATTTGCGAAATTCCGAGTTAAAATGACCAAGTTATGGCCATTTTAAGTTGGAATCCCCGCTTAGGACAAGAATTACGAATTTGATAGTTTATATAAGCTCGTTTGGATTAGTTTGAGTTGAAATACTTATTAGAGTATTTCTTCTTTTTAGGTGACCCCGAATTCGACGATTCCCTTCCACCGGATTACTTTTACTAAAAAACCTGTGATCCAATGGCCGAGTGAGTTTTCTCCTTATTTTGTTACCTTGTTTGTGCTTGTAGCTAGTTACATTAGAATTATAGGAATAAGATAAAAATCGATATGAATGGGGATGGGATATATCATGAGACTGTGATGAATGTATGCCAAAGAATACTAAAGCATATCGAAACCACGATTCGATTGGATAACTGCACTGTTCATATTATTTCTGTTATATGTGTGATATTGGTTGGTCACTCTAAAGAATGTATGAATATTTTGACCTAAGCAAAAATTAAATCGATCATGCATCGCATCAGACATATTGCATTTGTGGCATGCTACTCCTATGCAGGTCAATCGATATGGTCCGTTGATGACTCGTTTGGATAACAAGACCGGTGCCAGAGCTCATTCATGGGAACTAAGGCGCTTGGGGATGCATTCCATGGGTGAGCCTAACCGAGTCGAGTGCTATGAGCCGAGGGCTTGGGGACTAGCAGCAGTCGTGGAGACTTTCAGTATCATTCCTAACCCAAGATACGGAGGGCATAAATCCGTTCTGTGTGTGGGTTTCAGATACCCATATATAATTGTTTGCTCATGTGTTTGTTCATGCATAGCATAAGATTGATTATAACTTGCCTGTTATGGTACGGAATTAAGGGAATTCTCACTAAGCTAGTGTAGCATACCCTAATAGATGTTTGAATGAACAGGTTATCTCAAGAATGTTAAGTGGGGACCATGATTGTTAAAGCCGAGAATGACTTCGGGATTCTGGCAAGGAATAAGAATGCTTGAAGTTATTGGCTAGATTTTATGATTGCCTTGTAATAGTTTATGTAGGAAGTCTGTGGATGAATGGAATTGAGGGTTAATGATTTGTATTTTGAAGTACAGTGATTCGTATATGAAGCATAGTGACTTGTGTCTGAAGTATAGTAAATTGTATTTTCTTTACATTGTTACTCAAGTGTATCCATATAAAATGTATCTCTCCAATGTGTCTCCTCTATGTGTTAGACGTCTTGTACATAGTATGGAAGCCTTCGCATGACTGAGGCGGTCATTCCTAGGCTTTAATATTGTGTACGGCAGACTGCCACGTTTATGATACCCTTCAGGGCGTGACAATACTACCGTGGTAGGAGTTCGGGACCTACTCCTCATGAATCCACTTGATTCATAGATGTTCCTCTTGTGCTGATTATTTCTCCTTCCTTCTTCTTCAAAGTTGGAGATCATCACATGGTTGTTTCTTGCAATCATCTCCATGGGGACATCTTGGCTTAACCTACGAGGAGGTACTGGGCTAGGAATTAAGGGACTATCCCCCCAGAGAAATGCAAATGAAGTTTCCTCAGGTTCTGGGCTCTCGTCTTGGTCTTCTTTGGGATCTCCTTCTGTTTCTCCATTTCCTTCATTCTCATGGGCGTCTCCCAAAATGAATTCCTCGTCCGGGATTACATCCAGTTACATTCCGATTGAGTTTGGTGGTTGGGTATTGCATTCCAACGGCATTAGAACGATACGTTTATAGGCAGCATACCAGTAGAAATGTTCTTCTACATCAGCTTTCAGCTAGTCGTTGTGGTCCGCTAGCTCGTCATGCGCATATATCTAGACGGGTCCTAACTTGTTCCATGTTCAAAAGTCTGGGATCCTTCGGGTTCCTTCATTCTTTAAGATAAAGGTCATTTCTTGAAGCATAGTTTCCTTACACATAAAGACCATCATCCTCTCAACCACATAAGTTACTTCCATATCGCTCCACCTTTGTCTCCTAAAGTCATCAAATCCCAGCTCTTCAGGTAAATTTCTCCATAGGGAATATTTCAAACTCTTTTTCCATAGCTTAGACATTTCCCTAGCGATTCGAGGCCTTCCTACAAGTGCAAATTCCTCGCATAGGACTCTCAACCTAAGACAATAGTTCACAAAAGTTTCATTTAGGTCCTTAAGGAAATTTCGAGCTTTTTCCTTCACCTCAGGGAGGGTTAACTATCCAACAAAAAATATATATGATTAGATCTTAAGCTCAGGTTCTAGCTTCTTATTATCTATCTTAAAGTCTATTTTTACTATCTTTTATCCTAAAACTTGTGCTCTAATACCACCTTAAACTGTCACGCCCTGTAGGGTACCCTAAACGTGGCAGTCTGCCATACATAATATTAAAGCTAATGAATGACAACCTTAGTCTTGCAAGAGCTTTGATATCACGTGTAAGGTGTGCTTCCAAGATAATAGGAGAATCAAAGGGGTATTACATTTAAGCAGATAATAAAAGCATGCAAGAACTTGTAAAGGTAAACATGTAATAATCTTAAGATAAAAGTTTCTTACAACTTCTTAGGGGCATTTCCCCATTCTAAAAGCCTTGCTCAAACTAAGTCATCTTCAAAACATACATGAATATAACAAAAGTCTACTAAAGAGATTTTTCTTAGAAGTCTACATCCAAAACTAAATATATAAACTTCATCCAAAAACTCCTAGTAGATTTGGCTCATACTTGACAAAAGGGGCTCTTTGGTGCCAACCACAAGTAATCAAACTGTAACAAAAAGCTATAGGGGTATAAGCAAAACTAGCTTAGTGAGATAACTCCTTTCTTCAAATCATTTCCATAAAACATACAAGTATTTTAGACAATCATATTGGAATGCATCAATCACATGAGCAAACAAAATAAACATAATTAACCGGAAACCATGTGTAGCACGGATTTTATACCCTCCATATCGGGGGTTGGGTGGTTACCAGACCATACGACCATCAATAGTTGCAGACTTACCAGCTCCTACTTGCCTTATAGACTTTCCGGCTCCTACTAGCCCATGTAGACTTTCCAGCTCCTACTAGCCACCACTACAACTCCTCATTTCCCCACACGAAGAATAGTAGTGAAAAATAAATGTGAGTCACAATATGTTATGCATGAATTGTTTTTAATATTGGTTTATTCAATTATCGTCAAGTTCAAGTTAAAGGTGACCAAAACAATATTCATCATACCATTGCAAGAAAACATAAGTTATTCATCAATTCCTCTTTCGATATACTTAGCTTTTATTCAACAACCACATCATTCAATCATGAATCCAAATCACACAACATTTATTCATTTATCTTTTTCCTTACTCCCTAGCGCTACTACTTACAAGCACAATCAAGGAAACCTAATTAGTAAGGGATTCATTCACTCTGTGACTATCGCTCCTAGTCGAAATAATCTTCCGGGAAGGCGATATCGGTTCCTTCTTCCCCTAAACAAGATGAAATACCCAAAATGAGTCTTTCATGGAATTTCTATTTTGAAGATTCTAAATCTAACTCGAAATTGCGATAAAAATCGGATTGAAGGAAGTTCCAATTTAAAATGGCCATAATTATATGTCGTTTTCTACCTACTCGAAAAGATCTATCTATTTCTAAGGTTATTTTTACTATGAAAGGTCATTTCGGTCTTGGATTAGAAGGGTACAGATCTATTACGAAAATTCCTTTCATGAAAAATAAAATTTTCTAATCCTTCCTTTACTAAGGCTTGTTTAAGTAAAATTCAAATATGTATATTTTTTAAAAGAATTCCTTATGTATATAAATATACTCATAATTTATGCATGAAGCTATAGGTGTTGTCTTATTTAATTTATTTCCTTAAAACAACCTTCTCTAGTGTTTTGGAAAATTTGGATTTGATCAAATTTTATTCTTTAATCAAAAAGACTCATTTTTATTTGGACAACAACTTATTAGCCATGCATGAATATGATCATGTAGTTTATGAAAGCTAAAAATATCACAAAATAAGATAATAAAGAATATAAGAAATAAATAAGCATAATAATAATTGTCAAGTATTGGGAGTCTTAGCTTCTCAAGGCTTCCCGGGACTAAGAATAGACTAGTCCCAAAAGAAAAAGAAAATTGTTTTTGACTTGATGAGGACAAATCTAAAACTAGAAAGAGTGGTCTTAAAACAACTTGAAAGTAAATAAATTGCAATAACAAATGGGCTTATATGCTGTAAAAGATATATAATTACATAGATATATTTAGTTAGATAAACATAAGAATAACATAAAGGAAAATAGATTCATGAACAAGAACAAGGTACGAACATATTGTTACTTTCCTAATCTCCATGGGTTTAGAAAACACACACTATGTTCATATTAAGCAAATGAACATATGGAAAACTTAAAGAAGCATTACCTATGAAAGATAAACTAGAGAGAATTTTGAGAGAACTTTTGGAGAGATTTTGAGAGAGTAATTGTAGTGTATGAAAGGTGTGAGGGAAATAGAAGGAAGATGAGGTATTTGTAGGAAAAAGTGGAGGGTAAATTATGTTAATTAAATAAATAAAAAATAAAACAAATTAAGGGGAATGGGAAAGGTGGTCGGTGTAAATTGAGTGGGAGAGAGAGAAAAGTTTATTTTTTTGTATTTTTATTAATGAAAAGTAAGACATGAGAGATGTGACGTTATATTAGAAATGAAAATTGTAAGAAAATAGGTGTATGGTTGTAAGAGTAGGTTGTAAGAAAAAGTAGAGATAAATAAATAGTGTAGAATGGTAATGAATAATGTAATGTAAAGTAGATATGACAAATAAAATATCGGTAGTAAGAAAATACACGTATAATTGCGACATCTGATATTTTTAGTCACCGAAAAATTATAAAACTGATATTTTTAAAAACCTTATCTCTTTACGAGTCTAATGGTATATCTGGAATATTTTTACTATTTCGACCCTCGGGACATGCTTTTCGAAAACTGTATCTGATCGGACTCAAAACGAATCGTGGTTTAACTAATATGATATTTTTAAGCTTTCTCATGTTATTACGACCTATTCTACATGCTAAACACTTACTTACTTACTTAGGGTTATGAGCACGGCATTGCGGACTTGAACTGTTGCGTCTGACTAAGGTTTTGTTGACTTTAGGATTTCCTGTTGACCTCCTGATTAGGGTTTGAGCTTAATTGATCGTAAAACTTTAGGGGTCTACAATGACAACCTTAGTTATCCCGAAAGTCTTAATACCGAGTGTAAGGCGTACTTTCACGATCGTAGTGGACCAAACTTTGGATCATACTGTTTTAGCAATTATACACAATAGCAATCAAGAAAATAAATTATAACATTATAACCAAGGTTCATAAGAAAACTATTAAGGAGTCTTTACAACATTAAGGGACATTCCCCTATTAAAGATAACTAAGTCAAATAAAGAGTTTATTATAAAAAGATTTACACTTTTGAACTTCTCTTAGAATCCATGTTTACTTCTATCTTGCACTTCTATCCATAAGATCTCGGCTCAAAAGCATTACCTGGGTAAAATAACCTCTCGATTCCAACCTAAGGTATGAGAATTGTAAAAGATATCTAAGAGGGTATAAGCTACTAGCTTAGTGAGATTTATTTCCACAAATAAACACTCAACATTCAATAATCAAATCAAGTTTAGTTAAGCAACCGTATGAGATGCACAAGCATGTGGGCAAACAATACATATGATTTTCCGAAAATCATATATTTGAATGGATTTACCCCTCCATTCGGTGGTTAGGTGTTTCAGACCGTATAGGCCGCTATCGTACAACATAGTTCCATGGTAATTCTTATCCTTAATAACTTTCTTGCAAAAATAAAAGGTATTATAAACCAACTTACTTGTAGTTTATTTCCGAGCCACAATGTAGCTACCAAATACGTTTTATTTGGATGTTTTCTCATCACTAGATGATTCGGATGATGCCTCGTCGCTTTATAGAAATTACAAACTCTATGAATCTCCTTACTATGCCTTTGTCCCACCAAAGGAATAGTAATAAATGCAATAAACTCACCGATAACATACATGAATTATTATAGTTAAGTACTCATGGCATAATTAAATAATTTGTGGGTGATCATAAAATTACAATCAATCAATCTTATACTAGATCAATATTCATTATGAACAATTCATGCCTCGATATACTTAATCGTAATTTCAAACAAGTATGTAAAGCACATGCATTTTCCATTTTATCTTTTCCTTAATTCTAATGCCACTATTTTACAAGCAAAATCATAAGTGCAAATATGTAATAAATAAACTCACTCGGCCAGTTATGCGGATACTTCTAGTCAAGGAAATCCTCGGAATACAGGAACTCAGCCTCTACATCACCTAAAGAAGAGAAATACCCAAAATAAGTATTTCTTGAAAGTTCTACTTAAACTTGTAATTCTATTTTACTAGGTTCTTCAAAATTTGCACAGAGGAAAATTCCAACTTAAAATTGCCATAACTTGCTCATTTTAACTCAGAATTTCGTATATAATATACCTACCTGCTCAAAAAGATCTATCCATTTCTAAGGTTATATTCCACATAAAAGGTCATTTAGGTTGCTAAAAGCTATGGTACAGGACCAAAACGAAAATTCCCAGATTTTGCAAAATAATTTCCAACTCAACTTTAATTTCGTTATCTAGGGTTTAAGAACACGGGATTGTCGAATCTAAACTCTAGGGTTTTGGCATAGGTTTTTGTTGACTAGGGTTTCCGATTGACTTCCGGTTCCAACGTTCGAACTTAGAAATCATCAAAAAATCTAGGGGTTTACAAAAATCATGGGAATCTTAGATTTATTTCAAGGCTCTCCGGACATAGCTTATGGACAAGTCCAAAAAGAGAAAAGAAAAAAAAATTGTTTTTACTTAATAAGGACGAGTCTAAGACTAGAATGACTAGTCTTAATATAATAACATGAAATAAATAAATAAATTGCAAAGCATGAATAAATAAAAGTTATGTTAGTGAGCTTCTAGGCTCTAAATATATATATATATATATATATATACATAACTATATTTAACAACATATAGGAGTTAGATTAGAAAAAAAAATAGAGCATAATATTATAATAATATAACAATAAAATTTTTCATGAACAAGAATAAAACATGAACATATTGTTGCTTTCTTAACTTCTATGGGTTTAGAAAACATACACTATAGTCATGTTAAGTTACATGAATATAAAGAACATTTGTAGAAATTTTTACCTAATGTAGAGAAGTGGGTGGTAGAAGAAAGAGAGGTTGATGTTGTATAGAGATAGTAAGAATATGAAAAGATGAGAGAGTTGGGAAGAGAGTTTTGGAGAGGAAAATTAAAGAGAGAAGTTGTGAAATGATTTTGGTAGAGTTTTGTTATGTGTATGAGATGTGTGTAAACAATGAAGGAGGGAGGAGGTATTTATAGAAAAAGTTGGAGGGAAATTGTAATTAATTAAATAAATGAAAAAGAAAAGAAAATTGATGGCATGAAGGAAAAAAGTAATTAAAAATTAATTTTTAGAAGAAAAGTGTAAGAGAAGTTTAGTAATATATGGTGTAGAATTTTTATGAGAAAAAAAAATTGCAAGAAATAGGCATATAGGTTGCAAGAATAAGTAGTGAAAAAAAAAAGTAGAGATAAGTGAATAGTATTGAATGGTAGGAATAGTGCAATGAATAGTAAACAAGACAAATAAATTACCGGTAGTAAAAAGAATACGCGTAAAAATGTTATATCTGATATTTTTTATATCTAAAAATTCTAAAACTGATATTTTTGGAATTCTTATATTATTATGAGTCTAACAGTGTCATCAAAATATATTTACTATCCCAAGCCTTGGGACACGTTTTTCGAGAATTGATCCTGTTCGGGTTCGAAACAAACTAAATTTTGATGAATTTAATCTTTTTAACTTGTATTACATTATTACAAACTATAATCTTCAATTATCTCATTTTCATTATTTTTGAGTTTAGAGCACGGGATTGCCGGATCTGGTCTCACTACGGCTTGTTGTTGACCTAGTTGACTTTTAGGGATTCGATTTTAATTTCGGCTTTATGGTTTACTTGTAAGATCATAAAATTTTTGGGTTTTTTATCATGTCATATTTTTTGTTCAAATTTTAATTTTTACTTTATTTTTATGATTTATTTAATGTTTTAGAATTCTCAAAATTGTTTAATCGAGTCACGATTGTATGATGACTCAGTTTGACTTTCGGTATTAATTTAAATTTTTTATTTCAAAATTAACCGAAAGGCTTAAGGTTCTAAAATTTTGTTGTTGATTATTATTTAGATATTCCATCTCGATTTATGTGTTAATGATCAGATAGATGAATTGTTTCACGTTCGGGTCTTGCGTCGAACGATAATTGAATTTTTATTTTGTTTTTAAAGGTTCTCTTTTTCTTAAGGCCATGAAATTTCGTATTTGATATTGTTTAGGGTTTGGTTTTAACTTGGGTCGGCTTTTAGGGTTAAGATAAGGTATTTTAATTATAGGATTATTTTTTAGGAGTTACGGAGAAATTCAGGGGTTTACACTTGTTTATCTGGGTCATGAGTTACTTTGGGTCCAAGACTGGTGAGAAGGAACAATCACCAGAGAACCAGCCACCTTTGATTCAAGTGCCTGAAGATTTACCCCCGCCACCACCAGCTCTACCTGTAGGATAACAGGTGCCAGTAGATGCTACTTAATTAATGGAAGTTGTCAATACTCTTCTAGGAGCAGTCTGTCACGCCCCGAAGGATACCCTAAACGTGGCAGTCCGCCACATATAATATCAAGGCTTAAGAATGGCTACCTTAGTCATGCGAAAGCCTTAGTATTATATGTAAGGCGTCTAACACGGTAATAGGAGACGCTTTTGGGAAGCATAGTTTAAGCTAGTAAAGATAAACATACAAGAATCAGAAATAAAGTATATCATATCATAAATAACCAAAGGTCTGTTACATAATTTCTTAGGGGCATACCCCCGCTAATTCCAAGGATCGAGATAAACTTCATAACATCCAAAATTAAAGATTTCAAAGGAATTCTAATCTAAGTCTTCGAGTAGATTTCCTCCAAAAGCTTCAACATAAAACGTATACGGATACTGGAAGACCTCGGGCTCAAAAATAGGTGTTCCTGAGAATACAAATACCTATAGGGGTGTAAGCTTATGGGCTTAGTGAGTAAATCCCAAAATTCATACTCGAAGTAAATTATCAATCAAGTTTATTATTCAAACGTATGAAATGCAACAACCACGTGAGCATACAAGACATATGACTTTCCGGGAATCATATGTTGAATGAATTTACGCCCTTCATTCGGGGTTGGGATTCAGGCCAATTACAGCCACAACTTTTAAAAACACTTTTATAGATCTTACCGGCTCCTATACGCCATCAAAAACATGTAGTTATTACAGGCTCCTACTAGCCACCAATTTTGTAGTTTTTACCGGCTCCTACTCGCCACTTACATGATATACCGGTTATGTCTACCACCACTATTATACACTTGTCCCACCAATTGTATAGTAGTGAATGCAATGTGACTCAACATATGAAGTGCATGAATAATTTCTTTAATTAAAGTCTAGTAGTTACATTTAACTTCTTTCAAGTGATCAACCAATTTCAAACAATTCAAGATATTAATATACATACAACTTTATTACAATCAAATCGAGTTTCGATATACTTAGTATCCTTCAACATATTATCATACACTTCTTTTTGATTTTTGCTTAGATTCTAGTGCAACTAATTTTACAAGCACAATCAAGAGTATGAGAAAAATTAACGGGAAGTAACTCACTCGGCCATGATGACACCGTTCTTGAATTGGATGGGTCGTTCGGAAATTCCACTTAATCGTAGTAATCCTCGGGATACGAACAATCCTCCTCGTGATTATCTAATCAAGAAGAATACCCAAAATGAGTATTTCATGAAATTCTATCCTTGAAGATTCTAATCTTTTCTTAAAATCGTAGTAAAATCGTATAAGGGGAAATTCCAACTTAAAATGGCCATAACTTGCTCATTTTAACTCGGAATTTCGCGTATAATATACGTTTTCTACCTACTCGAAAGATCTACGCATTTCTAACTTATTTTCATAAAACTAAGTCGTTTGGGTTCCGAAAAGACAGCGCCAGATTTGCCACGAATTTTGCAAACACTTGTTTTCCTTTTGTAAACAAAGCTCTTTTGAAAAGATAAATATTTCAATTTTTGTAAACTTTTGAAAGGTATATATTTAATTGTAATGACTCATAACAAATGTATGAAGTAAATGAGTTGTCTCAACTTAAAAATTAAGGTTTTAAAAGATTTTGAACTTGAGATTCTATTGAATATTTATTTTACTTTTGAAAGATCTTTTAGTTATTAAGATGAATATTCTATTTCTAAATGAAATCTTTGTAATTACTTTAATTTCTAAAGTGTGGTTTTATTTTCTAAACTTGGATTTCAAAAGTAGCAAAATGACATTTTTATTTCTTGTAATGATTCCAAAAGAATTTCTACTTCTTGATAAAAGATAAGTTTTCATAAAACCTTTTGTTTATGTAAGAAAATCATTCCATACATGTTCATGGGTTTTTAAGAAATCCATTTTCCATATTTATTTCTTTTAGAAAGAATCTTTAATTCAAGAAAACACTTTCTCATTTATTTTGTTGAGACAAAAACATTATGTTCATGCATGAATATGAATCATAACTATAGATATAAAGGAACATAATAACTTGAAAGCTTAATAAATAATAAAGTAAATCAAGTATTGGGACCTTAGCTTCATCAAGGTCCCCGGGACTAAGAAAAGACTAGTCCCGAAAAGAAAAGAAAAGAAATTGTTTTGACTTGATGAGGACAAGTCTAAGACTAGAATGACTAGTCTTAAAATCAACTTGAAATTAAATAAATTGAATGAAGTAAATAAATTGCATGAAAGATAAATAAATTGTAAGACAATGAGCTTATATGCTCTAAATATATATATAGTTATATAGATATATTAGATAGTGTAACATAAAGGAAATATAAAGAACATAAAGGAACATAAAGAGATTGATATTATGAACAAAAACAAAGTATGAATCTAATGTTGCTTTCTTAACCTTCATGGTTTTAGAAAACATACACTAAGCTCATACTAAGTAGATGAACATGAAGAATTCTTGAGAATTTCTTACCTAAAGGAAACTAAACTTAAGAAGACTTCTTGAGAGAACTCTTGAAGAATTTGAGAGAGATTTTGTATAGTAACTTTAGAGAAGAAGTGGTGTGAAAGAAGTGAAGGTATGAGGGGGTATTTATAGGAAAATGTGGGAGATAATTTGTGTTAATTAAATAATTGAAAAAAAACAAATTGATGGAGAGAGAGGGCCGGCGCCATTTTGCATATGGGGAGAGGAAAAATTAATTTTTTTGTCTTTTGATTAATTAAAAGTAAGAAATGAAAGATGTGAAGTTGTATTGGAAATGAAAATGTGTAAGAAATAGGTGTATAGGTTGTAAGAATAGGTTGTAAGAAAAAGTAGAGATAGATGAATAGTGTAGAATAGTAGAAAATAGTGTAATGTAAAAGTAGACATGACAATTAATACCGGTAGTAAGAAATACGCGTATAAAAGCGATATCTGATATTTTAGCTACCGAAAAATTACGAAATTGATATTTTTGGAAATCTTATTTTTACGAGTCTAACGGTATATTCGGAATATTTTTCCTATTCCGGGCTTCCGGACACGTTTTTCAAGAATCATGTCCGATCGGGTTCAAAGGACACTCGAAATTCCAATCTGATATTTTTATAAAACCTATAGCTATTACGAACTATTACAACTAATTTTTCCAACTTCGTTTTCTAGGGCTTGAGAAAACGGCAATGCCGGACTTAAGCGGTTACGGTAAACTAGGGTTTGTTGACTTAAAATCCGTTGACTTCCGATTAGGGTTTAGGTCTTTTAATTTGGATCCAAAAATTTCGGGGATTTACACAGTCACTCAACAGCAGTAGAACATGAGGATTGATATACAGGTGATTCAAGCTAATGCTGATGCCAGAAGGCAAGAAACACAAAGGTTGAATGGGAATGGAGGTAATGGGCTAGGCATATGGACGTTCTCAACCAAAATAAGTTTGTCGATTTGGTCTATAAGTTTAAGCCTATGCCTGGAAGACCCTTAGATGCTCAGCTGTGGATAGAGGAGGTCAATAAAACATTTGTGCTCTGGAGATTCCGGAGAACGAGAAAGTGGATTATGCCTCCTACTTATTGATTGGCAGGATAAACAATTGGTAGATGAGCATCAGAAGACACATGGATGGAATAGTTACATGGGAAGCATTTTAGCAGGCTTTTTACGAGGAGTTCTTCCTTGACAGTGTGAAGTAGAAGATGCTTCAAGAGTACTACACTCTGCAGCAGGGAAGGATGACTATAGAGGAGTATGAAGCTAAGCTACATAGATTGATGGGGTTCCTACCTGACCCTTAAAGAAGAGTAAAGAGGCTAAGGTTAACAGGCTCATCACTAGATTGGAGCTCGAAATTTAATATCAAGTGAACTTTATGGACTTGACCAACTACTCAGTGGTGGTCGACAAGGCTAAAATAGTGGAGCAAGGTTTGAATATAATGAAGAGTTGTAAGCCTCAAAGAGGTCAGATTTTCTTAGAAGAGAGACTAGTCTCCAACGTTCTAACCCAAGATAGAGGAAAGAGGCCCATCACACAATCTTTCATATCAGCAGCACAAAGTGCAGAGAAGAAGTGTACTAGATGTCTTGGACCACATGATATTAAGAACTACAAGTGGGTTAAAGGTGCCTGCTTTTCATGTGGCAAAGTTGGTCATGGTAGTAGATTCTATACAGAGAAGATCCTCCCACAGATATTTTGCTTTAAGTGTGGACAAAGAAGACATCGGGCTACTGATTACAAGGAACATGGGAAGCAAATTATTCTAAGAGCTCAGTTTAGTAGACTTTAGAGTGTGGTCAAGGGCAAAGAACTCTAACCAAAGTATGTTCCTACATAGCGCATATGTTATTTTTGACACGGGTACAAGCTTTTCATGTGTATCTGATTCTTTTGTATCTGTATGTGATATGAATGTTGAGCATATGTCTGGATGTTTGTCTGTAAATACTCCTTTAGGGAGTGGAGCTTTGTTAAATAGGATTTGTAGAGATGTGGATGTAAAGATAGAAGGTAGACATCTATACACAAATCTAGTAGTTCTGGATATGTTAGAATTGGATATCATCTTGAGAGTAGATTGGTTGGCAAAGTATCATGCTAAAATCGACTGTTACAACCTAAAAGCAGAGTTTAGTCTGCCAAATGGGGATCAATTTGTTCACAAGCTTGAAGTGCAAAGACCCTCGACTCTACCTACTTACGAGTTATGAGGAAAGTCAACTTTGGCAGCTATGACGATAGAAGAAGAACAAAGAAAGATCTTGCAAGGATACCAATTGCATGTGAATACCCTAAAGTGTTCCCAAAAGATTTACCAAGGTTACCACTGGAGAGAGAAGTGGAGTTCTGTATTGAGTTGGTGCTTGGCACTTTGCCTGTTTCAAAGACATCATACCGTATGGCTCCAACGAAACTTGCAGAGCTTAAAGTCTAGTTAGAAGATTTGTTACAAAAGAAGTTCATTAGACCAAACGTGTCGCCTTGGGGAGCTCTGGTGTTATTTGAAAAGAAGAAAGATGGAAGTATGAGATATGGTATTGACTACAGGGAGTTAAACTAAGTGATGATCGAGAATAAGTATCTATTGCCAAGGATAAACGATTTGTTTCATCAACCGATAGGAGCGCAAGTATTTTCCAAGATTGATCTGAGATCAAGATATCACCAATTGTAGGTTGAGGTAGAGGACATTCAGAAGACGGGCTTTAGGACCAGGTATGGAGACTATGAGTTTGTTATTCTTATGAATGCGCCAACAGTTTTTATGGATATAATGAATTGAGTTTTCAAAGATTATCTGGATCGATTGTAGTGGTGTTTATTGATGATGTGCTGGTGTACTCTAAGTCGAAAGAAAAGCATGAAGAACATCTAAGGTTGGTATTGACTAGATTGCAAGAGGAAAAGTTGTATGCTAAATTCACGAACTGTGAATTCTAGTTAGAATAAGTAGCTTTCTTGGGACATGCAGTTGATGGAAACAGAATTTCTTTGGATCTTGAGAAAGTGAAAGTAGCAGTGGAATAGCCAACACCGAAGAATATGTCAAAGATTAGAAGTTTTTTGGGAATAGCAAGATATTACAGATAATTTGTAGAAGATTTTTCCAAGATCGCAAGCCTATTAACCAGACTGACATATAAAGGAGTGAAATATGTTTGGAATAAAGATTGTGAGCATAGCTTTTAACAGTTGAAAGACAAACTAGTATCAGCTCCAGTGCTAGCTTTATCAGTGAATGGTGAAGAATATTCCATTTATGGTGATGCCTCTATTTAAGGTTTGGATTGTGTTTAGATGCAAGGAGGCAAGGTTATAGCATATGCTTCAAGACATCTAAAGCCCTGTGAAAGGAATTATCCTACTCATGATTTGGAATTGGCAATAGTGGTTCATGCTTTGAAGCTGTAGAGACATTATTTATATGGGGAAAGATGTAAAGTGTATACAGATCAAAAAGTTTAAAGTGCATCTTTCCCACAAAGGAGTTGAACATGAGACAAAGGAGATGGTTAGATCTTATTAAAGATTATGATGTGGACATTCAATATCATCCTAGCGAACATAGTAGCAGACGCCTTGAATAGGAAGCAAGTTGAAAATTTAGCAACTTTGATAACTTTTGAAAGACATCTGATAGAAGACATGAGAAAGCTTGAGTTGGAAGTAGTAACCAGTCATGTAGGTGCCAGATTAGCAAGTTTACAACTACAACCTACTCTCATAGAAAGCATTAAAGTAGCACAAGTTGATGACCCTAGTATACAAGAGGTGAAAAGGAGAATGGAAATAAGCAGAGCTCTTGAATTTCATATCGAAGAAGGTGTTATAAGATACAAGGGAAGATTATGTGTACCGGAACAAGGAGATCTTAAAAAGAAATTACTAAAAGAGGCACATTCTTCAAGTTATTCAACCTACCCTAAAGGCAACGAGATGTATGAAGATTTGAAGAAGTTGTATTGGTAAAATAATATGAAGAAAGAGATAGTGGAGTATATATCCAAGTGCTACACTTGTCAATTGATTAATATTGAGTATAGAAGACCGGTAGGTGAATTAAGACTTCAAAACAGAATTCCTCCAAAAGCTTCCCAAAATAAGGATTCTATCTGGGAAATCAAGATGGACTCGGGTGCAAAAAGATAATCCTGCAATATCAAAAGTCTATAGGGGTATAAGCATAACTTGCTTAGTGAGATATTCCTTATGCAAAAGTACTCATAACAGGCAATCAACCAAGTTTATTAAACAAGCATATGAAATGCAACAACCATATGATCAAACAATACATACAACTATCCGGTTTCATATGTGTGATGGATTTACCCCTCCATCGGTGGTTAGGGAATGCTTTGCACTAGGTCCCAAACGACCTCCTTAAAGTTGCGTGCATCTTGTGGTTCCAACGAATCGTACTAATAGTCCCCGGGCTTTCCTTACCCAAAGCGATCGATCTGGTTTGGCTACACCTTGAGGTCATACTCCCCAAACGTCCTAACCCTCAAGATGTAGCTAAGCAGCTTACCTTTCCATTCCCACGCTGAGGAGTAGTAGCAAAATTTCGAAATGATATTCTAAGTGATATGCATGAGCAATTTATTATATGGGGATTCCAATATGACATTAAATCATTTAAAGCGATCAAGCAATATTTGCACACATAGCAATACATACATAGAAACAATTATATAAATCGCAGATCGGGTTCTGATATACTTATCGTTCATTGATCGCACATAACATTTCACATACATAATTCCCATGATATCCCACATGCATATCAATTTTTATCTTTTCCTAACATCTAGTGCTCTATTCTACAAGCACTATTCTACAAGCACATGCATGAATACATAAACGTAAAGGAAACTCACTTATCCATAGCGCTCTTCTAGGAGGTGAAGTAATCCTCAAGGAAGAGAAGATCTTGGTCCTCAACACCTAAACAAAAGAAATACCCTAAGTGAGTATTTCATCCAAAATCTACTCAATATCTAATTTCTATCTTATTGAATTCGCCAAAAATCAGATGAATGGAAATCCTAAATTAAAATGGTCATAACTTGCTCATTTTAACTCGGAATTTCGCATATTATATACTGATTTCTACCTACTCGAAAAGATCTATCTATTTCTAAGGTTATTTTTATCAAAAGAAGTCATTTAGGTCTCAAAAAATTGATGTACAGGTTTGATACGAAAATTCAAGATTTCAAAACTAGAGTTTTCAAACTTTTCTTCATTCAAGAGCTTTTGTACAAAAATATAGATATTTTGTATGGTTGAAAAATCCTTGAATATATATGTATAGACTCAAACTATATGAATGAATTTAGTGGTGTTGTCTCAACAATGATTTTGTAAAACAAAATGTCTTAAATTGATAAAAGCTAAGACTTTGAAAGAAATTAGTTTTCTTAGGAAAATTTCTTAATTTACTATAAGTAAGCATCTCCTTTTTTTAACTCCATTTCTTAAATTTTCAAAAGTAGTTTTAATCTTTTTACATTCCTACAACTTTATTTCTAATGGTTTGGAAAACATAGTTTTTCTAAATATTTCATGGTTATATGTTCTAAAACTTTTCTAAAGTTAGATCCACTTTAAAAGAATAATATCAATGATCTTATAAGTTAATTTTGAAAAACTTATCTAGTTTTTAGTATTTTAGAGTGTTGGTAGAAAACTTTGGTAAAGGAGTTTAGGAAAACTTTTTTTAAACAAGGCATTAAGTTCAAAGAAACTTTCTTATTTTATTGGTTTGAAAAGAGAGTTTGTAATAACTTTACTTTATGTATTTCTTGATAAAATCACATATAGTGTGATACGAACCACGCTAACCTGTGACGAAACCCTATATCAATACACTTGATTATCTAGATTCCCAAGACCTCAAAATCGATGGAACCGCGACCCGTTGTCTATATGGAGACAAGAACCTTGGCATAAGCGATGACGCCACAATTAGGGATGGAAAACCCAATTGATAAGTCTAGATTTGAACACAATGAATTGGATTCGAATGGTTCAAAGAAAAAGTTCTTTCAAGAACTCCAAAGAGAAATACTCTCAAATTTTCATTCATTCTGGTTCTTAAAAGATTACATATGATGGGTTTTTATAAGTTTAATTAGCCTAAAAATGAAGCAACTAAATAATAAATACATGGAAAACTTATAAGAAATTCAAACTAGGTAATAAATACAAGGAAAAGAAATTCAAACTAAATAATAAATACATGGAAAACTATTTATACTAGGGTTATTTTCCTTGTAAAAATAGCTAGGCTAATTAAAGGCCTTCAATCAAAGCCGAACTTGCCAATTGCCACCAATGATGTTACATGTCTTCAAATCATCCTGGGTAAAGTGTGAATGAGTTTCCTCTTCTTGGACTTGATGAATTAATCCATTCAATGCTTCCTTGAATTTCTTAGCTTGGCTTCTAGTATTCGGTCCAATCGGTACTTCGAGCGGATCCCTAATCCATCTTCTGGATTGGCTAGCTTAGACTCCATCATTCCCCTCCTCTTGAAAAGGATTTGTCCTCAAATCATCGCCTACATCAAAAGGACTCAGGTCAGTAACATTAAAAGTAGCACTCACCTGATACTCACTGGCAAATCTAGCTTGTAGGCGTTGTCATTGATGCGCTCTAGAACTTGAAACAATCCATCTATCTCCTCTAGGAAGCAATTTAGAACGCCTTTGTTCTGGAAACCTTTCTTTGTGCATGTGCACCCATACCCAATCACCGGGTTCAAACACCACTTGTCACCGCCCTTTGTTGGCTTGCTTTGCATACTGCTCGGTTCTTCTTTCGATGTTAAGTCTTGCCTTCTCATGAATTTGCTTAACAAACTCAGCTTTCTTCCTTGTTTGTAACGAATGACATATGGGAATGTCTCAATAAACTCCACCCATCGTGCATGTCTCCTATTCAACTTGTGTTGCCCTTTCAAGTGCTTCAACGACTCATGGTCGATGTGAATGACAAATTCCTTGGGCCACAGATAGTGTTGCCAAGTCTCCAATGCTCGAACCAGTGCATATAGCTCCTTATCATAAGTGGGATACTTCAATGCTGCCCCTGTCAACTTCTCACTGAAATATGCAATTGGTCTCCTCTCTTGCATAAGCACGGCACCAATACCTACACCAGAAGCATCGCATTCAATTTCAAAGGTCTTTGCAAAATCAGGTAATGCAAGTAAAGGAGCATTAGTCAACTTCCCTTTCAACAATTGAAACGCCTTCTCTTGTTCTTCTCCCCACTTGAATCCCACATTCTTCTTAATGACCTCAGTGATCGGTGCGGCTATACTGCTGAAATCCTTCACAAAGCGCCGATAAAAACTTGCAAGACCGTGAAAACTCCGCACTTGGCTCACACTTGTGGGACTAGGCCACTCTCTAATAGCACGAATCTTCTCTTCATCAACTTGTATTCCCTGCGCACTGACAACAAATCCAAGAAATACAAGTCTATCCGTGCAAAAGGTGCACTTCTTGAGGTTAGCAAACAACTTTTCTTTCCTAAGCACCTCCAAAACATCTTTCAAATGCATTAAATGATCATCTAAGTTCCTGCTGTAAATAAGAATATCATCAAAGTAGACAACCACAAACTTTCCAATGAATGTTCTCAAAACATGGTTCATTAATCTCATAAAGGTACTGGGCGATTAGTTAACCCAAAGGGCATAACTAACCACTCATATAATCCATATTTTGTTTTGAAAGCAGTTTTCCACTCATCTCCCTCTTTCATCCTAATCTGATGATATCCACTCTTTAAATCAATCTTAGAAAATATGCAAGAACCATGCAATTCATCTAGCATATCATCTAAGCGTGGAATGGGATGTCTATACTTTACCGTGATGTTGTTGATAGCGCGACAATCAACACACATCCTCCATGTCCCATCTTTCTTAGGTACTAGAATCACTGGAACTGCGCATGGACTCATACTTTCTCTCACGTACCCCTTCGCCATCAGCTCGCTAACCTGTCTTTGGAGTTCCTTAGTCTCCTCTGGATTACTCCTATAAGCTGGTTTATTTGGAATTGACGCTCCAGGTACAAGGTCGATTTGATGCTCAATACCACGCACAGGTGGTAATCCTCTAGGAATATCCTCTGGAAAGACGTCCTCAAACTCCTGCAAAAGGGAAACAATAGAACTAGGCAAAGAGTTAGAAAAATCGTTAGTACTCAAGCATTCTTCCTTAAAAACCAGCAACAACATCGGTTGCTTCATCACTAAAGCTCTCCTCACTGAACTCACTCTTGCCACACAACTCTCCTTTTGCAAGGCTGCACTCTCCTTTTCTCTCACCACCAAAGCTGGACCCCTCTAGCTTGGTCTCTCGCTCTTTCCAGCCTTCCACTCTTTTGTATTTTCATTCTTTTTATCTTTTTCTTTTGCTCTCTCACTCTCTTTAATTTTCTCACTCTTGGTGTTTCCCCATTGATTGTTGCAGCTGTAATTGATCTTCATACACCTGCTTTGGAGTCATTGGCTTGAGTGTAAAACTCTTGACGATGAATAAGCAAATACTTATTCAAGAAGCCATCATGTATACCTTCCTATCGAATTGCCATGGCCTCCCCAACAGAATATGACATGCTTGCATGGGCACAACATCACACATAACCTCATCCTCATATCTTCCAATGCGGAAAACAATCATAGATTGTTTAGTCACCTTGGTTTCCCCACTATCATTCAGCCATTGCAATTTATATGGGGTGGGATGTTTGGTGGTCTTCAATCCCAACTTCTCAACAATAAATGTGCTCACCACATTTGTGCAACTGCCCCCATCAATAATCATGCTACAAAGCTGGTTATTAATGTGGCAACGAGTATGGAAAATTTTTCCCGTTGCACTTCAGCTTCTTCTTTAACCTGCACATTTAATACCCTTTTCACCACTGCTACTAGCCTACCCTCATCAGCCTCTTCCTCAATCTCCTCATCAGTGGCATCCTCAAGTGATGGCATGGAGTCATGATCTGACTCGCTATCTATCACTATCTCTCCATTCTTCATGACCATAGCCCTTCTATTGGGGCATTGGTTCGCTACATGTCCCTTTCCTTGGCATTTAAAGCATTTGATATCTCTACTCCTAGGAGTAGGGTCAGATTTACCTTGACTTCCATGGGTGGAGGTCTCCTGCCTTTGCTCATTCTTTGGCTTGGTAGAAAATGACTTCTCCTCTTTCTTCCACGTGCTAGTCTTCCAATTGGATGAACTAGAACTCTGGGAGAATCTGTTATTGCTACCTCTTTTCTTCAATTGATTTTCAACTTTGATAGCCATATGGACCATCTCCTCCAACTCCACATAATGCTGGAGTTCCACAACATTTTGAATATCCCTATTCAAACCCGCAAGAAATCTTGCCATGGTGGCCTCACGATCTTCTACATGTTTGCCCTTATCATTATCATCTCATCTCCTTAAAATAATCGTCTACACTCCTACTTCCTTGCTTGAGATTTTGCAATTTATTGTGCAACTCCCTATAGAAGTATACGGGCACAAATCGCTTCTTCATAACTCTCTTCATCTCTTCCCATGTCTCAATTGGTGGCTCTCCACTCCTCCTTCTACTCAACAACAATTGATCCCACCACACTATGGCATAATCTGAAAATTCAATTGCTGCCAGCTTCACCTTCTTCCTCTCAGAATACTCATGGTAATCGAATACCAACTCCACCTTCTTTTCCCATTCCAAGTAAGCTTCAGGATCATTCTTAATTTGGAATGGTGGTATCTTCATTTTAATATTGCCTAGGTTGTTGTCCTCCCAATTCCTATCACCTCTACCTTCCCAATTTCTAGCGCCTCTATCTTCCCAATTCCTAACTCCTCTATCTCCCCAATTTCTGTTTCCTTTGTTTCTCCTCCTATAATAATCATTCCCCACTTCCTTCATAGGAGGATTCTCCTTCCTTCGCCCTTGAGAATTACTCAAAACCAACTCCAACTTCCTATCTACCCTATCATTTATATCCTCCATTCCTTCTTTAAACATACGTCTCATTTCACTCGTCAACGCCTCCATCATGAGTTTAGGATCGAAACCCCCAAACACACCTTCAGAAGAATTTTTATGACATTTTGCTGCAAAACAGAAAACGTTAGTAATAAAACAATTCCTCACAATTCACTCCTTGCGTGTATCACTCAATGGATGGATCGCTCAATCACTCGTGTATGCACACAATAAATTAATCGCCACTCTCAAATTCCTCTTTGTTGGTTCTTTGGAACTAATCCCAAACCTTCAACAAACCCTCTTCGAAGAGTTCAATAATAGAAATCCTAAAATCAATGAACCCTAAAAAAAAAAAAATCAAATCTTTGCGGTTATCTCAACTAGAAATGAAATCTACTATAGTCAACAACCCACAAAACCTCAATTAAACTAACGATTCAAATCAAATTTTCTTTTCACCTTTTTTTTATACGATTTTTTTTTGTACGATTTTTTTTTTATTCTATGGATAAGAATCAAATACAAGATAAATCTTGCAAGGAATTCAAATCTCTAGAACAAATATCACTATGGAATCAAATGTAATCTAATTAGATATGAACGATTGGAGATTAAGGTTTGGTATTGCCTTTCTCTAATCGAACTGAAATTGGTGATTTTGACAAACCTAAGGCTCTGATACCAAACTGATACGAACCACACCAACCTGTGACGAAACCCTATATCAATACGCTTGATTATCTAGATTCCCAAGACCTCAAAATCGATGGAACCGCAACCGTTGTCTATATGGAGACAAGAACCTTGGTATAAGCGATGACGCCACAATTAGGGATGGAAAACCCAATTGATAAGTCTAGATTTGAACACAACAATTGGATTCGAATGGTTCAAAGAAAGAGTTCTTTCAAGAACTCCAAAGAGAAATACTCTCAAATTTTCATTCATTCTGGTTCTTAAAAGATTACATATGATGGGTTTTTCTAGGCTTAATTAGCCTAAAAATTAAGCAACTAAATAATAAATACATGGAAGACTTAAAAGAAATTCAAACTAGGTAATAAATACAAGGAAAAGAAATTCAAACTAAATAATAAATACATGGAAAACTATTTATACTAAGGTTATTTTCCTTGTAAAAATAGCTAGGCTAATTAAAGGCCTTCAATCAAGGCCGAACTTGCCAATTGCCATCCCGGCTTCATGAACACGAACTCCAATGATGTTACATGTCTTCAAATCATCCTGGGTAAAGTGTGAATGAGTTTCCTCTTCTTGGACTTGATGAATTAGTCCATTCAATGCTTCCTTGAATTTCTTAGCTCGGCTTCTAGTATTCGGTCCAATCGGTACTTCGAGCGGATCCCTAATCCATCTTCTGGATTGGCTAGCTTGGACTCCATCATAGTGTTATTACTAAAACTTGAGCTAAAGTTATCTAACCTTAGAAAATATTTGTTAAGATAAAACTTTAAGTTTTTATGGAAAAATTATTCCTTATGTGACAAAATTTATTTTTTTTTAAAGAGAATTTATTTTTATTACTTAAGAAAACTCATTTTCATTATGGTTGAGACAATATCAATATATGTTCATACATGAATGAGAATATGTAACTATGAGAAATGTAATAAAAACAACATAATAAGATGAATAAAATAAAAGCATAAAAATAAAGTCAAGTATTGGGAACCTTAGCTTCATCAAGGTATCCCGGGACTAAGAATAGACTAGTCCCAAAAGAAAAGAAAAGCAAAGAAAGAAAATTGTTTTGACTTGATATAGACTAGTCTTAATAATTGCATAAAAACAAGTAAATAAATAAATTGCAAGACATAAATAAATAAAAAATGAGCTTATATGCTCTAAATAAATATATATATATATATACATAATATACATAATACTTTATATAAGTTAGGCTAGAACAAATAAATAGAAACATGAACATATTGTTGCTTCTTTAACTCTTATGAGTCTAAGAAACATACACTAAGCTCATACTAAGTTGTATGAACATGATGAATGAATAAGATAGATTTTTACCTAAGGTTTATATGTTTTTAGAAGAGGAATGGAATGGTTTGTAGCAATATGTGGGAGATGGTTTTATGGAGAGAAGAGAGGATTTGGGAGAGTATTTGAGAGAGATTTTATGGAGTGATTTTGGTAGAGTTTTAGGAGGAAATAAGTTGTGTGAAAGAATGAAGGGGGAAGGGGGAATGGGGTATTTATAGAGTTTTGGAGTGGAATTTAGATGTAATTAAATAAATTGAAAAGAAAACAAATTGAGAGTGATGAGAGAGAGAGGGAGTGGACAGCAAAGGCTTGAAAGAGAGAGAAAAATTGATTAAATTTTTTGTTTTGTAATAAAAAGAAGTAATATGTAAAGTGTGATGTGATTAAAGTTTTATGGGGAAGGTAAATTGTAAGGTATAGGTATGGTTATAAACCCCGAAAATTTTTCACGTTAGTACACAACTCTAAAGTAGAATGTATGAACTAGTTAATAGACTTGGATTCCAATAAAAGCCTAAGAATAGATCAATACCTAGAATTTGGTTAAATAAAGGATTTAGAAATTGAATAAAGAAATTCTTTAACCCTAGTTGATACCAAAAACGAGATTTCGTATCTTGAATGCATAATTCAAGATATGATTAAAAGAAAATCTAAAATTTAAACCCGAAACCTGATATACAAATAGGTTTAAATAGAAAAATACGAATATAGAAATTAAATGATTGTTTTTGAACTCGATAATCATTCGATATTAGAACAACGAGTAGTAATGAGCTTAGATTTGAATTTAAACCCTAAATTCAAGATTCCTAGTTAAAATTAAACGCTACTAATAAGATTTCATGACAGCTATCAAAACTAAAGATATATATATATATATAATCTAGCCTCCATATCAAGTGCGATACCAAGAAATCAAGTAACTACGCTTATAGACAGAAAACGATAACCCAATGATAAACCGTTAGGGTTATAAATACACAACAAAAACATAAATTGTTATATAACTCAAGATCTAAACTTCAAATAAATAATCGAATCACGCTTTTGTTCTAACTCGGATTTTCTTAAGCTATTGAAGCCTAAAATAAAAATCGACCTAATGAGCTTAAGAAATTTTAATCGCGGGAGATAAAATTATACGAATAATTAATCACTTATATATAAAACTTAAAATTGTATTATTTGATAATCTAAGTATTTGGTATACTCCTATAAGCATATTTTTGTACAAAAACTCCCAAATATTAGCTAATTTGTACCCGTTTAACATGCTAAAGTATCCTAAAATCAAGTAAAATAATTAACTAATATATATATGTTTTCGGTGGAATTGTGGCTGCAATTCGGTTGGAAAGTTACGGGAAGAGAGAGAGCCGGACTTGATCAAATAATTCACCAATTTGTCAACAAAAGCAACCTAATGACCAATCAAATAAAGCCAACTCAACTCCTCATTAATTAACATGAAAACAACTGATCAAACAGAGGCAAATTGAGGAGAAAAGTCGAAGGAAATTTGAAGGAAGAATACAGCCGCAAGTCCTCTTCTTCTTCTTCTTCTTATATATATATATATATATATATATATATGTGTGTGTGTGTGTGTGTTTAACACTCATTATAAAGAAACAAACAACCCTCATTAATTTCCAAACTTTCCAGAACAAATCGACTCCTACATAGCCACCAAAACGAACTGAAAACAGAGAACGAACAGATTAAATCATCCAAGTTCGGATCAAAAGAAAAACAATACGAAAAATCCTTGGATACGAGTTCAAAGGTAAGTTGATGAAGTTCAAATGATTTTCTTTCCATTCTAAGCATTAGGACTGACTTATGATAATCATAGGAACGTAATAAACACAACTACAAGCTTCGAGTTTCATCGGACAAGCTCAACCAAGGTAAAAATCTGAAACCCTAGTTTTATTTCCATAAGATCGAGATCTAAAGTTATATGTATATAGAAGTGTTAAGAGTTGTTGTATGACTATATATAAGATATAGGAACACTTAGAAATGGTTTAGAAATGTTTTTAACGTGGAAATTTTAACAAATATGAATCGGATGATCGAGGAAGATGATGAACAGTGCTAACACTATCTAAAAGCCGGCAGTGTAGTCGTTTAATGCCGGCGGCTTACATGGATAGGTCGGCGGTGTAGAGACGGCTTACACTGAACAGAAGCTACGTAAAATTTATTTTCACATAAAAATGAATGTAAGCCGGCAATCTGGAAATCTACACCGACGGCATAGAACCTGCATACGTTGAAAGTCGACAGCTTTCGAAACCGGTGCACCCAATATGAAATGATTTGCAAAATTAAGTCAACACCAGCACCTGGGTTTCAAAGCCAGCGGCTTTGAGCCGGCTTACACCCATTTTTCTTCAACGAAAGCTAGTTTTAAAACAAATAGAATATATATATATATATATATACTTATGCAATAGACCTACTGAATACATATTATATATATATATATATTATATAGAATTTATTAGATAGATAAGCAAATACAAATATTTAGGATATGGTGATTATTAGTTGATAATTCTTAAATCCTTAGAATTAAGAGAAAATATTTAGAGTTAATAAAAGATATAAATAGTCAAATATTTGTTCTAAATAGATAAAATAGGTAAGAATGGAAATTGAAATAAGCTAAATATTTGAGTAATGTGACTTCTAAAAATAACAAAATAATTGTACGAGATAAATTAAGAGAAACACGACGACACTAAGTAATAATAAATAAATATAATTTTCTACATTGAGTTCAGAATAGGATAACACCAAATCAGTATTAGTCACTACCAAAACTTGATAAATATCGAGTCTAAGACACTAATCATGTATAGGAATTTAATTATATAATTTATTGATGAATACTTTAATCATCTTACTAGGTGACTTTGAAACACTAGAAGATCTTCCAGCTGATTATTACGATTGAGTCAGTATGATCAGGTGAGTAATTCAGTCATATTGTACTGTTTGTGCTTGTAAGTAGTTGAATATATAATACAAAGATAATTAAACAAATGTTTTGTTGAAAGTATGTTGTGATCTGATTGTATGATTGTTAAAATATCCTTACAAAAGTGATAATGCAATGATTTGATGTGAAGTAGTATAATAATGATTGTGTGTAATGTATGATCACTATGAAATTAAATAAGAACTATTGATTTAACAAAATAATCTGATCATGCATTGCACGAATTGCATTATTGCATATATATTGGGATAACAGCCTGCTACGTATTAATATTTCGGTTCTCTGTTAATGCTTGGTTGTTCTAATGTGTTAGTTCTTCCAAGGTTTTCTTTGTTCCGTCGATTCTACGGGAACTAAGTGGCACCGAAGAACGCCACCCGTAGTATCGCTTTGAAATGATTAATACTTAGGGAGTTTCTAAGGTGGATGCAGGAGATGGTCAGTTTAATTGATTATATTCAAAGTGATAACCCTAAAATGAGAAATCGTTGATTCTCCTGTAAACTTAGTCTCTCCTGGGCATGTGGGTCATGAAGTAATGGTTCTTCAACCCTTAAAAAAAGGGTGTAAATCTTTGTTAGGGACAAAATTGTAAACTCGCGTGTTCAATTAACCCTAGGTATTTAAACTCCCTATTCTGTCTCTCTCTTCAGATGGTATGTTTTCGAAACCCTAACTCTCTCTGTTTTCTCTCAAACTTCTATTGTTATTTTCTTCTGTTCTTGTTCTTTTACTAAGATTAACTCTCTGTATGTATGTAGGTTAATCCTATTCGAGCTGGATCAGGCTCCTGTACTCAAGGCACCACAACTGTTGGACAAAAGATGAGGATACCTCTCTGTGTATCTCGATCTGTTATTTATACTATTTGATCTGTTACATGCATGTTGTTATCTGTTCTGTTATACATTTACATGACCGTAACTATGCTACTAAGAACTATATGATACATGTACTGCTGTTAAGATCTACTTGTACTATTTGTTTAAGATCTAAACTGTATCTGTTACATCTTACTCAGATCCAGCTGTAACTATAACTGAAAGTATTTATGTGTAGTAGTCTTCCATCCAAACTGGTTTGGATCGGTTCCTATGCTGTCTGTCCGTAACAATCTTTTTCCTGTTTGGATTCTAGATCATCCAAGCTTGTATCTGTGCATATGGTTGAGTGCTAGCATTGCATATGATTTGCTAATAACTTGGGTGATGTATAATATGTCTAGTTATTCACTGAGCTGTGGTTTCGCTCATACTCCAGCAGTCTTTTCAGGTTTACTCTACGACCCTGGTTAGTCACTTCCAGGAGTATGGCTCCGATAAGAGCTTAGGAGCTGGAAATCTAAGACTGTACTTTGGTTTAATGGTTATGTTTTATTAGAATAGATTAATTAGAGCTAATGTATCAGTTATGTACTCCAAGATGTTTATTTAGTTTGTAATAGTTCTGTAATGTTTATTCACTAATTTATTTTTTACATGTATTTGTCATTTCTTATTACGCAACTAAAAGATCATGTTGTTTTGAAAACCTGTCATTCTCTGAAGGTAATCTAGTGATAGTATTCAAGTGAGACTTGTTTACATCTACTAGGGTACCCTCGGGGCGTGACAATGGTAGAGTGTAAGAATAGAGTGTAGGAAAAAGTAGAGATAGATGAATAGTGATGAATAGTAGAAAAGTACTATGAATAGTAGACTAGACAATTAAAATACCGGTAGTAAAGAAAATACACGTAATTAAGCTATATCTGATATTTTTAGTTACCGAAAAATTCTAAAACTGATTTTTTTGAAAACCTTATATTTTTACAAGTCTATTGGTGTTGTCGGAATATTTTCACTATTCAGTGCACCAAGGCACGGTTTTTGAAAACTAATCTCGATCGGATCAGAAAGACACTAAAAAAATGCGAATCTGATATTTTTAAACTTTCCTATATTATTACGAACCATATTCCATAATTATTTTAATTTCGTTTTCTAGGGTTTAAGAATACGGGATTGCCGGATCTAGATTCACTAAACTAAACATAGAACTAGGTTAACTTTAGAGTTTCGTTTTGACTTCCGGTTCTTAGGGTTTGCTTATTATTGAAAAATCTAGGGGCTTACATACCCGCATGGGACACCTCGCCTTACTCGCACGATGCTGTCTGGTGGTGGCGTCCATCTAGACTTACCCAATGTTTAAACACCATTGGTAACAGCAAATATTCCCCAACGTGTTCATGTGGTCTACGTTGGTTAATATTTAAATATATATATATATATATAATGCCAATTAATGGCGATTTTCACTAACCATCATCAATTTATGGTGAATCAGGCAAGTAGATCTCGACTTGGGTAACATCTACTGCCAATACCAACCATCACCTACCAAAGGTGAATCCGGCAGATAGACCCCAACTCAGGTAACATCTATCACCACGTGACCAGTGGACTCCGACTCAGGCAACATCCACTATCACAACAATACTCAGAAATGTCCTATGTTTATCTCATAAATTCTTTTAGTAAAAAGTCATCCTTTTCAAAGGATATAAAACCAACCTGGAATATTCCAAGTTAGATTTCTCTAATAATACATTTCAAAATACTTTTGATCTCAAATTCGAGACATTTCCTACAGGGAGGTCAAGCACATGCTATGAGTATATCCAATTAGTTTAAATGAATTATTATCTTTATCCATTTATTCAAATGATCATACAGATGATGGCACTCACATCAATCAATCATTCCACATACAAGCAATACAATCATCATAACAGCAAGCAATAGCAATCACAAACAAATGGTAGATCATCATAATTCCCTCACCTGTGGTCCTCGCTAATTGCTGTATAAGCTACTGGAAATTCGAGAATTGATCTATTTTTCCTATGAAAATGAAATAACATATATTTATTATTCAACTAATCTATTCTTATATTAGTTCCGAAAATAAGGTATTCGAAACAACATATTCACCATATTAATTATGGTATAACTTATACTATAAGTTACACTAATTCTAATTTAGACGTATTTTAGAAATTACGTACTCTTTTCTTTTTATGATTTTACTTAGTATATTAATCTAAGCCGAGTTGATTGAAACTAATCGCCTAATTCAATTACTAAATCTACTTAATTATGTAAACCCCTAAAATTTTCGGTTAATTTTAAGTTTGATCTTAGAATTAAAAGTCAACCGAAACCCTAAAGGTCAACAAAAGTCTAATACAAATCCTAGATTTTAGATCCGGCATTCTCGTTTTCTTTAGCCCTAGAAAACGAAGTTGGAATAATTAGTGATAATAGTTCATAATAGCTTTAGGTTATATAAAAATATCAAATTTGTGAAATCCGAGTGTCCTTCAGACTCAAACAAGATCAATTCTCGAAAATCGTGTCCCGAAGCTCGGAAAAATAAAAATATTTCGATAACACCGGTAGGACCGATTTAATATAAGGATTTCAAAAATATCAGTTTCGTAATTTTACGGCAATTAAAAATATCAGATATCGCAATTATATGTGTTTTTCTTACTTCCGGTATATTACTAGTCACATCTACTTTACATTACACTATTTATTACTATTCTATACTATTTATCTATCTTTATTTTTTCTAATACCTACTCTTACAGCACCATAACCTATTATCTTTACTTTTTACCTTTCTCATAACTTTATATCATATCTACTTTACAAATTATTACTTTTAATACACAAAAATCCAAAAAATTACATCTCACTCTCTCTCTTCTCTTTAGGTAAGAAATTTTCTTTAAGATTCCTCTTACCATATCACGTAACGTAACTTTACATGACCATGGTGTGAGTTTCTTAAACTTAATGCTATGGAAGCTACACTATGTTCATGTATTGTTCTTGTTTATGAAATCATATTCATGTATTTCTATGTTATTATTTTACTTTTGCTCATATTTTGATTTCATGTTAAACCTTTATATATATGTAACTAGATATAATTATGTACTAATATATAATCTTTAGAGCATATAAGCTCATTGTTATGTATTTACTTCCAAGTAATGCAATTTATTTATTTATTTCATGCTATATTAAGATTAGTCTCTAGTCTTAGACTTATCCTCATCAAGCCAAAACAACTTATTTGCTTTCTTTTCTAATTTTTCTTTTGAGTCTAGTCCATTCTTAGTCTCGGGATACCTTGATGAAGCTAAGGTTCCCAATACTTGATATATTTCTTTACTTGCTTATTTTATTACCATTATGTTTTTCCTATGTTCTCATAATTAAATTTCATGATAATGCATGAACATAGTGATTTTGTCTCAAAAAGATAAAGAAGAAAATTTTTCTTAAAATAGAAGTTCTTCTCCAAAAATAAATGTTGTCATGAAAGAAACAATTTTTCTATGAAAACTTAAGGAACCAACTTAGTATATCTTTTCTAAAGAAATTAGTGGAGCTCATAATAGAAGTTAGAAACTTAAGAAAAGAGGAATTCTTAGAAAATACACATTTATTGGAAAAGTATTCTTTAAGATGAAGAAAATTCAAATTCTTGTTTAAATAAAAATTTTTACTAAAACTTTACTTTTCATCATTCAAAAAGACTAGTTTGACAAATACCAAGAAATTTCCTTTCATAAAAATAGAATTAACGAACAACATAGTGAACTACTTCTTCAAATATAGAATTATTACTTTCAAAAGAATTAGAAACTAAGCTATAAAGAATTTAGAAAGTGGAAGTAATTCTTTCGAAATTTAAGGAAATAGAATTAAGAAAATGCCCCTTTCAAAATGACTTGAGAAAGTTCTAACAAACTAAGAGGGAAATTTCAAAGTTTTATAAGACTTTACTTTTACCAAAAACTTATAGTTGAGACAACTTCATTAATTTCATGCATTTAACATGAGTAAACAAATATGTATATTTTTCAAAGGTCTTACAACTATTATAATATATATCTCTTGATTCACGTTTTTATAAAAAGAAGAAAGTAAGTTTTGTAAAATTCGTGGTGAATATGATCACCACTTTTTCGAAGCTCAAACGACTTAGTTTGATGAAAATAATTTTAGAATTTGATAGATCCTTTCGAATAGTTAGAAAACGGTATATTATATGCAAATTACGAGTTAAAATGACCAAGTTATGGCCATTTTAATTTGGAATTTCTCTCTATACGAATTTTAACGATCTTATGATATAGTTCCTTGTTAGTACCATAGAATGAAAAGAAATACTCATTTTGGGTATTCTTCTTGACTAGGTGATCTCGAGGACGATTGTTCATATCCTAAAGATTACTACGATTAGTGGAAATCCCGAACGACTCATCCATTACAAGAAAGATGTCATCATAGCTGAGTGAGTCTACTCCCGTTATTTTTCATATTTATGATTGTGCTTGTAAATTTAGTTGCATTAGAATTTTGGCAAAATCAAATGGAAGTTGTATGATAATATGTTGAAAGAATATTAAGTATATCGAAACATGATTTGTTTGAAATAAAGTTGCTTGTATATTAATATCTTGAAGTGTTTGAAATTGGTTGCTTACTTGAAAGAAGTCAAATATAACAACTAGACTTTAATTAAGAAATTATGCATACACTTCATATTTTAATTCACATTGCATTCACTACTGTAAAATTGGTGGGATAAATGTATAATAGTGGTGGTAGGCATAACCAGTATATCATGTAAAAGGCGAGTAGGAGCCAGTAAGAACTACATAAATTGGTGGCTAGTAAGAGCCTATAATAACTACAAGTTTTCAATGGCATACAGGAGCCGGTAATATCTATAAAAGTGTTTTAAAAGTCGTGGCCGTAATTGGCCTAAATACCTAACCCCGAATGAAGGGCGTAATTCATTCAACATATGATTCCCAGAAAGTCATATGCCTTGTATGCTCATGTGTTCGTTGCATTCCATTTGTTTGACTAATAAACTTGGTTGATATTTTACTTCGAGTATGAATTTTTGGGATTTACTCACTAAGCCTGTAAGCTTACACCCTTATAGGTATTTGCATTCTTAGGAACACCTATTTTGTACCCGAGGTCTCCTCATATTCGCGTAAGTATTCTTTTGAAGCTTTTAGAGGAAATCTACTTGAAGATTTAGATTATAATTCCTTTGAAATCTTTATGTAGTATTTAAATATTGTAAGGACTATTTCAATCTTTGGGACTTTGCAGGGGTATGCCCTAAGAAATCATGTAATAGACTTGTGGTTATTAATTCTATAATATATTTTATTTCTAGATTCTTTTATGTTCATTTTTACTTGCTTAGACTATGCTTCCCAAAAGCGTCTCCTATTACCGTGCTGGACGCTTTACATGTAATACTAAGACTTTTGCATGACTGAGGCAGTCATTCTTGAGTCTTGATATTATATGTGGCGGGCTGCCACGTTTATGGTACCCTTCGGGACGTGACAAATTAGCTTAATCAACCTAATATGATTTTACTTAGTAAAATAATTATTTAGGATATATTAGTTTTATTTATATTATTTACACTTCAGTGCCACTTACTAAGACAAAATACTTATTAACATAATGTAAATAACATAATTAAACTTCTCTTATTGTCTAAGTGTTTTATCTTGATATTTAATTTTATTTCTATTACCTATATTGGTCCTTTTATGTTTTTATGGTAACGAATATTTTTTATTATTTACTCTTATTTTGCTTGTCTTGATCTTAAGATATTTTATATTTTATTTTTATCGGATAAATACAGGTTCGTACTTAGTAAATTAGTAATTTATTACGATTTGTTATTATCATTTTATATTGTTCCTTAGCTTGATCAATTATAGCAACAAATACCTATTTCTAATTAATTTATTTTCATCTTTTTTCTCTTGATCTTATTTGATATTAAATATTTTTATTGAGTAGTCATAAAATTCATTCTCAATAAACTAATATTTCATTATTACTGTTATTATCACTTTTAGACTGTTCTTTAATTTGTAGAAACTAATATTTATTTTTTATCTTTTAATTTTATCGTGTTTCCCTTATTCTACTTTATGTAATTATTTTGTTATTTTTAGAAATCACATTGTTCATTATTTTAACTTACTAAATTTTTCCATTCTTATATATCTATCCTAGATAATTGTTTAGAATATTTATAATTTTTTATTTGTACAATATATTAATATTAGCAATTTTATTGTAAGTCATATTTTTCAATAATTTTAGAAGTTGCTAAATTACACTTATTATATTTTACTAATATTTAAATTCTTTTTTTTTGTTTAAATTACCTTTTTAAATCTTATTTTATTTCCTTTATTACACACATATATATAAATATAATATATATTGGTCTTGGATGGAACATACTTAATTTAAAAAATTTTACATGTACGTCGGCATTATACTACGCCAACGTTGATTCCTAGGTGCTAGAGTTCGTGTGAATTTTTACTCACTTCAAACACCTGCGTACCCTGGTTCAAAGGCTGCCAGCATTGAACGAACGCCCCCGGCGTTGTGGCATACGCCGCCGGCTTTGAACTCTAGAGGTCGGTATTGAACGGAATTTACGTGATTTCAAAATTTACGTAGCCTCTGTTCTAGACTACATCGCTTCTACGCGGCCGGCCTATCTCTATACACCGCCAGCGTTAAGGTATAAGCTATCGGTGCAGAGACAATGTTGCTACTGTTCATCGTCTTCTCCAATTTTCCTTTGTTTCGAATTTCAATTTTCTTATATATATATATATATATATATATTATACTTGTGTTTAAACTACTTCCGAGTGTTTTTACATGCTCCATAAGCATTAAACGTAATATATCTCTATCCATATCATCTAAGAATCATTCTTGTAAAACCCTAAATTTTTGGAATCGGTTTAGCATAAAACCCTAAACCAAAAGTCAACCAGAACCAACAAAATCCTAGTATACCGTAACCGCTTAAATCCGGCATTGCCGTTTTCTTTGGCCCTAGAAAACGAAGTTGAAAAATTAGCTAGAATAGTTCGTAATAACTATAGGTTATATAAAAATATCAGTTTTGCAAATTTCGGGTGTCCTTTGAACCCGATCGGACACAGTTCTTGAAAAAAGTGTCCCGGGGCCCGGAATAGTAAAAATATTCTGAATATATCGTTAGACTCGTAAAAATATAAGATTTTCAAAAATATCAATTTCGTAATTTTTCGGTAAGTAAAAATAGCAGATATAGCTATTATACGCTTATTTTCTTACTACCGGTACTTTATTAGTCATATCTACTTTACATTACACTATTCATTACTATTCTACACTATTTTTTTCTCTCTACTTTTTCTTACACCTACTCTTACAAACACCATAACCTATAACATTTACTTTTTACCTTTCTCATAACTTTATTTCACATCTACCTTACATATTACTTCTTTTAATTAACAAAAAGCAAAAATTAAATCACTCCCTCTCTCATATACATGTATGGCTGGGGCCCCATGCCCCCCCTCTTCCTCAATTTTGTTTCAATTTTTATTTATTTTAATCATACAAAAATCTCTCCACATTATCCTATAAATACCTCCCTCCTCTTTCACTTCTTTCACACAATTATTACCCACAAATTCATACAAAAACTCTCCCAAAATCTCTTCCCAAAACTCTCTCAAAATACCATCCCAAAACTCTCTCAAAATAATTCCACAACAACTTCTACCAACAACTAAAACCCATAACCACATAACAATACCAAGTCTTCTTTAGGTAACCACTTAATATTATTTTCTTCTTCTTCATGTTATGTAACTTTACATGACCATAGTGTGAGTTTCCAAAGACTACAAGTTATGGAAGCTACATTATGTTCATGTATTGTTCTTGTTCATGAAAAATCTATTTATGTTCATGTTATTATTTTGTTTATATTATTGTTACTATAGCTAAGTATTATTATATATATGCATATTCTTTAGCATATAAGCTCACTTGCAATTTATTTACTTTATGCAATGCAATTTATTTATTATCCATTGCAATTTATTTACTTATTCCTTATTATATTAAGACTAGTCTCTAGTCTTATACTTGTCATCATCAAGTCAAAACAAATTAGTCTTTCTTTCATTTTAATTTTATTTTGGGGCTAGTCTATTTCTTAGTCCCGGGAGCCTTGAAAAAGCTAAGACTTCAATACTTGACTTTATTATTATGTTGTTTTTGTTTACTATTATTTCTCATAAATCATGTTCATTTAGATTGTTGTCCAAAATTTTCAATTTCTAAAAATAATAAACAAAAGAAGATTTTGTCACTTAGAAATAAGTTTATGTAAAGAATAAAATCTATATTCTAAAATAAAATCAATTCTTTTCAAGTTACAAAAAGAACCCACTACAAATTTTAGAAACTACTTTTACTATAAGAAGCTTCTTGAATCCTTTATTATTCCACTTTGTTTTTCAAAAGAAAATAATGGTTGGTACAAGAATACTTTTTATGAAAAAGATAGACAAAATGAAAGGCTAAGGAATTTTTTAAATAAAGACCTTTACAAACAAATAGGCAAAGGAAATTGTATAGGAAAAATAAATAGGAAAAGTAGTACTAATATAAGAGAACTTAGAAAATAAAAAAATTTTCTTTCAAAAAAGTTACTTGGGAAAAATAATAATAAAAAAACATAAAATCCTTTTGGAAAACAAAAGAAACAAGATATTCATTTCAAGAGAATTACAAAATCAATTTTTGTAATCTATATTTTTCTAAAAACTTCAAACCGACATTGTTTTACTCAAGAAATATAATTGGACAACAAAACACTTGAGCATGCTTAAATATGAGCTATATAGCTATAAAAAGAGAATTTTTCAACTATATAGATAACTAAGTATTTATCAAGCAAGTTTTGAATGAATGAACCAAAGTTGTTTTTGAATTAGAAAATTCGTGGTGGATTTCGTCACCACTGTTTCGGGGCCTAAATGGGGTATTTTGACAAAAATAGTTTTGACAAATGAATAGATCTTTTCGAGTAGGTAGAAATCGGTATATTATATGCGCGATTCCAAGTTAAAATGACCAAGTTATGGCCATTTTAAATTGGAACTTTCTTTTATATGAACTTTAACGTTCTTTTGACATTGTTTTGTCAAAATTCAAGAAAATCATCAAGGAATGCTCATTGTGGGTATTTTCTTTGGCTAGGTGACCCCGAGGAAGGATTCCTTTATCTCGAAGATTATTACGATTAAGTGGAGTGTGTGAACGACTCACCCGCATAGAGGAATAGTCAACATGGCATCGTGAGTTTATTTCCTTAAAATGCTATACTTGTTGTGCTTGTAAATTAGTTGCATTAGAATTAGGAAAAGACAAATCGATATGTATGTAAAATAATTCTTTAAAAGAATCCTAAAAATCTCGAAGCCGGAATTGATTTAAATGCTTGTTTTAGTATAACCTTTGATTTGTATGAAATTCCTTGATCGCCTTAAATTCAATAATAATTATGCTATGACATCATAAATAAATGAATTCATGCATACCACGAAGTGAGTCACATTGCATATGGGTTATTATACTTGGGTGAGAAGGATAGTAGGCTCATGTCAAAGCAACTTGGGAGTATCCGAAAGCGATTGCTTGGCGGCTTAAGGGAAATGCTTGGCGAAAATCCAAAGCAAGGTCAATTCAAGTAGATTCGGAATGCTTGGCGATGAGTGCTCGTGAGCATAAATTTTTTTTTACTAAAACTACTTGATTTGAGGTTAAGTATCACCAAACTCTGAATGGGGGCGCAAATCCATTCAACATATAGTTCCCGGAAAGCTATATGCTTGTTTGCCCACGTGTATGTTGCATCACATTTGATTGCTTAAACAACTTGTTTGAAATCTTGTTACAAGAAGTTACTTATGGAAATAGTTCTCACTAAGCCTGTTAGCTTATACCCCCATAGATATCTTTTGCAGTTTCCCTATTTATGGTTAAGGCCACAAGGACCCTGCGGTCAGGTAATTTCTTTTTGGATAAAGGAAATTTTAGATGAAGTATAGTATTAGTATTAATGTACAAATATTCTTGTAATAGATTAGTAATCACGGGGAAGTATCCCTAAGTTTGTAAAGATCATTGTTATAAGTGAATGATTATTATGAATCCTCTTTTCTTAATGTGTTATTTATATCTTCTTAAGCTTCATAATTCCATATATGGTCCTCTAAAGTTGTGAAAGCACGCCTTACACTTAATATAAAAGCTTTTGGGAATGGCTAAGGTTGTCATACTTAAGCTTTAATATTGAGTGTGGCGGACTATCACGTTTAGGGTACCTGTTGGGGCGTGACAATTCTACACATAATTCTTCATGATTCTATATATGTAATAAACATAGTTATGGTTTGAAGTGAACTTACCTTGTTTGGGCTGATGGGATGATGCTATATTTTTTCCCGTAGTCTGACCTGATCCTATGATTAGTATAACATTATTTAGACCAACGTTTTTTGTGATTACTAGCTAAAAACGAGTTTTAACTTACCTTTGTTCCTTCTTTCCTTAAGCTTATGTTAGTGATCCTTGTTGAGGCTTGTTAGTGGTGTGTTTTGTATGTGTTGTTGCTATTATTTTGAGCTTCTATTATGGGTTTTTATATGTTGCTTTAATGTCTTGTTTCGTAGTCAAAAACGGAATAAATATATATAAAGAAAATGGCTATTGCTTTCATGAAAACTTCCGGTCAAGAGGAGTGAATTTGCTCCTCCAAATTTGCAATTGTTTTGCATGGTTTTAATGGCATTGATTGTGGTGCTTAGTTAGACATTTTTAATTGGTCAATCTTGATTTGTTTGGTGCAATTTAGGCAAGTGGTTTGAGGAATTCAGCTGTGTGGATTTCCAGAGAATTTCCATTGAATTATTGGTGCAATTTGCACCGTATACATACAAAATTGTTATTTAAAAAAAATGTAAGAGAGATAGGATATATAGAAATACAAAAATAAAGAGAAGATGATGAATTTATAACCAACAATCGCGTAAGGAGTGGGGAAAAATATGGCCTTGTGAAAAAAATCAATTTTGCAGGTTTAAGTATACGTATGATAAATATTGATTCGGTAATATTTTTAGATGAAAATTTTCATATTCTCGTTATTAAATATTCTAAACACTATGGTATACATAGATTTCTATCAAAGGTATGTGTTGTGTGTTTAATTTTTCACTTTTTTTGGAATTTGTCACGTACAGTATTAAATCAAAATTGAGAATAGAAAAAGAACGTCGAAAGTAATAAAAAAAATGTAAAGGAGTTAGGATAAATGGAAATACAAAAAAAAAAAGATGATAAATTTATAACCAATATATATGTAAGGAGTAGGCAAAAATATGAACTTGTGTAAAAAGTCAATTTTGTGAATCTAAATGATACGTTTGATAGATACTGATTTGATAATATTTTTAGATAAAAATTTACATATTAACGATATTAAATATTCTGAATACGATAATATACTAGAATCTTTAGTTTAATGCTTTTACTTTTCAGTTTTTATACCTGCTATCGTAAATTATATTTTATTTGTTTAAAAGTTTTGTTTGGTGGTATTTTGATAAATTAATAAATATATTGCCCTTAATTCGACTTTGTTATAATTTTATAAGGTTTGAAATTACACATGAATTCATTTCTATTTGTAGATTTATCCTAAAGTTTTTAGATTATAAATTTAATATTATTTTATATTTGTTGCTTGGTTTTTTTTACTAATTATAAGTTACTAGATTAGATTAGAATTTTAGTTTCTATAGACTCGGAATTATTCAACTTAAAGATATTAATATTTTTTAAATATTAAAACTTAGGTTCTTAAATATTAAATAGTTTTTTTTCTTATTCTTATTTGAACATTATGAACTTTTAAAGTCTTAGTGTTAAAAATTCTTTATTCTAATTTGTTCATACTTAGAAATTTAAATCGCGAAAAATTTGAAGTGATTTCTGATATTTTTATTATAGTTCTTTTAGATTCTACATTTTATTTATAAAATTTATTATAATTAGTTATGTAAATTAAGGGATTATAGTAACCAACTCATTGAGTCAAAAGAACCATGGAGAAGTCGCTACGTTGCTTACTGACAAGAAGTAGTTAATAAAAGAGTTTGAAAGACTAAAGCATTGAATTCATCGGGCAAGATGTGGAAGAGGAGATTTCTAACTTGGTTATGGAATCGACTTTGATTGAAAGGATCAAGGAAGCCCAACGATATGGTGATGCAATCTAAAGGATAAAGCAAGAAGTTCATGAGGGAAAGTATACTGATTTTGAGGTTGATGATGAAGATGTAGTAAGGATGAAGGAAAGGTTATGCGTTCCGAGCAATAAAGAAATGAAAAAGGAAATTATGGGAGAAGCTCATAACTCTGGATGTACAATACATCCCGGTAGAACTGAAATATACCAAGATCTCAAAAGCCACTATTGGTCTAATGGTATGAAACGAGACGTAGCAGATTTTGTGATGAAATGCCCTATATGCCAACAAGTGAAAGTGGAACATCAAAGGCCGGGAGTATTGCTGAAACCATTGGTCATACCAGAGTGGAAATGGGATCAAATTATGATGGATTTCGTATGTGTTTACCCAAACGTTAGCCGGATGTGATGCCATATGGGTTATAATGGATCGACTTACCAAGTCGACACACTTCATTCCAATTAATATGACCTATTCGGTAGATAAGTTGATAAGGTTGCATATAAGGGAGATTGTGAGGCTACATGGAGTTCTAGCAGGGATCGTATCCGATAGAGACCCGAGATTTGTATCAAAATTCTAGACAAGTTTACAGAAGTGTTTAGGGACTAAGTTGCATTTCAGTACTGTATACCACCCTCAGACTTATGGACAATCGAAACAGACGATTCAAACTTTGGAAGATGTAAACCCCCAAAGTTTTACGATCAATTAAGCTTAAACCCTAATTAAAAGGTCAACCGAAAACCGTAAAGTTGGCAAAACCCTAGTCAACACAACCATTTAAGTTCGGAAAACCCATGTTCGTACCTTAAGTGAGTAAGTAAGAGATTAATATGTAGAATAATTCGTAATAACATGAGAAAGCTTAAAAATACATATTAGTTAAATCGCGATTCGTTTTGAGCCCGATCGAATATAGTTTTCAAAAAGCATGTACCAGGGCTCGGAATAGTATACCATTAGACTTGTAAAAATATAATGTTTTCAAAAATATCAGTTTCATAATTTTTCAATAACTAAAAATATCATATGTCACAATCATACGTGTATTTTCTTACTACCGGTATTTTATTTGTCATATCTACTTTACATTACACTATTCATTACTATTCTACACTATTCATCTATCTCTACTTTTCCTTGCAACCTACTCTTACAACCATACACCTATTCCTTACAATTTTCTTTCCAATACGACCTCATATCTCTCACATCTTACTTTTCATTAACAAAAATACAAAAAAATAAATTATCTCTCTCTCTCTCCTTCTCAAATTTGTGTCGGCCCCCTTCCCTTTCCATCAATCTATTTTATTTTTCATTTATTTTATTAACACAATTTACCCTCCACTTTTTCCTATAAATACCACTCTTCCTTCCATTTTCTTCACACATTTCATACACTACCATTACTCTCTTAAAATCTCTTCAAAAACTCTCTTAAAGTTTCTCTAGTTTTTCTTTTTTTATAGGTAATACTCTTAAGCTTTCCCCTTATGTTCATTTGCTTAGTATGATCATAATATGTGTTTTCTAAACTCATGGAGATTAGGAAAGTAACAATCTGTTCATACTTTGTTCTTGTTCATAAATCTATTTTTCCTTATGTTGTTCATATCTATATCTAATTAAATATATCTATGTAGTTATATATATCTTTTAGAGCATATAAGTTCATTTGTTATTGTAATTTATTTACTTTTCTTGCAATTTATTTACTTTCAAGTTGTTTTAAGACTAGTCTTTTTAGTCTTAGACTTATCCTCATCAAGTCAAAACAATTTTCTTTTTCTTTTTCTTTTGGGACTAGTCTATTCTTAGTCCCGGGAAGCCTTGAAGAAGCTAAGGCTCACAATACTTGACAATTATTTATTTCTTATATTCTTTACTATCTTATCTTGTGATATTTTTTAACTTTTATAAACTACATGATCATATTCATGCATGGCTAATAAGTTGTTGTCCAAATAAAAATGAATCTTTTTGATGAAGAAATAAAATTTGATCACTAGATAAATGTCTTTCCCAAAGGCTTAGAAAAATATTTTCAAATAAATTTCTTCTAAAGGTTTATATAAACTCATCATGAAATTTCAAACTAATAATAGAATAAGTTTTTTCAAGTCTAAAGATACTTCCTTTTCAAATGACAAAAGAAATCTTGATAATAACTTGATACTATTTTTACCAAACCAAGAGTTAAATGAGTTTTCGAGAAAAATCAACTTATAAGGAAAATGAAAATAAATAAACTCATCAAGTACTACTAAAGAAAACTTTTGAAAACTCTATTTTTCAAATTCCTAAGAATAAAATTAATAGATAACCTCAAAAGGCCAAACCTTATTTGCAAACCTCAAAAGACCAAACCTTATTTTCAACTCACTTTTGATAAACTAAAGAATCAATATATAGAATATTAGATTTTGATCAAACAAAAATTTATAAGTTACTTCAACCATATTAAGTAAAGTTTAACAAATCCAAATTTTCCAAAACACTAGAAAATATTGTTTTAAGGAAATTAATTAAATAAGAAAACACCTATAGCATCATGCATAAATTATGAGTCTATTTATATAATAAGGAATTCTTTTCAAGTATATACATATTTGGTTTTACTTAAACAAGTCTTAGTAAAGGAGGAATTAAAAAATGTTGTTTTTCAAGAAAAAAAATTTCATGTTAGATATGTATCCTTCTAAACCATGACCCAAATGACCTTTTATAGTAAAATTAACCTTAGAAATGGATAGATCTTTTCGAGTAGGTAGAAAATGACATATAATATGTGAAATTCCGAGTTAAAATGAGCAAGTTATGACCATTTTAAGTTGGAACTTCATTCAATCCGATTTTTCAGCAATTTAGAGATAGACTTATAATCTTTGAAGCAAAAATTCTATGAAAGACTCATTTTGGGTGTTTCATCTTGTTTATGTGAAGAAGGAACCAATATCGTCTTCCCGGAAGATTATTTGACTAGGAGCGATAGTCATGGAGTGAGTTAATCCCTCACTAATTACATTTCATTGATTGTGCTTATAAGTAGTAGCACTAGAGAGTAAGGAAAAAGATAAATGAATAAATGTAGTATGAATTGAATTCATGATTGAATGATGTGGTTGATGAATAAAAGCTAAGTATATCGAAAGAATATTTGATGAGTAATTTATGTCTTTTCTCAATAGTATGATGAATATTGTTCAACATATGAATTTCACCTCACGTGTTTGTTGCATTTCATTTACTTGACTAAATAACTTGTTTGATTATTGGTTGTTCAAATACTTATTTGTGGAAATAATTCTCACTAAGCAAGTAAGCTTGCCCCCTCTTAGATACCTTTTGTAGCACCCGTATATATGATTGAAGCCCCGAGGTTGTTTCTCCCAGGTCCTACCCTTTTAGATCCAAGAGCTTTTGGATGAATTTAAGACTAGAAGTAAACTTAGACTTCTAAGTAAAACTTTGGTGTAATTATTTTTATTAGACTATGATGGACTATATATTTTGATAAGGGAATGCCCCATTGATATTTGTAACACTCCTTGTGCTTTATATTTATGATGTTGTTATTATTATTTCCATTCTTTATAGCTATTATGAATATCTTCTTAAACAACTTGTTTCAAAAATTGATCCTCTATGATCGTGAAGGTACGACTTACACCTGGTATCGAAGCTTTTGGGATGACTAAAGTTGTCATATTTAAGCTTTAATATTTAGTATGGCAGACTATCGTTTAGGGTACTCTTTGGGGTGTGACAGTGGTTGCCAGCAATACCCTCTTATAAAAATAAATAAAAAGTGGGTGTGGCTAGAGACTATGCCTCACATCTCTTGAACACACCATTGACACATAATATACAAATATGCATTTTGTATATCGTATATTGGGATTTAATGCTAATCGACATTCATTCTTTTGTTGATTTGTTACATTCAATAAAAGAAAGGAGTAAGCCCAAACAAAATTGTTTCATAAGTTATTCCTTCATTTATAAAAATAAATTTCAAACTAGAAATTTTACCATAAAAATTATATATGTTTTACATTGGTGTTGCAAATAAATCAAACTAAACTACTTTCAAGATTTAGACTCAACTTGTTTAAAATACTAGCAAACCCAAATTAAGTCAAACTTCTATTGGGCCAAAGTTTAGGTACAAGTTAGAATCACTTAGATTAAGGATTTTACTTTTTAACTCAAACTAGACTTACTCATAAATTGAGCTTGAGTTGAACCAAGTTTAAATAGCCAATAAGTTGCTTAATTTGTTTGCAACTTTGTGATATGAGGTAAAATTAAACTTAGGAAGCTATATACACATATAAAATTGTTGATAAATCAATAATAAATAAAAATTGTATTATACATATATATTACATATTGTCTCATATCATATAGTATATATATTTGTTAAAATACATGTATTATTTTTTGTTTTAATTATGTATAATATACACAATACATATATTGCTCATAAATTTACCAATAAATAACAAGGCACTCTTAAAAATAATAAGAAGTTAGAGTTTAATTTGTTTAAACAAATTGGTTTCATTTTAAGTTGAAGTTAAGTTGATCCACAAGTTCAACCCAAGCCAAGTCGAGCTTAAGTAACTTACAAATTACTGGACTTGCTCCCAAAGATTAGATATAGGGTGAATATTTTGTTTTTTTATGTTGCTCACATTTTAAGGAGAAATACATGTATAAAATTATAATATAACAGAAAAACTTCATTAAATAGAGGTTATTAGAGGTTATTTTATAATTTTCCTTGAAAAACTGTTGTGCAACCAATCATTAAATAGTAAAAACAAGATAAAATTATGGTAAAACAACAATGATTTATATGTCAAGATTGAGTTATATTGACATTTTATTGTTTTATTATTATATGAAACTATAGATAATTTTAATTGATTTAAGATAAGAATGCTATACATGAGTTACGATGCCCGATTGCAAGGCATACACAAGTGTAACTGGTGGACCCAAACCACGACAAGCTAAGATATTATTATGAACACGGAACAATCGAAATAAATAAATAAATAAGTGAAGCCAGCATGAAAAGTTACACATAAAATGCAACGGCTTTTTACAATACTCTTTCTTTACTTCCATTTTCCTGTCGGTTTTGCATGGAAATATTGTATTTTAAAAAAACATCCCAAAATATAGCATAAAAAATATATTCGTATTTTACATGCCAGTGACACGATTGGAAAACACGCTTTTAACCATTGTAAAGAGAACACACTTTGCAGGCGCCCTTTTCTTTTTTTTTTTTTTTTAAATTAGAGGGCACGGGAGGACCACCCCTCTTAGAAAACTTGCGTATTGTAAAAATCGTAGAATTGTAGGATCAACAATAATGCCAAATCCCATTTCATCTCCATCCGAATTTACTTCGGCGGAGTCCTTTAAGCTGTCACTGTCGTCCTTCTTCTTGTTCATTATGGAGATCATCTCTTGTCGGGAAATCACAGAGGTCCTCATAATTATCATCTTCAAGCAAATCGTAGATCCCATCATGATAGGTTCACTTTCCCTTATCAAACATAACGCAGTAGGCTCCCAAATTCGTTGGAATCCGCCTATTAGAGAAAGAGGCGTCCTCGTCTTATCTTCTTCAATAGTAAACAACATGCATTGGCTCTCTCTCTGTGCACTCCACGGTTGACAGGAGTTTCCACTCGCAACAATAAAACTTTATCTTTCTCGCATGGCTATTGTGCTGAACCATCATCCATTCTAATTCAAGTCTTTTATCCGTCTTTGATCGGTGAATTGAGTTACTTATCTATTTATTCTTTGACCTTCAAAAACTCGTAAATTCCACCTAAATTGATAAAGCTTGGATTTTTTCATATGGCATTTCACTCTTGTTCATGGGTTTCATCAATTTGCTCTTTCGTTTTCCTGCATTCATGACCCGTTTGTTTACTTCTGACTTCCTAAGGATGTTAATTGTTCTCCGATTCAGTTTTCCTGCATTCATGACGTTTTTGTTTACTCCCGACTTCCTAAGCATGTTATTGTTCTCCGGTCCGTAAGCCGCCACGCGCACTCTAATTTGAAAAAATAATTAATTAATTAAACAAACCTAGCATGCTCGCCCTCGTTACAACGGTCAAAAGCACATCTCTTAATAGCACCTTTGACACATAAAATACATCTTTTTTTTTTTAATACCATATTTTGTATTTCCATACAAAACCCTATTCTTGTCACATTCATAGTTCGTCTCGCAACTCTCTTTAAAAGAAAACCCCGGGCGCCAACCCTTGCAGCTACGAAAGCATATATATTCTCTCACAAATCACATCCCATTGCTGAACAAAACCCATTCAATTCAAAGGAAAATTTTTGCAGCTAGAAAATCAAACATGATACACCCGCGTAGCATATCTCTGCCAATCTTAAAAAACATTATAAAATTTCACATCACAAAATCACAATATTAAACATCCGATATATATATATATATATATATAAATCGCTTGTTGAACATATAACATATATAAAAATATAAAATCCCATGTCAAACATACAACATTCTTAAACATACAATCTTGCGATAATATTTTTGTTTGCGTGCATGCGTGCGCGTGTTTTTTTTTTTAACGTAATTGGTATTTGCATATACAAGTTTGTAGTGAATCAATAAACAGAGAAATTGACATCGCAAGAAATTCATTCGAGGGCAGTTATAATGCCTACTTCCTCAAACAGAAAAACTTCTCGAAAGTACGCAAAACTTCTCAAGGTTAGGATAAGAAACCCATGAAGTGACAAAAGGAGCTATGTAAGCCTAAGATCATTTTTCTATAATACTATAGCTATCGTTTCCTTAAGCTGGAAAAAAAAAGGAAAAAAAAACATAAAAGTGCTCTTCAATTGCATAAGTTAGCCGGCCAAAAGCTGAAGAGTTTCGAGGACCAGAATTTCCACCTATTCTTCCTTTCCAGATTTATGATCCTTGCTGTCTTGGGAGGCAGCAGCCGTCTTAGACTCATCAAACTCCATTAACTGCATAGCGGCAAAAAGTATTAGTGTCTTTATCAACTAAGCTGCTGTGACAATAACCAATATCTTACTTCATGCAGCTAGATCCTTTACCCCAGAGATTTTTTTTTTTTTTTCCTGCAGATCCGGACCGTGTGGACCCTACTAGACCAAATACTCGTACTGAGTATAAGGTGTGCCCACATGAAGGTCTAATCCGAGAAAATTCTCTTCAAGAGAAACTGACTTTTCTATTACTTCAAACATTTGCTTTGAGTAAAAAATAAAAAATCAAAAAAAGATTTTAGAACGGGCTTCAACTTATCCAAGATTTTTAGCTAATAATATGTCGAAGGATTGAACTTGCTGTCTGTACTCCTTTCTCAGGGTGAAGTCTCCCTCTACGTCCTTGTTTTTGTGACTTTTTTCTACCTAGTTTTCCTATCTTGTCAGATAACATTTAGGACAACTCCTTAGGAGAGAACCCAGATCCCTTCAGGAATATCAAAAACTTCCGAGAGAATTCAAGCCCTATTTTTCATTACATCCACAGCACCTATATATGCAGTTTAATAACCATCCATACAGTACATCCAAGGAAGCAAAGCCTAAAAATAGGAACTCAACATACTATTGAGGTAATTGTTGCTTAAAATTTGAACATAAAACAGTGGTAATAAGTAAACTTGCACATAATGACTCCGCCCTTTTCCCAGCTTGTAAAAGCATTTTTTAAAGCAACTGCTGAGGCAGTTGGCATGTCTCTATCAGCTGTTGTGACAGCTGTAGCTTGGTCTTGGTGAGTAACATAGTCTCCCCCCTTCGAGTGTTAAAGTACTTGTCTTTGCTGATAAAGATTGCAACCTCCTGTTCTAGCACTGAAGTACTTGTCTTTGCTGCTAGTTGTTGAAACAGCCATAGATAAGCATCAATAATGTCTTTTAACTGTTCTCTAGTACACGATACATTGAGCGTCTCCCAAGTGATCTCTTAAAATTGGCCCAAAACTGAGATTGCACTGATTTTTTAATTCTTCCCAGGTAATCAGTCTGCTTTGCTGTATCTTCCGTATCTATCATTGAGCATCTCCTTGAAGATGGAAGGAAACCAATGCCAACCTATACCTTTAACTGTTCTCTAGTGACAAAGGCAATGCTTGCACCAATTAATCCAGCCCCATTGCATCTGTTGTCCTATCATATAAAGAAAAATCTAACCTATAAATTTATGGGACCAATTTTCCAAAATCCCATTTTCCACCATCTTTTCTCCTCCACTCAATTCATATAATAACTCCTATTTGCTGCAACAACTCCTCCTGATGCACCTCTGGTTGCACTTTGTGCAAAGCCCTTGACACATTGCCATGTTGCATCAAACTGTTACTGGGATTACAAGAATCAACCTGGGTTCTAGCTCTAATATCAAATTGCAACTTGCTGTCTTGTACTAGGTTGTATGTTTAGGAGGTATCTCTATGCTCTTGTTTTTTGTATATTTTTCCAATAGCTTTCTTATTTGGTCAAATAATAGTTAGGGCACCTTAAGAAAGAAGCCCTCCAGATCTCTTATAGGAAGATAAGAACTTCATGAAGATTCAACTTCACTTCTACGTCATATCACAACACATGTATACACGGGTAACTAAACGCAACACATCCTAAAAAGAAGGCATACAAACAGGATGTAACTCAGTTGTAGCCTGGCCACTTCACAAGTAAATGACACTATCCAAACATCTAACACACAACATTTAGATATCTTTGGGAGGACCTACAGAGGCTACGAACATATCCCTATCAGTGGCTGCTGATTTACTTGACTTTGGCATCCAACACAGTGCAATTAGCAAAAAAGAAAATCTAAAGATCATATATGTTACAAGATTGATTTTTTATACATAAATTTTCAGGCTCGCTGAGAGAGATCCTGATGATCTCTTGGCTAGGGCTCGATTAAAAAGAAAACCCTACGATCTCTTCAGATACAAAATCTGAACTTTTTTTTGCAAAATAGGACTTGTCTTTATTCCATTTCTCTAGTTGATATATATATAAAATTACATAAGTAATGCTGTTACCAAAAGTAACTGCCAAGTCCCTAATTTTTCTCCTATTATTACACATTACACAGAACCAACGCATGTAACTTCCCCGTTACTTTTAGACACATACACATACAAACTATATACAACCTGACATTATTTTTTTGGGTTAATTACAAAAACCATACATATGTTTTTACCAATTTGCAAACATATGACCTATTAATTATTTTGACAAATAGGTTACCTAAGTTTCATACAAAAGTGTTAATATTATTTAATAATTTTTTAATAACATATCAATATTTTATTAGTCATAACAGTTAATTTTACATTTTTTATTAAATTAATTTTTTAGACCAATAAGACTTTAACACATCTCTCTCTAATAGTAATTAATTATATTGACACTTTTGTATAAAACTCAAATCACCTATTTATAAAAAGAATTAATACAAGTTGTCTCTGCAAATTGACCAAAACAAGTCATATTTTCATAATTAATCCTTTTTTTTTTTCCTAACAATGACATTTGCATGACTAACACGTCCTAGACTGTCATCATAACACTTGACTAAGATATGCCATTAAACACACGTCCCTACTGCCCTTATTATAAACCGCAACACAAATTAAATGCACACATGAAATAATTATACATACAAAAGGACATATCACAAACAATGACCATGCAACATATAGACACAATGAGATCAAACAGCCACAAGTCCACTCTATCTTCTACCTTTGAACATAACAATCCATCACCACTTAAAACCTCAGAAAATTTCAGAATGAGTGACTTTCATATTCCTAGATTCTGAGATCCAAACAAACCATGAAAATAGAGAAAGCTATAAGATGATGCAATAAAAATCATCAGGGCAAGTGGAACAGACCGGTTTAACATCACCATTCCAAATGCAGTGAGCAGCCAAACAACCTATGACAGCTGGAACAATATACAACAATGCTGGCTGAAAAGCAGCAACACATAAATTGGTTATAGCAAAATCAAGGTCTGTAACATCTAAAATAAATAAAGTAGCATGCTTAATGGAGAATTTCTGTTAAAGTACCAGAGAATTGTAGACCATAAAAAGAAAATCAAATGAAGAACCAGGTGTTTAAAGAATTACCTGAGCTGCTTGAAACCAATTCATGACAACAATGGTGAGCACCAGACCCACTATGTATCCTAAAATGCACTCTTAAAATACTGAGGTTCTTTCCCTCTAGCTACATCAAAACGCAATGCTAGTGCAACAAAAATCCCTGGAGAGAGAAGAGAGAGAGAGAGAGAGAGTGTGAGAGAGAGGAGAAGGTGATTATAAAGCAGGAAAAATCATCTTTTGAAATTTCAGCATTACGTGCAAATAAAGATAGCTAGATGTTAACAGCACAAAGAGTTCAAAACAAAGCTAATATCATTGTTCTTTTACATGTGGAGGAGTAACACACAAAGAAAGAAAAACCAGCATAAGCATCATCACATTCTTGCAAAAGCATATGTTATTGTGATGACGTGCTCAGATAGGTGGCAAATTAATTGAATTTTTAGAGATTTGTATTTTTAAATTAGAGGAATAATTTTGGGGTTTTTATGTGTTTAGGGTAAAGCAAATTCAAGGATACGAACGAGATTGTCAAATCAATATTACTCACAATTAACAGCATCAAGCTGGTTTGTGATTAGCATCCCATTTCGATGGGATCCACAAATTGTAAAACTATCACAGGTACAAAAGATTGTAAAAGAATTCAATAAATGAGTTTGCCATAATCCACAGTTAAGATTGGTAAGAGCACAAAACGAATAAAGAACATCCACTCAATGCTTAAAGGTTCGATAATGCAGAGTTAACATTAAAATAAAGGAATAACATAACTGACCTAGCAGATAAACAATATATTGGCCCAATAACCTAAAAACATTAGTCCTTGACTAAAAAATAACTAAAATAAAATAAAAAGGATGTGATATTAATTATCGGAAACAACTAAAGAGTATACGATGAAATTCACATCATGAACAAACCACACACATGACTAGCATGCATTTTGACTTACCATTCCTGGGTCCCCAACTAAGGGTCTGTTTATATTGTCAGTATTTGATCTGCATCTATATCTTATTTATTTTGATTTATTTATGGGAAAAATGCATTTTTTTATCTGTATCTGTTTCTTGACAAATATCCATTGAAAACAATAAAAATAACAACCAAAATAAGATAAAAGATAGACCCTAAAACCTCTCCTGAATTTTTCCTCCACCTGTTTTACAATACCTTAAGCATCTAGCAGTCCTATGATTTTCGTCATGTCATATCCAATCATCCATAAATCTTGAGGAAAGTAGACTAGATAGATAGATATGCACAGAGAGAGAGAGAAGTGACTCCAAAATGAATAGAGGATGTTCTCAAATTCGGAATGGAATTATAAAGACCAAAATCAACTCATTTTCATATGAATACGCATAACTGATTTAACAATACACTAGATATGGTTCATCAACATTTCCCATGCACAAAACATCTTAAGTGGTTCTTAACACCTAATCAAAAACTCAAAACACAGCTTTCCACAAATATACTCATCTCTATTATCTACTCCTTTTTTTTTTTTTACTCCTATTCACACATCTACCAGTGCAATCTCAATTCAAACATCACCCTCTACATATATAAATTACGGAAATTTTTATCCTTTTACCAGTACAGAAAAGTAATAACTAGAGTTGCAAACGAATCGAGTTGAAATAATATAGTACTAAGTTCAAGCTTGGCTTGAGCTTGACCAAGCTTAAAATTTAAAGCTCAAGTCCTACCCAATGTAACATTACATAAACTCGAGCTTGACTCAATAAAGCTCATTTAAGCTTGATTTATTAAAAAAAATTATTTTAATTAAAATAATATTAATACCCAAACTCGATTCGAATTCAATTAATATTTATACTTTACTCGAACTCAATAAAGCTCAATTAGGATCATAAGCTAAATATATGAAGTTTGAGCTTACTTTGATAAGCTACTCCAGTAGCTTGAGTAAACATCAAAGCTAAGCTTAAATAGTTTGTGAACCAGCTTGATTTATTTTCAAGGAAAAGGAAAATAATATTGATTTTTTAATAATTACAAAAATGCCACTAAGTTAAAAATAAACCCAAAAATAGGCAAGTTGATATCGTCTCTTGAAGAGACGAGATTATTAATGGCCGATCTCGTCTCTTCAAGAGACAAGATCAACTTGCCTATTTCTGGATTTATTTTTTCATTTGGTAGATTTGCATAATTTTTTAAAAAATGGTTTTTTTTTTCCTTAATCCTTATTTTCACCCTCAATAATAACAGCTAATAGAATTATTACTAAAATAAGTCACCAAGCAGCAGCCAGAACTGGGATTAAGGAAAAAAATAACCATATCTCAAAAAAAAAAAAATTACATAAATCCATCAAATGAAAAAATAATAAAAATAGGCAAGTTGACCTCGTCTCTTGAAGAGACGATCGGCTACTAATGACCTCGTCTCTTCAAGAGACAAGGTCAATGTATTTGCACTGACCTCGTCTCTTGAAGAAACAAAGTTAAAGACGACTTGATTCAACCTTGTCTCTTCAAAAACGAGGTCAACTTGCCTATCCTTGAGATTATTTTTATTCCAGTGGCATTTTTGTAATTTTTTTTTTAAAAAAGCAATATTAATTTCCTTTTCCCCCATGAACTACCCAAAAAAAAAAAAGTGCTGCCACATATCATTGTCAGATTGGTGCCAAATTTTAGATCAAAAACATTTTTGTATTTCCATTGACTTGGCATGCTTGTGGAAACCACAACACGATCAATCCAAGGTTATAACACTAAAATTACATTAGAAAGGGCACTCCTAACGACCACAAACCATTGGTGGCATCTTCCGTGTAAAATAGCAAAAAAGGAAAATAATTGTGGTAGAATATGCAACACTTAAATAAGCAAATAAAAGGATCTCTTTTTATGCGAGAAGTTCCCATAAGCTTCACAGCTGAAAATTTGTAACTTCTTTAAGAACTTGATTTCTATAAATTATTGACACAAACAATGTGCACTCTCATTGCATTAATCATAAAAACAGAAGACTAGCTCACACGTAAATATATAGAAAGGCCTAGTTTTAGAGATCAATGCATTACCAGGAATGACAATATCACCAAGTCCAAGCATTGAGAATGGCCTGCTTGAATCCGCTGTTGGAACAAAAGCTAGACAAGAAAAAGCATTTTCATGGTGATCACAGAGGTAGAAAATGACAATTAAGCTCTGCAAGTGCAAATAGCTAATACATAATGAGTTAAAAGTCTTAAATACTATGGATTCTGACCTTGATTGGTGCATCAAATGATTTTGCGACACTGACCATGACAGGTGTAAAGAAAACCCAAAATATATCATAAACAAAAAGTCCAGCCTGGAAAAATTTTAAAATATACATGTCAAATTTAATAGGCAAGGTAAGAAACAATAGCAAAAATCGAACACAAATTAAGACCTCATTTGTTTCATGAGATATATTTTTTATAAATTTTTTCATAGTTTCCTTGTTTGTTATACTAAAAAGGACCTTTTGAGTAAAAAACTTTTCTCTTCTAAAGGAAAACATTTTTCCATGAAATGGCATAACAAAACAGGAAATTATTTCTAATTAGACAATGGAAAAGTTCCAACCTCGTAAAGCAATCTATGTTTAAAATTAATTGTAACTGACCTAGCGATTCTATTTTAACCAAGCAATAGGCAAAAAACTTATATCATACCTCTAGATAAAATGTTTAACATAAAGAACCTTTTAACATACTGATTTATATAGTAGGATGTGGATTAAATTATATTTGAAAGTCAAAAAACAGAAAAGTTTTTTTATCATTTTCTGTAAAAAAAAAAAAAAAAATAGCTAAATACATGAAAAATGTCAGTTTCAAAAAATGCAGGATAAATCAATCTGCATGGAAACCCACCTCTAAAATAAATTCAAATGAAACATACAATTCCAAATAACATTCACAGCTATCATGAATGATAGTAAATAATAAGACAGATTTAAAAGAGGCTTTTTTTTCCATTTCCTTTTATATTATTTGTCACATCTGTCTATTTCTTTTTGGGTTAATTACAAAAACATAACTTGTGTTCTAACCCATTTGCAAACAAATGACCTATGTTATTTTTATTTTTTGACAAATAGTGACCCATGTTTTATAAAAAATATCATCATAATTAATTACTATTAGGGATATGTGTTAGTCTCATTAGTCTAAAAAAGTTAATGAAATAAAATATATTAATAAATAAATAAAAATAATCAAAAGTTAAAAAATGAGAAAATTGAAAATATTATATAATTAATTTTTATGATCAAAAAATTTGACAATATCATTAAAAAATTATTAAACAATATTGATACTTTTATATGAAACTAGGGTCATCTATTCGTCAAAAAAAGTATACAGGTAGGGCTGCAAAAGAGCCAAGCTATTTGCGAGCTGCTCGAGCTCGGCTTGGTTCGGTTCGTTTAACTAAACAAGCCAAGCTTGAGCTCCATCTCAGGCTCGTTTAGCTAAACAAGCCGAGCCTGAGCTTGTCCTCAAGCTCGCAAGCCGGCTCGCGAATAGGCTCGTTATGGGCTCAAGAACAAAGCTTGTGAACAGCTTGTTAAGGCTCACAAGCCAAGCTCGTGAACAGGCTCGTTTAATATATATATATATATATATATATTATTGATATTATATTATTACTTTAATATTATAAATATAATTAAAAAATATTATATAAGCTAAATGAACCGAGCTCAAGCTCGTTTAACGAAACGAGCCCAAGCTCACGAGCCTAAACGAGCCGAGCTCGGGCTTGAAAAAGCTTAAAGGGCTCGACCCGAGCCTACATATTCCAGGCTTGTTAAAAGCCCGACTCAGCTCCAGCCCGTTAAAAAATAAACGAGCCGAGCCCGAGCCGACAAAAGCCCAGCTCGACCTGGCTCGTTTGCACCCCTAAATACAGGTCGTGTTTGCAAATTGATCAAAATATAAGTCATGTTCTCGTAATTAATCATTTCTTTTTCTACTATTGTCAAATTTATATAAATAAACTACTATTATCAATAACAATGCAACCAAGAAAAGTTCTCTATAAAAATAGTTTGAAAGGAGTAGTTTAGGAGATTGGAGGGCTCCTTAGTGAGCCCGCAATCCCTTAGCATAAGGATGTTAATAGTGAATGGATCCATAACCGTTACACACTTCAGCAAAGAAATCATCCCTTTCAAGCATATCTATGAACGTAGGAAGAAGAAAAGATAAATCTGAAAGTATTGTGGTGTTGTTTGTATTATTTATTATTTATCAGTTTAGTCGAGTCTGTTAGGATGTGGCTATGCGCATTTGATAATTTGTTACAGTTGTATTTGTAATGTTGTTTGTGTGTGTGTGTGCATGTCAATAGTTAGGAAAATAAGCCAAGTGGCATTATAGAATGTGTTGTCTATGTGCATGTTCTGTTGTGTTTAAAAAAAAGAAAATAGGGATTAACTGCCATGTAACTACCTTATATGTATTTATTCAAGAAGGAAAGAAAGAGAGACAGATTTGGTGTTCCATAAAATTATTTGTATTTTATGAGATCGTTGAGTTTTCTCTAATGAGCCCAAAATCATACTTTCAAGATAGGTAGAAAAGGAAGATCTAATCGATCTGATAACAATTTGGTATCAGAGCCGGCCATAGCGGAAGATATCAAGCAATTGGAACAACAGTTTCAGGCCTTCCTCCAAATATAGAACATGATCGAGCACAAGTGGAGGAGATCTCTCAACAAATGGCGTCCTTATCCAAGAGCGTCGCTAACCAGAAGGGAAAGCGAGGGAGCAAGAAGCATGCAGCGATGATGATGGAAGGACCGAGGCTGGATCGTGCGTGATGGGGGACAGTGAACGAAGTACTTGGGGGCCCAGAATTGCGAAATTGGATTTTTTGAAATTTGATGGTACAGAAGATCCGATACGGCGGAGAAGGACAAAATGGAGTTGGTCGGCATCCACAATGAAGGCGAGGCACAATTGTGGTTGATGAAAATAAGTAAGGACAAGCCCGGTTTGAAATGGAAGGAATTTAAGGAGTTATGCAACATTCAATTTGGCCCACCCATGAGGATGAATCCTTTGGGAGAATTGGCCAAATTAAAACAAAGTGGAACAGTGGAGGCCGGTCGGAGTAAGTTTGTTCAGTTGGCAGCGCAAGAACCATCTCTCTCATCCAAACAAAGAGGCGAAGTTATTTCTGAGTGGGTTAAAGGAAGATATTTCTTTGGATGTGGGAATACAACAACCGAAGGATTTTACACAGGCAATGAATTATGCCCGAATTTTTGAAAAACGCAACCATGTGTTGCGTGAAGAAATTGGGCTCACAAAAAGGAGATTTGGTGTTGAAGTAACAGAAAGAAAAGTTCCGTTTGTTCGTTGATTAACCCCAAAGGAGGAGCAAGGGTAATGTTACAATTGTGATGAGAGGTTTACAGCTGGGCATAAATGTAAGAAGTTTTTTTGGTTGGAATCCGAAGGGAAATATGATCTACCCGGAGATGAATCTGAACCACAGGGTGTTGAGGAAGAAATAGGAGTATCTTTACATGCTATGGTGGGAGTTGGACGAGCACGTACTATGAAGTTACAAGGGAATACCAATAGGAAGAGAGTGCTAGTGCTAGTGGATTCGAGGAGCACCCACAGCTTTATTGATACGGGTACTATGGAAAGGTTGTCATTACCATTGACACGAAAGACAAAGATGAGGGTAATGGTTGCAAATGGAGAGCACATTTACAGTGATGGGCTATGTCGAAATGTACCTCTTGAGATTGCAAGATAGAAATTTCAGATTAATCTTTATACCCTATTTCTAAGGGAAGTTGGTATAGTGCTTGGAGTGAATTGGTTGATGACTCTTGGAGACATTAGCTGGGATTTCTTTGCTATGCGTATGAGGTTTAGAGCAAACAATTCATTGGTTTGTTTGGAGGGAATTATGGAAGAAAAGCCAAGTAGATTGATGGCCGCTATTAATGTAGTTGAACAGCAGAAGGAGCTGCAAGTGTTGCTAATGGAAATGACCATTTATTTCAACAACCAGCAAGGTTACCACCATCTCGCAGTTGTGATCATCGGATCAGATTGAAACCACACCCCTCCTCGTGGTGCACCCCTATAGATACCCACATCAACAAAAATATGAGCTTGAGCAGCAATGCGAGAAATGCAGAGTAAAGGTATTATTCGTCCTAGCCAATCTCCCTACTCATCACCGATTTTACTCGTTCTCAAGGCAGACAAGACATGCAGATTTTGTGTGGATTATAGAGCTCTCAATGATTACACAGTGAAGGATAAGTTTCCCATTCCAGTTATTGAGGAATTATTGGAAGAGTTGCATGGGGCTCGTTATTTTTCAAAACTCGGTCTATCTTCCGAATATCATCAAGTACGAATGCATGAAGCGGACATTGAGAAAACAGCCTTTAGAACACATCATGGGCTTTTCGAATTTCTTGTGATGCCTTTTGGCCTCACAAATGCCCTATCCACATTTCAAGCACTAATGAATGAAGTATTCAAGGGATTATTGAGGAAGTGTGTTGGTCTTCTTTGATGGCATTTTAATTTATAACAAGACATGGGTTGAGCATATGAAACATCTACAGAAGTGTTTGGAGTACTTCAGAATCAGCAGCTGTTCCTCAAGAAATCTAAGTGTTTCTTTGAGTAAAAACAGGTTTCCTACTTAGGACACCTCATTTTAGCAGATGGAGTAGAAGCTGACCCGGAGAAGGTGGAAGCAATGAGAAGTTGGCCTAAACCCATGTCTATTACAACATTAAGAGGCTTCTTGGGATTGACAAGGTACTACCGACGGTTTGTGCGGGATTATGGTAAAATTGCACAACCGTTGACTAATATGCTATGCAAGAATAATTTCATTTGGACTGAGGAGGCAGAAGGTGCATTTATAAGGTTAAAACTAGCTATGTCAGATACACCTGTATTAGCCTTGCCTAACTTTTTATTGGAGTTTATTGTTGAGTGTGATGCTTCGGGTAAAGGTGTTGGAGCTGTATTGCAACAACAAGTAAGCCTATCTCGTTTTTCAGTAAACCTTTCGCCCAACAGCATATGAAATTAGCAGCATACGAAAGGGAGTTAATTGGGTTAGTTAAAGCTGTGCGCCATTGGAGAGCTTACCTTTGGGGAAGGAAGTTTATTGTGAGGACAGACCATTATAGCTTGAAGTTTTTGTTAGAGCAAAGGGTGACTACTTCTCCTCAACAACATTGGATCAGTAAGTTATTGGGATTTGATTTTACCATTGAATACAAGGCTGGAAGAGAGAACTTAGTAGCAGATGCTCTCTCTCGAAGGACAGAAAATCATGCAAAACTTTCTGCAATTTCTACCCCCATTTTACATCTCTTTGACCTTATCAAAAATGATGTTAAACAATTACCAATGCTACAAGAACTGAAATTGCAGATCGAGAAGGGAGAAAAGGATATGAAATGGGCAGTGAAGGATGACTTGATTTTTACCAGAACAGGGTGAATTTAAATGATAAATCCAGCCTTTGTCATACGGTGATTGATGTTGTTCACCCTTCTCACCATGAAGGTTATCAGAAAACATTATATAGAGTTTCCCAGGATTTCTTTTGGTCAGGGATGAAGCATCAAATTCAAGAATTTGTCAGTCTTGCTCTATTTGTCAACGACATAAGGTGCAGCACCTTTTGCCAGCAGGTTTATTACAACCTCTAACCGTTCCTTCCCAAATCTGGTCAGACATTTCAATGGATTTCATTGAAAGCCTACCAAATTCCCATGGAAAGTCCTTGCTGCTGGTAGTGGTTGATCGGTTTTCCAAGTATGCGCACTTCATTCCACTTGGACATCCCTATACAGCTGTATCAATAGCAAAGGTCTTTGACAATATTGTCAAGCTACATGGAATACCCGAATCCATTGTAAGTGATAGAGATGTTACCTTCACTAGTTCTTTCTAGAAAGAGATATTTCAACTTTGCGGGACTCAATTGAACTTTTCCTCAGCGTATCATCCACAGTGACAATCAAACCGAAGTGGTGAACTGTACTATTGAAATGTATTATAGGTGTTTCACTAGTGAACAACCAAAGAAGTGGGTTGATTGGGTTGCTTGGGCAGAATATGCTATAACACTAGCTTCCATACCACTCTAAAGGCTACCCCCTTTGAGATCGTATATGGAAGATCCCCCCCTAGGCTACTTGATTACTGTTCGGGTAAAGCTTGTCTAGAAAATGTTGAAAGGGAATTACAGGATAGAGATCTCATTTGGAAAGATCTCAAGCTCAAGTTATTTCAAGCACAAAGCCGTATGAGGACTCAATATGATAAGAAGCATCGAGAGGTCCACTTTGAAGTGGGGGATTGGGTACTGTTGAAGTTACAGCCTTATAGGCAAATTACTGTTGCCCAAAGGCGTAATCAAAAACTTGCACCAAAATTTTTTGGACCTTTTCAAATTCAATCCAAGGTTGGTACAGTTGCTTATCGCTTGCATCTACCTTCAACCATGAAAATACACCCCGTATTTCATGTTTCTTGCCTAAAGAAATTTGAAGGTACTGATACAACCCATCCGGTTGTACCCATTATACAACAAGGGACCATAAGCCTCAACCCCAAGCTGTTCTAGACGTGCACCGATCCCACTCTCATCCTCAAGTTCTCATACATTGGCAAGACTACTCACCAGCTGAGGCATCATGGGAATCCGCACAAGATATGATTGACCAATATCCTCAATTCGCGCATGAGGTCATGCGTTTTCTTGAGGGAGGGAGTAATGTTACACACTTCAGCAAAGAAATCATCCCTTTTAAGCATATCTATGAACGTAGGAAGAAGAAAGGATAAATCTGAAAGTGTTGTGGTGTCGTTTGTATGTTATTTATTGTTTATCAGTTTAGTCGGGTCTGTTAGGATGTGGTTGTGCGCGTTTGAAAATTTGTTACAGTTGTATTTGTAATATTGTTTGTGTGTTGGGTGTGCATGTCAATAGTTAAGGAAAATAAGCCAAGTGGCATTGTGGGATGTGTTGTCTATGTGCATGTTCTGTTGTGTTTAAAAAAATGAAAATAGGGAATAACTGCCATGGAACTACCTTATGTGTATTTATTCAAGAAGGAAAGAAAGAGAAGACAGATTTGGTTTTCCCTAAAATTATTTGTATTTTATGAGATCGTTGGGTTCTCTCTAACGAACCCAAAATCATACTTTCAAGATAGGTAGAAAGGAAGATCTTCTAATCAATCCGATAACAATAACCATGCATATAACAATTCACAATGTTCCTTCAACATTATGCAAACAAGAAAGAGAAGAAAATGGTAGAAAGGAGAAGTCTTTCGTCAAACAGAACATGTTGAGTCTTCTGGTGTAAGAACTTCAATATGGTGGCTCCAGCAAAGGCAAGTGCTCAGCCAAAACATAAGCTCCAATGAATCATTGTTAACTCCAGCCAACTCATATCACACTGAACCAATCTCACCACTCTGATCACACACATATGCCATGAACCTGTTTGTGCACCCTAAAAAAGCAAGCCAATGCATGTGCAACCAGCACTCGTTCCCCTCACAACCCAAGTTCATGCACTTGAAGCCAAACAACAAAAACTGGGATTACAAAAACCCGCCTCCAGACACATGATCCTCCAGCCTATGCCACGAACCTGTTTGTGCACCCTAAAAGAGCAAGCCAATGCATGTGCCACCAGCACTCATTCCCTTCACAACCCAGTTTTGTGCACTTTGAAGCCAAACGACAAAATCTGGGATTAGACAAACCTGCCTCTGGACACGTGATCCTCCAGCCTCAGCACAACTGAACTAAGTAAATTGCCTTGTCAGCTATGTCCATCTGAGAGCCTGATACACCATCCCCCATTTGCCAACAATGAGTTCGAAGGTTGTTAGCAAACTTCAATCCCTTCCTTGGCAGGATTAGGCCCTGCCACAGGGATGAATTGGGTTACCAAGCTTAACAATTGTTGTAATATATGTAGAATATCACCTATACATAACTAGAATTATCCTTAAAGGATAACATCAAAGTTGTTTGTTATTTGATGGTTTCCTTATTTTTAGGAGAAGATAAACTTAGGATAAACTCTAGTTTTTATTCTCGGGTTGCTAGCTAGATATTAGCTACTTTGTTATCCAACTTTGTGTTTAAATAGGCTTGAAATCCTCTTCAATTGTAATTATCAGAGAATTAAATTTTTCCTCCTTGTCTCCATTTTCCTCATGGTATTAGAGCCTACTCTCCAACCAAAAAACAAAAAATCTCCTTATTCCCTTAGCCTTTGACAATTAGAAATGGCTACGATCAATGAGACAAATACGACCGCTACTATTCCTTTGAATCTTGAAAACCCATCCATGCAGATCACTATTCACAAGTTGAATGGGATTAATTTTTTACAATGGTTGAGATCCATAACCTTATACCTCCATGGCAAAGGATGCTAGGTTACCTTACTAATGAAATCAAGGCACAGTAAATCAGTAGTCCCGTATCAGAAATGGATTCAGAAAATTCTGTGATAGTCGCATGGTTGATTAAGTCCATGAAACTAAGATTGGGCGTACATATCTTTTCTTGTCTACCGCTAAGAAGGTTTGGGATGCCGTAAAGGAAACTCTCTAATTTATGGAATTTCGCCCCAAGTGTTCGAACTCAAGTCGAAACTCGAGATCAAGAGCAACTAAATCTAACCGTGACTCAATACTATAGTTTATGCACAATCTCTAGAAGAGATTGACTTGTTTTATGATGCTGAGTTTAAGTGCACTAAAGATACACTCTTACAAGAAAATGTTAAATAAGGAAAGGCTATTTGATTTCTTATATGGCCTAAACAAAGATCTAGATAAGGTATGTGGACAAATCAAGAGAGGCTATTTGATTTCTTATATGGCCTAAACAAGTATCTAGATGAGGTACGTGGAGAAATCTGGAAGTCTCCCTTAACATCCATTGAAGAAGCGTTTGCTGAAGTCTGACATGAAGAAAGCCACAACGTGTCATGCTCAGCTTCTCTCCAAGTCTTGATGCAGATCATTCTGCCATGGTAATACATCGAGATGATAATGCCGGATATACTCATATTAATCAACGAGAAACTCCTTAACGTGAGCATTGTCATAAGAGAGGTCATACCCAAGACACATGCTGGAAACTAAATGGTAAACTAGCTTATTGGAAGCCAAGAAACTCGTCAGGTGCTCGTGGATATACTGCTGAAAATGTTGATCATAACCCATTTACTCCTGAGCAAATAGAATAGCGCTAACGCCTCCTAAGTCATGCCTAGAATTCTGAATCACAGCCCGCTACTTCTACCTATCATGCCACTATACAGGTAATTTGCCTACCGCTCTTACCATTGATGCTTCTCCCTAGATTATTGACTCCGGACCCTCGATCACATGGCCAGCCAATCTCAACAATTTACTACCTATAGGCCATGCCCAAGTAATTTTAAATAAAAATAGCTGATGATTCTTTGTCTACGGTTGCTAGTAAAGGCTCTATTCGTATCACACCTTACCTTACCCTACATAATGTTCTTCAGGTTCCCAATCTCTCGTACAACCTTCTTTCTATAAGTAAACTTACCCATGACCAAAATTGTATTGCAAAATTCTTACCTTCCGGTTGTGAATTTCAGGAGCTGCCCTCTAGGAGGACAAATGGGAGTGCAAGGGAATGCAGTAAGCTATAGTACCTTGACATTAAAGCACCATCGAAGCTCAAGACAATAAACTTTCTGCTTTTGGTTGTATTGCTTCTAGTTGTAATGAAATTATGAGATGGTACTATAGATTAGGTCATCCTAGTTTTCTCCATTTAAAACATTTACCCTTCTCTGTCTAGAAATAGAAGCTTGAGTTAATTTCACTGTGAAGTTTGTCAATTTGCAAAGGACACTAGTGTTGTTTTTCGATCTCATCCGTATAAAGAATCATAACCTTTCTCACTAATTCATAGTGACATTTGGGGTCCATCTACAGTTCAAAATATATCTAATACTAGATGGTTCATCACTTTTATCAATGATCTAAAGTTGGGTTTATCTTCTTAAAGACAAATCTAAAGTTGAAAACATTTTCAAAAGTTTTCATACCATGATCAAAATGCAATTTAATGCCAATCTGAGGGTCTTTCATACTGATAATGGTACAAAATATTTCAATACCATTCTAGGTGATTGCCTAAAATCTCATGGGGTTATTCACAAGAGTTCATATGTAGGGACACCTCTACAAAACGGAATTGCTGATATGGAAAATAGTCACTTGTTAGAAGTAGCCCAAGCTCTCATGTTTACTATCTCTGTTCCAAAACAATTATGGGATGAAGCTGTATTAACTGCAGCCTATCTAATAAATCACACGCCATCTCGTGTCCTCCAACATCAAACTCCCTTGACTCTTCTTTCGAAAGCTTATCCTCACTCACTCACTCACTTTCTTATCTCCCTCAAAAAACATTCGGGTGTTTCTTATGTTCACATTCTAAGCTCAATCCAAAACAAGCTTGAACCTATGTGTTTTTCTTGGATATTCATCTACACGAAAGGAATATAAATGTTACAATCCCCAAACCAAGCGTTTGTATGTGTCCATAGATGTTACCTTTCATGAGTCCCAATCCTTTTACTCAAAACACTTCGCAATAGGGGGCCACAATGACAGAAGCTTGTTTTTGGAAAACTTGTTTACCTTCTCTATCCCAGAAAATCCACTTACAATGCCACTCATAACCACGAATGCAAATAAAAACAAAGAGCAAACAATCATGGAACCAAAATAGAAGATACCTGTAGAATGTGAACTACCGATCTACACACAACAATGGGGTAGTAAATAGGAGGAATGACCCCCTAAAGAGCCTCCTTTTCAAGAGTCCAAACCAAAGACAGTAAACCGCGTAAGAAAACCTTTAGATAATCTAGAATGTGATGATATTTCTTTCAACCAAAATAACACTAGAACATCATAAGCAGATCTTCCAATTGCAAAACAAAAGGGAATAAGAAGCTGCACACTACATCTGATCTCCAAATTGTTAGGCTTCAGTAAGTTGACTCCGAAATATAGAGCTTTTGCAACTAAACTTGATGAGATAGCTATAGCAAGATATATTGAGGAATTACTTCAACAACCAGAATGGAAAAGGGCAGTGGACGAAGAGATGATGGCATTAGAGAAAAATAAGACCTAGGAAATCGTCACTCAACCAAAGAACAAGCACATTGTGAGATGCAAGTGGGTCTTCAATCCAAAATATAAGGCTGATGGAACAATTGAGCGGTGTAAAGGCGATAGGTAAAAAGGTTCACTCAAACATATAAAGTGGACTACGTGGAAACATTTGCACTAGTGGCTAAACCCAATACAGTCAGAGTTGTACTCTCAATTGCAACCAACCTTGATTGGCCTTTCTAACAGCTTGACATCAAGAATGCGCTCTTGAATGGGAATTTGGAAGAGGTGTTTATGAGAATTCCTCCTGGTTTAGAAGAGAAATATGGGACTGGAACTATGTTATTTGAAAAAATCTTTATACGAGCTAAAGCAGTCTTCGCAGGTTTGGTTCGAACGTTTCAACCAAGTAATTATATGGCATGGCTATACACCAGGGCAATTTGACCATATTTTGCTCTTCAAACACTCAAAAGTGGTAAGGTAGCTATTTTAATTGTTTATGTTGACGATATAATTCTAACCGATGATGATCTTAAAGAACTAGATGATCTTGAAGAACTAGAGGGACTTAAGAAGTTTTTAGCTCAAGACTTTTGAAGTAAGATCTTGGTCAACTACAGTAATTCCTAGGAATGGAAATTGCAAGCAAAGAAAGAAACTTAGTCTCACAAAGGAAATATGTGACAGATTTGCTAAGATAAACAAGGATGTTAGGCTGTAAACTAGCAACACCACTAGTTGAACCTAAGGTGAAATATAAAAACAAGGGCGAAGAAAGTTGGAGGACAAGGGAAGGTACCAACGACTTGTTGGAAAGTCTACTTGTCTCATACCCATCTAGATATTGCATTCACAGTCAGCTTGGTCAATCAATATATGAAACATCCTCTTAAAGAACACCTAGAGATAGCATATAAAATCCTTCGATATCTCAAGAGAACACTTGGAAATGGTTCACTTTTCAAGAAAAATGAGGGAGTGTAGAAGAATTTACATACGTTGATTGGGCAGATTCCATTGTAGACCAAAGATCTACAACCAAGTATTGTACGAAAGTTTAGGGTAATTTAGTAATTTGGAGAAGCAAGAAACAATCCATGATAGCTTATAGCAGTGTTGAAGCTAAGTTTAGAGCCTTGGCTCAAGGTGTTTGTAAATTGATGCGGATCAAACGATTATTAAAGGAGCTGCAACTTCATAGGACTAACCAAAATTAAGCTATACAATGGCAATAAGTCAACCACAAGTATTGCACACAACCTGGTTGACCATGATAGAACCAAGCATTTGGAGGTGGATACACTTTATCAAAAAGAAGATTGAAGATAGGACTATTTGTATTGTCTATGTACCAAGCAAGCAACAAGAAGTGGATTTACTAACAAAGGACCTAGTCAAAGACCACTTTGAATAACTTGTCAGCAAGTTAGGCATGTGTAATTTGTATGCACCAGCTTGAGGGGAGTGTTGTAATACACGTAGAATATCACGTATACAATTACTAGAATTATCCTTAAAGGATAACATCAAAGTTGTTTGTTTGTTATCTGACGGTTTCCTTACTTTTAGGAGAAGATAAACTTAGGATAAACTCTAGTTTTATTCTCGGGTTGTTAGCTAGATGTTAGCTACTTTGTTATCCAACTTTGTGTTTAAATAGGCTCGTAATCCTCTTCAATTGTAATTATCAAAGAATTAAATTTTTCCTCCTTGTCTCTGTTTTCCTCAACAATACATAAATATAGGATTTAACCAGCAAGTTGACCAAAGAGTTTGCCAACATGTCGACTGGAGGGACTTCAACTAGTTCTGTAACTATGCAATTCAACTAGAACAGCAGATTGGTTATCAAAGTCCACTTTGACACTAGAATTTCACACTTTCAAGTTGCTGGATCCAGGAAGATATGGGATAACTTTCAAGTTGACCAGGAGTTTGCCAACATGTTGACTGGAGGTTCAACTAGTGCTCTGACTGCAATTCGACTAGAACAGCAGATCGGTTATCAAAGTCTGCTTTGATGCTAGAATTTCACACTCAAGTTGCCGGATCCAGGAAGATATGGAATAACTTATCAAGAAGACAACCGCAAAGTCCAAGAGGGAATAGTGTTATATTATATATTTTATAGAAAATTTTTGGGTAAAGAATATTTCATAGAAAATAATATAACAGGAAAAAATAATAAAGATATTATTCTGTTCCATCTTATTGGTAGCATTTGTTTGTTACCTATTCTGCCATTGTCAAGCACGCTACTATCATTAATAATAATACGAGCAAGAAAAAATAACTTTAAGCATAGTCTAAAGTAATTGTTTGGAGTAGTATATAGCACAGAGGACCCTTTGATGAGCCCTCAAAGCCTTTAGGCACAAATATTGCCAATGACAAGACTTGTAAACCATGCTTGAGAAACACCAAGAACAAAGCGAAGGGTGACAAGCAATAAGCTATTAAGCTGTCTTACCAGAAGAATCGCTCCTGTTTTGAAGGATCCAAGAGAAAGCATTTCAATTCCCTACAATCATGAAATGTCAAAAGCGGTTAAAAGGAGATTTTAGTAATATGGCAATTAAAATAAAACATCCCTCCCATAGCTCCACAAAACAGAAAACTGTAACTATTTTCATCTCTAGTTTTAAAGGATCCAAGAGAAAGCATTTCAATTTCCTACAGCCATAAAATGTCTCAAGCTGCAAAAGGGAGACTTAGTAGCATGGTGATCAAAATAAAACATCCTTTCCATATAGTTCCAGATAACAGAAGTGTAGCAATTTTCATATCGAGAAATTTCTTATAAATCATCAAACATAAGTTCTTTCTTTTTTCACCGGCAATTGACCAGTCAAACCTAAGCAGAAAAGAAGAAAATGAGGGAAATTGAAAATGATTTCTTAACTAAGAGTAAAGAGAATATTATATGTTTAATATACCTTCAAAAAAAAATTACACAAAGCGAAACTAAAAAAAAAAAAAAAAATTACATGAATAGTGTTTTGGTATCACACCTTTAAGGTGCAATACATGTAGATATAGGGCCTTTCCGGAGAGGATTCTGGGGAGGAGGCCACTGGCGGATGCATCAACAGAGAGAATGCAGCTCTTGCTACGCTGGTCTTTGACAGAAATGTTGTTGGTAGGGTTAGGGTTAGGGTTAGAGTTTAGGATATGGGGTATGTAGAGCTTGTGGTCGTCGTAACCGAAGAGGAATTTGGTTTCGATGATGGAGAAGATTTCGTAGCTTAGCTTGTCAGTGTCGATGCTGGTTCTTGTTCCAATTCAGTAGTAGTGTTATCGTCGTTTAGGTTGGTGTTAATGCAAGCCATTTGGAGGATAACGAGTGCGAGAAGCTCCGAGGGTGTCTTTGTCTTACGATAATGTTATGGATAGTGAAAGTATGGACACGATAATTGTGTTAGGTTTTTGTGCTTTCGGTTGAAGGGGGAAGAGAGAGAGTGTGTGTGGGATTCAAAGTTTCATTTCATTAGAAAGTTTATGGAGATGGAAGTGGAGGGAAAAAAATGAAGGAAGAGGAGGAAACTAAAATACAACAGTTGCAGACGTAGTCAGGCGTGTATCACGAAGCTAAGGTACGATATCCATATCACCATTTGGTTATCCAATACCAAGTTGACCGAAAGTTTTCTCGCTTAGGTCATTGTATCGCCCCTTGAATATTATCGTGTCTCTATTCCAAAATGCGATATAAAGGTCCTAATTTGGTATTATTTTTGTATAATTTTTATTTGTCTTTTTCCTTAGGAAAAAAAAATACGAGACATGTGTTTCACCCAAGAGTAAAACAACTATACAAGCAGCCACATGGCTATTGGCTGAACAATTACAAAGGAAAGAGAATACAAAATAACAACAAAGAACGAATCAAGCATATGTAAATAATAAAGTTGCATCAGGAAGGTCAATATAAATTTAATATGTAGACACATATAATTGTGGAATTATGTAGCTTTAATTGGAAAGATTGTGTCAAATTATGTAATCATAGAAAACTGTATATAATGTCCTGATTTTTAGGAATTATAATTAATTTCCTTATTTTTAGGGATTATAATTAAGTTACTGATTTTTAGGAATTATAATTAGGGAAATTTTTTTTTTTCCTTTTAAGAGGATTGCATTTTTTAGGAGTCTTCCTTTTTTTGAGGGAGTTTATTACTATTTTTTAGCTAGACAATTTTGTATATAAACCTAGGGGATGTAACCTAATTGTAATATGATAGAAATTCTTTTTTATCTTATGTTTTGTGTCATGGTATCAGACCTGTTGGCTCTTTCCTGATAAAACTCAGAATTTTTTTCTGGCCATATCAAAACGAGCTCCATCTTCTCTGTTCTTCTCATTGTCTTAGCCTTTTCTCCCCTTTTTCCCTTGTTTGTATCTATTTCTTTTTCCATTCAATCAGTCATGTCGAATCACTCTACTAAAATTACCAGCCCAGACATGAGTGCCCTTGCACTCAAGAATACTGCTGCTGTTGCAATCGGAGACACAGAACATTCAAGCTACATATCAATTAAATGGGAAAATTACTTTAAATGGTCACAATTGGTCCGCACTTTCCTAAAGGGTAGAGGCAAATTGAGCCATTTAATTGGACACAGGTCCTTCACAGGACTACCCCAAATTTCCAACGTGGGATGAACAAATTCCATGGTGATGTCATGGTTATGGAACTCGATGCTGCCAAAAATTAGTGATACATGTATGTTTCTTGGAACCGCCAAGGAGATTAGGAAGCTATTCAACTGACACATTCCAAGGTTAATGATGCTGCACAAATATACGAAATTAAGACAAAAATTTCAGCAACTAAACAAGGGACTCGGACTGTCACTGAATATTCGAGTCTCTTACAAGGTTTGTGGCAAGAAATGGATCATTATCAATGCATCCAAATGCGCTGCAGTGAAGATGCAACAATTCTAAAGCGTTTTGTGGAGAAAAATTGTATTTATGATTTTCTTGCAGGATTAAATGTTGAGTTTGATGCTGTTCGAGTGCAGATTTTGGGAAAACCGGACCTGCCGTCTCTAAATGAGACAATCTCTACATACGCGCTGAAGAAGGACGTCGAAGCATTATGCTTGAACCTCAAGGAACAGATGGTTCTGCACTTGTTACCAGAGCCACAAAATTGAAAGTGGCAAACAATCTTCCTTCGTTAGTTACTCAAGGGGACTCAACCAAACCATTTGACCGAGATACTCTATTCTGCACATACTACAAAAAGCATCGTCGCACAAGAAGAGATGCTGGAAACTTCATGGCAGGCCAAATGAAAAGCTCAATCAAAGTGTGAAAGATCCAAGTCAAGCACATATTGCGAGTACTTCGTCAATCAGCGAAGAAGATTCCAAGAAATCTTTGCCTGAATTTACCAACGAGGAAATTGAGGAACTAAAGACTTTTAGGATCTTTTGAGAAGCCAACCTCGACAGGTTGTTCAATGGCGATTTCAGGTATTTCTTCTCCTCTTATACTAATGTCTCAAAAAGAAATTCTCGTCACATGTGGGTGATTGATTCTATAGCCACTAATCATATAACATGTTCCTACAATCATTTTATCTCTTACACTCCCAGCTATAGCCATAGAAAGATTACAATAGCCAATGGATCCATCGCCACCGTAGCTACCCAAGGGGATATTTACATAAACAAGGACCTTATACTAAAAAATGTCCTCCATGTTCCAATCTTATTTCCATTCAAAAATTAACTAAAGATTTAAATTGCAGTGTAACCTTCACATTGTGTTTTTGAGGCACTAGACACAAAGAAGATGATTGGACGTGCTAGTCAGAGAGATGGTCTCTATTTCCTGAAAAAACCAAGCAGTGTAACAAGAGTTGAAAATCCCATATCTACATCCTTTTTTTTTTTTTTTTTTTGAGACTGTAATGTCAAACAAAAATAAAATTTGGCTTTATCATCATCGTTTAGGTCATCCATCTTTTAAAGTGCTCAAGTTGATGTTTCCTTCCTTATTTAAGAGTCTTACTTTTGACGCCTTTCATTGTAATGATTGTGAACTTGCCAAGCATAAACGTGCTTCCTTTCCAATAAGCAATACAAAAACTTCTATTCTTATTCTCTCGTTCATAGTGATATTTGGGGGCCTTCTACCATTGAAAATATTTCTAGTGCTAAGTGGTTTGTTTCATTTATTGATGATTATACTCGAGTCACATGGCTTTACCTCTTAAAAAATAAATCTAATGTGAGCATCGTTTTTCCTAATTTTTAAAACATGATCGATACTCAATTTGATGCAAAAATTAAGAGATTTCGATCAGACAATGCCAAGGACTATTTCAACCAAATCCTTACTCTATTTTTTCAAAAATCAGAGACCATTCATGAATCCTCATGTGTTACCACTCCACAACAAAATGGAGTAGCTGAGCGGAAGAATGGCCATCTCCTAGAGATCACTAGAGCATTACTGTTTCACAAGAGTGTTCCTAAACAATACTGGGTGAAGCTGTATTAACCGCAACACATCTTATTGACAGGCTTTGACTTGTGTCTTGGGGTTCAAAAGTCCAGTTGATATTCTCACAAAATTTTTCCCAAACTTCTCTGCATCAAACAATCTTATTCCTCGAATCTTTGGGTATGTAGTGTTTGTTCATGTTCATTTTTGTAATAGGAGCAAATTAAATCCACGTGCTCTTAAATGCATTTTTATCGGATATTCCTCCACACAAAAGGGTTATAAATGTTTTCATCCACCTATTAAAAAACTTTGTCTCAACAGATGTTACTTTTGTCGAGGATGAATCGTTTTTTAGGAACACTTATCTTCAGGGGAAATCTTTAATGAAGATAAAGCAAAGGACATGTTTCTTCTTGATCCTTGTTTTGTTCGGGATGTTCAATCTAAGTCTATCCCCACAACTGTCTGTAAGCCCACTTATTTACAAATCTAAATCTTTCAAGGAATCTAGTGAGTCTACTTCTCCCACTTCTCCGCCAATAGAGTCAATCGAGTCAACCAAATCAGTTGAAAGGATGAAAAATGAGGGAAATCAAGATAACATTCCACCACTGAAAGTTTATTTCGGGTGGAAAATACCAGTCTCTCACCAGTACAGGTACAATCTCCCATTCGTGCCATTGCACAAAATTCCAAAACCACTTCCAAACCAATAGATGAACATGAAAAACCAAGTGCTGAAGATCTAGACTTACCAATTGCACTTAAAAAAGGAACAAGAACTCGCACGAAACATCCACTGTATCTCTTCATGTCTTATCAAAATCTATCTCGAAACCATAAAGCCTTCCTGTTGATATACGTGTAATATTATTAGTATTATATTTCCTATAACAATGTAATTAATAGTATGATAGGTAAGGTAGACCAATAGTCACAAGTTTTTTGTGTCGGTGAGTACCCAATAAACACACACCTAAGGGCTCTTGGATCTAATTTCCCAGCATCCTTAATATGAACAAAACAAACACATCCAAATACCTTTGGAGGGACAGTGTATGTGTTATGTCCTGTTAAGGTTTCTAAAGGACTCTTGTAGCTAAGGACCCTAAGAGGCATTCGGTTGATCAGATATGCAGCAACTAGAATTGCATTTCCCCAGTAAGGCTTAGGAAGAATCATAGTGATATACGTGTAATATTATTAGTATTATATTTCCTATAACAATGTAATTAATAGTATGGTAGGTAAGGTAGATCAATAGTCACAATTAATAGTATGGTAGGTAAGGTAGACCAATAGTCACAAGTTTTTTGTATAAATAGATGTATCTTGTACAAATTATATATGAAATATACTTTTCAAATACTCTCTAATTTCATCATGGTATCAGAGCCTAAAACCACTTTTAGGTCATAATTTTTTTTAAACTCCTTCCGTTTTGGTATAAGCGAATGGATTAGGTTTAGTCGTCTTTTTCGACCTATTTTTTTTCGACACGGCCTAACTAGGAAGGAAGGCCATCCGCCGATTAGGGTTTCTGGAGGTCACGGCGGCCAACGGAGCAGCGCGTGACCTACACGCACCGCCAAGGAGGACGCGTCTATATTCATGCGCCGGCGCGTGAGGGCGCGTGGGACATCAAAAAACACCTCTGGCGAGTGGCGTGAGGATTGACAGCCTTTTCCGATCGTTGCTTGTCTTTTTTTTTTTCTTTCACCGACGAAGTGTACTGTTCCGACATACTATTCCAACGTGCACTGTACCGAAGTGCACTGTTCCGACGCGATCTATTTTTGGATTGTTCTGGTATCTCTTTTTTCTTTTCTTTTTCAATATGGAAAGTGATAAGAAAATTGCGGCCATTAGTACTGATAATCCTTCACTGCAAATTAGCCCTGTCAAGCTTGATGGAAATAATTACCAAACATGGTCACCTTCAGATAGAATGCTTTACAGATGCAGATTGGGCTGGATCTCCAAGTGATAGAAGATCCACCACTGGCTACTGTACTTTTGTAGAAGGAAATCTAGTAACATGGAGGAGTAAGAAACAAAATGTAGTTGCTCGATCAAGTGCTGAAGCAGAAAACAAAGCTATGGCTCAAGGGGTTTGTGAGCTTCTGTGGGTACAAAAGATGTTAGAAGAATTACGTCTATCAAGTAAAGATACACTGTCCTTGTATTGTGACAATAAAGCTGCTATTAATATAGCACAAAATCCAGTTCAACATGATAGGACCAAGCACATAGAGATTGATCGACACTTCATCAAAGAGAAATTGACTAATGGTGTCTTGAATTTACATCATGTGACATCTGATAAGCAACTGGCTGATGTGTTTACTAAAGGGTTGTGTCACAGGATCTATCATACTTTAGTTTTTGCAAGTTGGGCATGCGTGATATCGATGCTCCAACTTGAGGGGGAGTGTTGATATACGTGTAATATTATTAGTATTATATTTCCTATAACAATGTAATTAATAGTATAGTAGGTAAGGTAGATCAATAGTCACAATTAATAGTATGGTAGGTAGGTAGACCAATAGTCACAAGTTTTTTGTATAAATAGATGTATTCTTGTACAAATTATATATGAAATATACTTTTCAAATACTCTCTAATTTCATCACTTCCTAACCAATCTCCATACAATTCCCACACCGAGAAATCTAACTGAGGCGTTAGGAGACAAGAAATGAGAGGATGCTATGAAAACTGAGATGGAAGCACTTGAGAGGAACAAGACATAGGGGTTGGTTGAATTGCCAAGAGGGAAGAAATTGGTTGGATGTAGGTGGGCTTTTACTATAAAATACAAGGCTGATGGCTCGATAAAAAGATATAAAGTAAGATTAGTGGCTAAAGGATACACTCAAACCTATGGCATTGATTATCTTGAGACATTTGCCCCTGTTGCAAAAATGAACACAGTACGAATACTGTTGTCTTTAGCTGCTAATTTTGAGTGGAATCTACAAAAGTTTGATGTTAAGAATGCATTCCTCCATGGTGATCTAGATAAGGAGATTTATATAGAAGTTCCTCCTGGATTTGAATCTAAAGGGGGAATGGTGTGCAAACTGAAGAAAACTTTATGGGCTCAAAAAATCACCACGAGCTTGGTTTGGGAGGTTTGCTAAGGTGATGATCTCGCTAGGATACAATCAAAGTCAATGAGACCACACTTTGTTCGTAAGACACTCAAATTCTAGAAAAGTCACAGCATTGTTGGTTTATGTAGATGATATCATTGTAACAGGCAATGATGAAGAAGAGATGAACAACTTGAAGCAATGTCTCTTGAAGGAGTTTGACATCAAGAACTTGGGAAATTAAAATACTTCCTAGGCATTGAAGTAGCGCATTCAAAGCAAGGAATTTTCATCTCCCAACGAAAGTATGTGCTCGACTTATTGAAAGATATAGGGAAGATGGGTTGTAAACCAGTTGAGACACCGATTGAATTCAATGATGGATTATGCAATGCTCCAGAAGATCCCGTAGTAGATAAAGGATCCTATCAAAGGCTAGTTAGAGGTTGATATATATGGCACACACAACAAGATATAGCATTTGCAGTGAGCGTGGTCAGCCAATTTATGCACAATCCTAAAGAATCACACCTCAAAGCAGTAAATAGGATTTTACAATATTTGAAAGGCTGCCCAGGAAGAGGAATCTTATTTAAGCAAGGAACAGGAACAGGCAAGACATTAGAAGCCTATAATGATGCAGCCTATGTAGGATCTTTGCTCGATAGAAGATCAAGGTCTGGTTATTGTACTCTCCTAAGCAGGAATCTGGTAACATGGAGAAGTAAGTACAGAGTCAGAGTTCAGATCAATGGCATTGGGAATATGTGAATTACACTGGTTGAAGATAATCCTAGATGCCTTAAAAATAAAATAGGAAGGACTCATGAGGCTGTACTATGATAATAAATTGGCCATCAATATTGCTCATAACCCAATTCAACATGATCGAACAAAGCATATTGAAGTTGACAGACATTTCATCAAAGACAAACTAGATAGTGGTTTGATATTTCCATTTGTTTCGACCAAGAATCAGTTGGCAGACATACTCACAAAAGGACTACCAAGCACTGTGTTCCAAGATATTATTAGCAAGCTTGGAATGGAAGATATCCATTCACTAGCTTAAGAAGGAGTGTGGAATTATGTAGCTTTAATTGGAAAGATGTGTAAAATTATGTAATTATAGAAAACTATATATAATTTCATGATTTTTAGGAATTATAATTAATTTCCTGATTTATAGGGATTATAATTAAGTTACTCATTTTTAAGAATTATAATTTGGGAAAGTTTTTTTTTCCCCTTTTAAAAGGATTGCATATTTTTAGGAGTCTTCCTTTTTTTTTCTGAGGGATTTTATTACTATTTTTGAGCTAGACAATTTTGTATATAAATCTAGAGGATGCAACCTAATTGTAATATGACAGAAATTCTTTTTTATCTTACGTTTTGTGTCAATACTATGTATTTATATATATGGAATTGATAAAATGAATGAAAACTTCCTACCTGAATGCAAAAGGCAAGCCCCAGGACATTATTAGCCAGCCAGTGCTTTTGAGAAGCATACCATGCACAAAAGAAAGTCCCCGGAATTGCAGCAACAATCTGAGATCTAGTGAACTCAATCTCCAAAGCTATATAAGAGATAAGCAACATAGGAAAGAATATCATTTTGCATGATCCAACCTCCAATTCCAACAAGATAAGAATAACAGGAATTGTAAATGGACTGAAGGATCAGGGCATTAGTCCATCAGTAATTGGAGAATAAGGATAAATTGTATCTTGACTCTGCTTAGCTTTTGGAATGAAGCCCTTACCACCTATAACTCAAAAGAAAGCGCTCTAAGCTTTCCATAACTGGGAATATATATAGATTATACTAGGGGGTCATGCCCCCAACTATTAGCTTTTTAGGGTGTTTTAGAGAGGTAGCTCGCTTATTTAGGAGTTGTAAAAAGCCAAGTTCACTGAGCTAGGGGATAATAGTCCAAAATACATTCTATCTAGGGAATAGTAATAATAATTCAACTGAAAACTCCCAGCCAAAAGTTTAATTAAAGATATTTAACAGAAAAAGCCAAAAATGTTAAATTAATAACATACAGCGAATGAGTGGAAATTTCCACACAACATCATCCTCATTCCAATGCTTCGGCAAAAATCTTCTGATTGCAGGTAACAATGTTGCCCTGCATAACAATTAATACAGCAATAAAAGATATGGACAGCATATGAGGAAATACTTTGCACCACAAAAGAATCAATTGAACGAATGATAGAAAGGCCATACAACAAGAACATACGAAAGAGCAATGATTCCCAGGACAAAGAAATAGCAGGTCAACACAGCATTAACCAAGTCTTTTGATAAAAATTTGAACAACAAGAAGAGCGATAACAACATTGCACTTCCAACAAAAGGGAAGCGCATGGCATGCTCGTTGGACATTGTCTCCTGCAAGATTGATAAGACTATGTCAGGCAACCATCAGAGAAAGTATAAAAAAATTGGAAAAAGAAGTTCACTCACTGAAGGTGGAGTAGGCTTTACAGATCGATAGCAACCCACATAGACCGCAAGGCATGCAGTCAAGACAACATTTATACTAGGTTCAACCTTCACAAAAAGGGGTGCAACAGATAAACCTGCATCAACAAATGAACAAAAACCTAAATGGTCAACTTCAAAATACAGAACATCTTAAACTTCAGAAGCTGTGAGTTTCAAAGATAAAATCAGTTAATTAACAGAAAAAAAAAAAAAGAAGATTATATGCTGTAAATATAAGCAGACTTGCCAAAAGTAGATCTGAAGAATGTATTTGCACAAGAACTGGATTCCACATAAATAAATTAATTTCATAAATATTTGCAACTGCAAATTACAAAGCTCTCACAAAAAATAAAAAAATAACTGGATTATCATAAGAATGTCAATATATAATTGATGTCATCCTAGTCTCTTTCTTTTTAGTTTCCCATATTTCTTTCTATGATCAATTTATTGCCTCCATCTCTCTTTCGTTGATTATTATTTTTCCTTTACGTTTCACTACTTCCAACAGAGAGAAAGAAGCAGCCATGCCATCAAATCTTTAAACATGACTCAATTGCTCTGCATATACTTCAATAAACAGAAGTTGTAAAGGTCTGCTTGGAAATATTTAGATCCTTTTCAACACACATTTGCCTTTCTTTTGAAATCAATTCATATCCTGCAGGACTAATTACCACCATGAGATCAACATATTTGTCCACCCCAATTTCTATGGTTCTACCCTTAATTTTCATTTTTAAAGAAGCATAGACATGAATATAAATATGTAGTCATCACTATAAGTAGAGCATTTGTACAAATTCTCTTGATCAAATGCCATGTTTACCAAAATTTTCAAGATAAACCCCCCCCCCCCAAACAAAAAAAAAACAAACAAATCATCATTTGTATAGTCAACACTTTCCAAAAGATTTGACTATTTATAAATTAAGGATTTGTTTAGATTGTATGATTTTTATCTATATTGCATATGTATTTGATTTACATCTGTATCACATCTATTAGGTATATTTACAAGTAAAACTATCAGTTTTTTTATTAGTACCTGTTTCTTTTCTTTTTTTTTTTAAGGTAATGTCAGATAATTTCATTAAAAAAATAAATAAATACAAAAGGGACCTATACAAAAACAATATAGGACTCACAAGAGACCTAAAATCTCGAGCAAATCACCACAAAAACAAAAGGGTGCTAAGATCAAGATCTTGGCATTACAAAGCATGAGTACTTTTCATTACAAAGAAATAACTAAGAATCACTCTAACTACTTCATTTGCAGTTTTGGAGCCGATGCCAATTCTTCTCTTATTACGTTCCCTCCAAACAAAATAGATAACCAAGCTAGTGATGACTTTCCAAGAAGGATTTAATTGAGGCCCAACAGAATTAAAAAGATCCTCTATAGTATCAGCATCCAAAGGAGAGATACTACTAACTGAGATTTCCTCCATTAAGCTCTTCCAAATTTCCTCAACAAAGGCACACTTCATGAAAAGATGGTTGTGAGATTCTTCCTCTTCAGAGCAAAGCAAACAACAATTTTGGGAAATAATACCCCACAAAACAGGCTTATCCATAGTCAAGAGCTTTTGTTGTACTGCTAACCACATAATAAAGGAATGTCTAGGGGCTATCTTTTTTAACCATAAAAAGCTACTCCACGACATCTTTGCACCTCCACCTCGAATGGAATTGTAGGCCACTTTTATTGAAATTTGCCGAGGGATTATCTTTCCATATCATTCTATCTTCCAAATGTATATTCGGCCACAATCCACTGCCAATTTCTAATTGGACATTCTCCCAAATTCCCCCCATAGGCCAATCCCATCCATCATTATTGATGATACAACAAAAGCGAGCTTCTTTTGGGAATCCAGAAGAGTAGACTGCTCTTTCCTCTAACCATTCCACTAAGGCTCCTTTTGGGTGCCATTCATCATACCAAAGAGATATGAAGACACTTTCATTGACCAAAAGTTCTTACCTTTAATAAGTTCGAAACAAGCCAAGATGACCAAAGAGAATCAAGTCAGAAATGCCAAGACCACCTTAGTTCTTAGGTCTACATACCATAGCTCAATCCACCTTAGCCCTTGCTTTCTTTTCATCACTTCCATTCCACAAAAAACGCTTCATCTTCGATGTCAGATCCTTTGCGATGCATTTAGGGAGAGTAAAAATAGAAGACCAATAAACTTGGATAGAAAAAAGCACACTTTTCACCAGTTGGAGGCGGCCCGCATAAGAGAGAGTTTTGCTTGTCCAATGATTGATGTGCTTACTAAATCTTTCCACTAAAAATTGACAAGTAGATTTGCTAGGTTTTGCCAATGAAAGAGGAACTCCTAAGTATTTAATATGTAGATCACCCTACTGGAAACCCAATGTCTGACTTAATACCACCTTTTCTTGTTGAGACACACCAATAAGAAAGACATGACTTTTACCTTTGCTTGCAATGAGACTTGAAAATTCATGAAATTCCTTTAAAGCCTCTTTAATTAAGGAGATAGAGCATATATCACCTTTAGAAAAGATCATAACATCATCTGCAAAGCAAAAGTGATTAATCTTCTCTTTTCGACATGTCCAATGGTATGAGAAACCATTCTTCTGTCCTATATCCCGTATTATACATGAGAAAACTTCCATTACCAAAACAAAAAGATAAGGAGAGATAGGATCCCCTTGTTGTAAGCCTCGTGAGCTAGGGAAAAAACCTACTAATTCTCCATTAATGTTGATAGCGAACTTAACGGTTGTAACACATTGCATGATCCATGTGATAAACTGTGGAGGGAACTCCATAATCTTCAAAATTTGTTCTAAAAACTCCACCGGACATTATCATATGCCTTCATAAAACCAACTTTAATAACACATCTAGGTCCCAATTTTCCCTTATGATAGCCCCAGAGAACCTCCTGTACCACAAAGATGTTGTCTACAATCCTACGGCCCTTAATGAAAGCCGTTTGCTCCTTTCCCACAAAAAGAGGGAGTACCACTTTTAACCTCTTTGCTAAGATCTTGGAAATACACTTGTATATTGTATTGCAACGAGAAATAGGCCTAAAGTCTCGTAAGTTTGTTGGATTCTCCACCTTGGGGACAAGGGAGATAGCAATAGATTTAATGGCCTTCAGTAACTTACCTGTAGCAAAGAAATCCTTAATAGATGTACAAAAATCCTTACCAATTATATCCCAAGCTAAACGAAAGAAGTTAGCATTGTAACCATCTAGTCCAGGCGCTTTATCTTGAGCCATAGAGAAGAGAGTAGATTTAATTTCACCATTTGATACTGGTAACAAGGTCCCCCCAATCCATTCTGCCCACCTTTTTGGAAATGAGAGACACTAATCTTTGGGAGTTAATCCTAGTAGTTGACAACTCCCTAAAAAGCTCCTTAAAGTAATTAACCACCAAGTTCTTCACCTCATCCTCTAAAAGATATACGTTGTCCATTATTATCAGAAATAGAATGGATAGCATTTCTATGATTTCTTTGCTTTAGGCACTTGAAAAAGAAGCTTGTATTGCGATCACCAAGCTTGAGCCATGTTACTCTGGACTTCTGCTTAAGGAAAGATTCTTCCATTGCACTGAGAAGATAGTATTTTTTGAAAAGCAATTTTTCATTGTTCTAATCAGCCACACTAGGATCAGTGCGATTAGACTCCTGACAATCATGGAGACAAATCCTAGCCTCCAAAGTTCTTTATTGAATATCAGAATAATCTTTCTTGTTAAGAACCTTGAGTTCCTTCTTTAACAATTTCAGTTTAGAAACAACTTGGAAAATAGGAGTCCCAACGACATCTATATTACATACTCTTTGAATGGTCATAAAAATTCCGAATGTTTAGCCCAAAAATTAAAGAACTTGAAGAAAGACTTACGGATAGCCCTATCAAGATTCGAATGAATGATTATGGGGCAATGATCCGACAAACATGGGCTAAGAATTTGAGCTTCTAAAGAAGGAACTTGCTGGACCCAACAAGGATTAATCAAAGCACGGTCTAATCACCTAAGAATAGGATTAGAAGAGCAATGATTGGACCATGTCAAATGATTTCCAGTTGTACGAATCTCTTCCAAGTCAGCTTGGTAACAGAATCATTGAAATCCTCCATTCCTTTAGACAAAACAACGTTTCCCCAACTTTATCACCTAAGCTCCTGCATTCATTGAAGTCCCCCATGACAAACCAAGGATCATTTATGGTGTTCTTTAAACTTAACAAGTCCTTCCATAGACTTCTCCTCTGTTCAACTGAATTTGCTCCATAAACCAAAGAGATAACACAAACAAAATCTTTACTAAGCAACTTGCAACGAACTTGGATCAGCTGGTTATAAACCAATATGGCCTCCACATCCCAAATTAAAGGGTTCCACCCTACCCAAAGTCTCCCATTCTGGTTAGATAGAAGGCACCAGTCTAGTAGAATACGATTCCAATCTTTTGAATATAATGAGACTTAACTTTCGTTTCTAATAAACAAACAAGAGACAAACTATTCTCCTTACAAAAATTCACAATTTCTTTACATTTGTTTGGGTCATTAAGACCTCTAATGTTCCAAGAACCAAACGTCATATATACAAGAAAAGAAGAAACTAAAGAAAGTTAACAAGAAGGGAATGATGAGGGCATGCCCGTAACCTCCACCTCTCTATGCTTCTTCTCCTGAGCCCTCTTTTTCTTTGACTTCTTTTTTTTAACTTCAGGACCATCTAAGGCCATTTGAGCAGGATCATGAGCAGCCACATTCTGATGTAATATCTCTTGACTAGAGCCCACACTTGTCTCACTAATCCTTAAAGGGGGTACAAAGGATGAAGATGAACCTTCTTCTCCATTTCTAGAATTATCACCAACCAAACCCGACTCCTTAACTCTATGAGAAACCTCACCTGGAGCCTGACCATTAGAAGTATCTATGCCAAGAATGCCCAACCTACTAATAGATGAATTGCTCTCTTTAGAAGGATTGGTAGAAAGCTTAGAAGCCATTGCTGATTTACCTTTTCCAAAATGGATTGGTGTATGAGTAGCAACAAAGCCCCTTTCCCCATTTGTACCTTCTACTATTTGCATAGGACTATTACTAACATCACGAGGCTGAGGAAATTGAGTTGTCTCAATAGGTGCTTCCTGTTGAATATTAAACGGTTCTCCTAAAGGCACTTCAACACGAACAATATCAGAACACTTTGCATCACTATGTCCAAAGACACGACATTTCGCAAATCTCGGAGGGAGTATATGATACTCAACATCCACCCTATGGATTGATCCATCTGCACATTCTATATCAAAGTCTTTTATAAACTCTCCATCCGCCTCCATTTCTACCGAAGCTCTTGCATACCGAACACAAGAGTTAGTTGCAATGACAATATCTACTTGAAGCAATTTCCCAATAGCACTCACTGCATAAACACCTTCATTATGAAGGAACTCAGTAGGCACTCCCCAAAGCTTCACCCACACCGGCATTTTCCTTGGGTATAAAGCCATACCCACCACCATCTTTCAAGCACCAAAAGACAGTTGGCAAAAAACCATGGTTGCCTCAAAATCTTGAGCAAAGAAATTTCATCATTGAATTTAAACAAAAAATAACCATAGCCATTCGATAGAACATCAAGAAGGCCTTCCTTACCCCATACAGCCTTTGCAATGCGTTGAACCAGAGGGTAAGGAGGGCTTTTTCCCAAAAAATGCCCAACTAAAGTATTCTTCCATAACAGTTCCCCTATCTCCGAAACCGATTTGGGTGGTTTGACCCGAATTCTTCCATTAACACGAGAAGGAGGAAAATAATTTAAAACCACATTAATTTCCGAATTGTCTTCCTTTACTGAAGAAACTTCCCTCTTTACTGGAGACCGATTTTTCTGGCCCAAGACCACCTCAATAGAAGAAGCAGAAGGTTTAGAACAAGGCTGAACCTAAGAGACACCTTTAAAGCCAACCCCAAACCGGCTATCAACTTCCACAGATTTGTTTGCATTTGCCTTTTGAGAATAGTCAGAACAAGATTCAACTAACTGACCCATATTTGCTTTGCCATTTATACTCTCATTAAAGGCAGACACTAGCTTAAAGCCACTTTTCGAAACACCCCAGCAGAACTGGATGTGCCAAATTTCAGCCGAGATGTCTTGAAACTCTGGCAAGAACCACCCAAAACCCCACCCGACAAGGCCCGAGAAGCAACATCATGGAAGAAAACCCTTCTTTTCCTGTGAAAAAAGGTCTTCATGACTAGAACAAAACCAAGGGATCACGAAAAAAAATGCTTGAAAAGGTACAGGCCAAGGGTAAGAGATGTATGGGGTTAGAACAGCTAAGGTTTAAAGAAAAAGGGTAGGACGGAGGAAGGATACGTGTATAAGGGACAAAACGGCCGAGGGTTACGAGATTTAGGGTTAGAACGGCCTAGGGATATTTGTTTTAGGGTCGAGACGAACAAGATTTTCGTGTTTAATGGTCGAAATGGTCAAGGCTTACGAAGTTAAGGGACGGAGAGGGCAAGAGAGAAGAGACAAGATACGGGTTCGGAGGAAAGGGACAAACCAAAAAGAAGAGAGGGCTGCAACGGAAGAGGGAGGCGGGTGACGAGAGAGAGGAGCGACGGAGGGAGAAGGGAAAGCGGAAAGGAAGAAGAAGAAGAAGAGGTGCGGGCTAGAGAGAAGGGAGAGGGTTTTCTCTCACTGCATGTTTAAAAAGTATTAGTACTTGTTTCTCGATAAAGATCTTTCTGAAAATAATAGAAATATTATACTAAAATGATCAGAATACGATGAAAAAAAACGACCCAAATTGGATTCAAGTAATCTATTATCTATTATAATATATAAATTCAAAACTTTTTTAATATATGATTTCCCGAAAATGTTCATACAAATCAAGAAAAACTAAGCGCTACAAAGTTATGACCAAGAGCCCTTTTTCGCGACCAAAAAAAGCTATATTCTTCTGCACTGAAAGTATTGATAACCCTGTAATGACGAATGACAACATTCCAAGCCACTAAGAAAGAACAACAAATAGAAACACATAAGTGATCATCACTTAAGAAAGAATGACGTAGAAACACACACGTGATCACCAGGTGAAGCACCAGCCAACAAGCACCGCATAAATTCTCATTGAGATCACAGACAAACATCGCTACACAGACAAGAATCAATACAGAAAACAAGTTCAAAACTTATCCTGGCCTGAAACATGATCATTTAAAAGGCAGCAAAAACTGATGTAAAGGCAAAGAATCTAGCATAGAGAGAAAAGCCCAAAACCTGCTAAAGCAACGTTTGCGAGGCGCTCAAACTTCTTCATCACTATAAATCAGAAAGTCAACCCAATCACTCTTCTTCCGCGCAGGAGAAAATCAACAAAAACCCACCGAAAATTCAGGAAATTCTTCTTTTAAGATCACCCCTTTCCGCAACGAAACAACTATGATCAGAGATAAACCCATACATAAACACGCCTTTCTCCACAAATACTACAAACTTTATAAAAATTAAAAATTAGAATCAATCAGAATGTACTCATCCAATGCCGAAAGTAAAAGGCAATTAATTTTCAGATTTCATGAAGTTCTAACAGAATAGGATAACTGACTGTAAAATAACGATTTACTTAAACCCTAAATGTCAAATTCAATTTCCATCAATCCATGCTATAGGGAAATCAAACCCAATAGGTCAAATCATTGACAGCATTACAACAACTTATGTAAACCCTAAATTTCATTTTGAAGGAAGCAAAAACGACACCATATATCAGCACTCACCCAGAATATAAAATGAGATCTAACAGACCTGTTTCATACAATTCCTTAATTTCGAGTCTCCTCTCTCTATCTCTCTCTCTCTCTCTTGGACAAACAGATCCGTCCTGTAACGACAGCAGATTCACCACGGAGAGAGGGAGGGGAGGGTGGGGACACACAGAGATTACGATATTTTAGATTATTTTACCTTGAGGTGGTCGTTTTGGTCAAACGTAGTCAAAGACTCGGATGGAAATCTCAGTGGAAATATTACCTGCCCGTTAGGATAAACTGATGATAAAAATTGAAAGCCAATTGGAGATGGAAGGATCTATTTCGGCCTTCCTTCGTGACTTCCAAGGGACATCTCTTTTCCTACCGGACGGTGGTGTGATGTTTAGATGACCGTGTGTGTTCAGTGCTGTATCTAGTGTACCTGGGTATGCTAGGTGCCACGGTCGAGAGTGGAGGATTTTATGAAAGTGTTTAACTTGGATATGTTGAGTTATGAGTGTATCAATAAAGAAATTATTCAGAGTGTGGGATACATTTAAAGATGGATCTAGCTTCTCATGGATAAATAGGTGAGAGTTGATATCGCTCTCTTGATGGGGTCAAGATAAAGTAAAACCAATTGATATAGTTGAACCTCCCAAACATATGGAGGATCGTGGTAAAACCAAGATGATGCTCCTTATAAGAATGTGGGGCTTGAAACAAATCTAGAAAGTCAAAAAAGATAAGGCTGGCTTGCCATTTAGATTAACAACAAACAATGCTTAGAGGGATGATCGAGCGCTAGGGGTGTTCACAGATCAGTTAAACGGTCCGTGGCCCTATTTTTTGAACCTAACCGTAATGATCGGTTTTTAAAGATCCCGATCCTTAATCGATCCATTATAAATTGTTAATCGTTGTAACGGCTAACCATTTTATTGGGTTAATTTATTCGTTTTTTGTTTTTCAACCGTTTAACGTAATAGTTTCAACAAATCAAATTGATAATTTCAAAAATGCTTATTTTTTAGCTTTTATCACAGAGTTTTTACTAGAGCTAAAAAAAAAAGAAAATGAAATTAAGGAAAAGGGAAAAAACAAATTTTTTGATGTATCATTATGAATAAAATCAAACCAAATCAATTACCACATTAACTCCATCAAACATAAAATAATAATATTTTAATCGTAATCTAATGAATATTAACATAGGTAAATTATATGTATATGTAAATCATATGTATATATATATACCAAAAAATAATTACTTATATATGTAAATTATGTATATAATATTTATAAATATTGAAACGGTTAATCATTAACTATCGTTTTTGGTAGTTGCAAACTAAAACCGAAACCGAAAACAGGAAAAAAATAAAAACCACAATCCTAAACCGAAACCAACAAACTAGTTAACAATATTTTTCGGATTTGTTTTACAATTTCGATTCAATTTTTTTGTTTTATCGATTTTTTTGCACACCCCTATCGAGCGCCGCACAGGAACTCTCTGAAGGGTGAAACTCCCGTTCCATGGCAATTAATATCAGAGCTAAAGTTTCTAGCTCCATCAAACCACTTAGATGCTACCCAAAATGCTTAACGAGTAGGTAATTCTTATTGTGGATGCGGCTCGCATGGGCAAAGCTTAGGAGAAGCAACCACCAGAGAGAGGATATTGTTGCCAGAAGGCAGTTGTGTCGCGAGTCGTGGAGACAAGATTTAACCTTAATCTTGTTATCAATTCAGCTCGTATAGATGAAGCTTAAGTGGAGCGGCCACCAGAGTGAGGACATCGTTGCTTAAGGGCAGCTGTGCCACGAGTTGGGGTTGAAGCAAGATCGTATGCTCAAACCCTATCATTGGGCAACTTAATAAGAGGCGATCTCGAAGGATGGGTGGATGGGTGGGGCGAGAGGAAGCCTCTGGAAGCCCGAAGTCCTGGTGAGATGATCTCGAGTGTGTTAACAATGGGTGTGGAGAAGGGGTGAGAGATTGAGAGTGGGTAGTGGTTGCAGCAAATTTGTCTCATGACGAGGACGCCATGAATTTAAGTAGGGGAGAGTGCCATGGTCCTAGAGTTGAAGACTTTATAAGAGTGTCTAACTTGGGCATATCAAATTACGAGTGGCATCAATAGAGGGTTTATTCAGGGTATGGGTTACATCTAAAGCGGGTCTAGCCTCATGTAGACAAATTAATTGGAAGTTGATGTCACTTTCCTGATGAGGCTAAAGCAGGCCAAAATCAGTTGATATAGTTGAACCTCCAAACATATAGAGGATTGTGGTAAAGCCAAGATGGTGCTCCTTATGAAATGTGGGGCTCGGAATAGACCTGGGAAGTCGTAGAAGATAAGGTTGGCTCGTCATCTAGATCAACAACAAACAATGCTTGGAGGGATGGTCGAGTGTTGCACAGGAACTCTTTGAGGGGTGAAACCACAGGAACTCTTTGAGGGGTGAAACCACAGGAACTCTTTGAGGGGTGAAACTCCTATCCCATGACACTAGGTGTGCAAAAAAACAAATTGAATCGGACCAAATAGAAAATATGACTTTTTTAATAATTTAGTTAAAAAAAATTTCAATTTCAATGAAGCCATAAGTTTATGGTCCATAAAATCAAACCAAATATTTTATAAAAATATAATAATATTTTACTTATAAGTTATAATTATAAATTTTTTTTATGATGATTAATTAAATATTATATATGTTCATTGGATTTCATTTAATGTTTATTATTTGATGAATATTAATTAAAATCAACTAGTTCCTTTTTAAATTTATTTTTTAGGCTCATGATATTTTTTTTATGATGAACTATTGTTTTTTTTTTAATATTTTTTAACTTTACAAAGTATAAAATTTATTTATTTAGTTATAAACTCTTATTACGTATTAATTATATAATGTATTTTGTCAGTGGATCATTTTATTTATTGATAGATGATTTTTTATTTTGGCTAAATTTATTGATAGATAATGAACTTAATGGTTATGTTAAAAATTATAAATTATGACTTACTATATATTAGTTAGTTAATATACTTTTTTGGTAGATAACTAATGTTATAGAGGACTATAGATTGAAAGTATGATAAATTCATAAAATATTTTATTGTAGTTTATAATATAAACTTTGTGAAGTGATATAAATATTTAAGTATATATACAATGTAAAAAAATAGGAAAAATTTCAATTAGAATTTTGATTTAATCCGTAATCCAAACTGAACCAAACAATAATTAATGGTTTAGAAAATTTGTAAAAGTAATGGTTTTGGATAGAAAAAAGAACAAACCGATCTGTACCGACCCCTTGGGTGCACTATAGGGAGAACAATTGACGTTACAAATTCGGTTTTGTTTATATCTTATAACTCCTCTTGGCCACATAGGAGGATGAATTAAATTTTGCCATATTAGCACATAGAGAAAATATTTCTCTCTTTGATGTCAGTAATTGCCATTTACTATGGATTATTATTCTCAAATATCGTCATTCTTTTCAATTAGTAACAAATATGTGTGTGCGAGATTTAGCCGGTCTCACCTAAAACATCTAGGGAATGGAATTTTGATTTTGTTTTTAACCATAATTAACACATTTACGAGATTTAATTTTCTATTTTTTTTAAATTGTTGTAGATTTAGTAAAGTAGTCACTGTCACGGCCCATAGGGTACCCTAAACGTAACAGTCTGCCACATGTTATATAAGACCCACGAATTACTACATTAGTCATTCGGGAGTCTTGTATAGATGTAAGGCGTCCTTTTACGACAATAGAATATTTGAACCAATGGAGATAAAGAGTTTAAATCAACATTCAATAGCATTAGAATATAAATCAAAACATATATAAATAGTTACATATACTAAGGGGCATTCCCCGCAAAAGAAGATTGTTAAGAGGTCTATTACAGTAATCCAGGGTCTTTTGGTTTCCTACGGAAGTTTAAACAGAAATGAATATAACTTCTAAAGGAAACGCCTAGCTCCTGTACCCGAGCCATAGGGTGCCTCTGTCCAAGCCAGACAAACGAATGCTGCAACAAATAAAAACTATAGAGACGTAAGCTACACTAGCTTAGCGAGTGAGAACTTCCAAGATCACATTCATAACACATCATACAAGTAAGTGATTAATCAAGCAAGCGATATGCATCAAACATATAAAAATCAACAGACATATGACTAGCCGGAAATCATATGTGAATGGAATTTTGCCCTCTATTCTAGGTTGGGAGATTAACGAATACCGCGGTACTACTAAAATATGCCGTTTAGATTATGGTCAACCAACTTATAATTTCGTTTGTGGATCACGATTAACCAACTCATTATTTTTATGGATCACGATTAACCAACTTTTACTCCGTTTTTGGATCAGGGGCAACCAACCAATGCTAATGCTCCATCCCTATTTGTGATATGAATGAGTCCATATTACTTATCAATTCCGAATAGTTAGTTATGCCAATTCCTTAGGTGATCCATCAACAATTGCAGACAATCAATCCAAATCCATCCATACAATCATTAGTTAATCATCTGGCCTCGATATTCTTATATTCATTTTCTCATATCATCAGCAAACATACATAATTCCCATTTATCCCCACCATACATATCCATTTATTTTTTCCTAAAATCTAATGCAACTATCATCACAATCACATACAGTAAATGGAATTGGGAAAAATACTCACGCAGCCATTGGAATATTGGTCCTCTAGTAATAATAGTCCGGTGGAAGGGAATCGTCAATCTCGGGGTCACCTGAAAATGAAGAAATACCCTAATGAGTATTTCATCACTCAACAAATCTAAACTATTAAACAAAACTAGTAATTTCGGAATTCTCGTCATTTGCGGAATTCCCGATTTAAAACGACCGTAACTTGGTCATTGTAACTCTCAATTTCGCAAATTATATATCGATTTCTATCTACTTCGAAAGATCTATCTATTTCTAATATTATTTCCAAGTTTTGAAAATGTTTAGGTCTCGAAAAATTCTGATCAGTTTTAATCAGTAGAGAAATCCAATTCCAAAAAATAGTTTTGTGAATGTTTGAAATGTTTCTACTTTATAGATCAAATATACATGCAATATTGATGATTTACTATCATGAATGGCATGTTGGGAGCTTGATGTATGCATGCTCTTGACGATATTTATTAAAAGAAAAATTTATAAACTCTTTATTTTGTAAGCCTCCATGAATACTTACTCTTAAGAATACTAGTTTCATGACTTTGATCATTCTCTTTTGTTTTGGAATTATTTCTTAGGAAAATCTAGTAATCCTTACTAAACTTGAGTCTTTATTATATCTAATCCTTGAGGCCTTCATTTCTTCATAAAAATCCCCATTTTATACTTTGTAAACATGTTTTCAAATAGAGGCTATTCCTAAATTCGGATTTTGTAAAATTAGTTTTTGAGTGATTTCTCGAGAAAAACTTGTTTAATACTTTAAAATTTCAAGTTCCATTATTTCTATCCCTTAAGGACTTCATTTCTTAAATAAAACTTTCATTTTTAGTTTGAAAATAGGTGTTTTCATGCTATCACTCCTAAATTACGAATTTCTTAAAATTACAAGCAACTCAAAATTTTTTACTTTTATTTCTACTCCTTGTTTTACATATTTTTCTTAGCAAATCCCATCTCAACTTATAAAAATCATCGCTTGATGATATATATTACCTATACTCTTCATTTTTCACATAAAACACAAGTTTTGGAGGAATAAAAGGGTTTTTAAGGCATGGTCTTGAAACCATCCGAATTTTCATTTGATCATTTCAAACAATACATTTTCCTTTTTGAGTTTCTTGTCTCATCTACTTAAAGATCTACAAACTACAATATTTATATACACAAGACAAAGGTCTTTATGATCATTAATGCACCAAAACACAAAATATCCATAAGATCATGGATGTCAAGTAGAATATGAGCATTTAAATGCTAGATCTACTACTTAGGATGCATGAAATGGAGTTTGAAAACATGAACATAGATTTTTATGCAAGATCTTTACTTTACTCTAACATTACATGCATGAACATGAAGATCATTATATAAAAACACATTCAAATACAAAATCTATTAATGTGATGGCTTGATATTCATGTAGTAGTATTTTCTTATCCCTAGCACGAGCTCATGCGAACTTAAGATGAAAATACTCATGAATGGTCTTGCCATTACAAGGTTTAATGGTAGAAAGGTAAAGATTCATCACCTAAAGCTTGGAATAAGAGGAGAAATGAAGAAAGAAAATAAATTTGTGTGAGTATGTGTGTGTGATAGGGGGTCACGACAACAAGAAGAAAAGAGAGAGAGTTTTTACTTGAGTGAAAAAAATGAAAGAGTAAAAATGAAGAGAAAGAGTATAAAGAGATATATATAGAGGAGTAAATCAGGATTAATGGTTTAATAAATTAAATAAAAAAAACACAAATGAGGGTAAAAGAAGGGGGGAGGGGGTGGAAGTTTGAATTTGTTTTGTTTTATTTAATTTGTGTAATAAAAAGTCTTAAAATATAATAATTTCTTTATTCTTGGAAAAAAAATATATAATTGAGTGTTTTGTAAGGATGTAAGAGTAGGGTATGGCTTGTGAGAGTAGTAGGTTATACTTGTGAATAGTAGTGAATAGTAATCAAGACAATTAATTTACCGATAGTAAAGAAAATACAAAAAAAGGCTATATGTGTATTTTTCATAAACCGAAAAATTATAAAATTTATATTTTTGAAATCCTTCTTAAATTTCGGTTTTAAAGAGTATTCCGAAATATTTTTCGAATTTCGAGTCCCAGGGCTCGCTTTTCCGTAATGGATCTTGGGAAGGCTTGGAATAGAAATTTTTTCAAAATCAGATCTTTTTATGGTTTGGAGTATACTTTAGAACAATATTCCAAATTAAATTATTTTACAAAAGTTCCTTAGTTTAGAATCTAAGGAAAGTCGGATCCAGGGTTTTAGGTTTCTCTCCCAAGCTTTAAGCTAATCCGGTTTAGGGTTTTGGTTTCCGGTTCCCGAAGTGTACTCGGTTACTAGGAAAACCAGGGTTTACAAGTCACATATGTGTTGCATGAGTATTGCACTACACATGACTTAGGATGAGTAAGACATAATGACAGTAAAAAATGATAAAGAGGGAGAATAAAATGGAGGAGTAAACAATCTCAGTCGTCTCAAACACACCGGTGATAATCGATGATCAAAATGAGTCATTTTTTGCATATTAGCCATAATGAAAGGTTTGATGACGAATGGGTCAATCTAATGTAGTTTACTTCCACTATGTCACGTCGCCCTTGATCATCCCAATTAAAGCTGGCTCTTCAAATCTTGTCACTTAACCCAAAGAGTCAATCTTAAATAAATAATAATTATTTATATAATTTTAAACGTATTTACATTTTGCTCCCTAACCAACATTCTTTAGATGAAGTTTAAGCAATTTAAACACTAGTTACATCTAACTCAATCGATACTTGACGCAGGCAAACCGTAGGATGGTATCATTGATGTTACTCTGCTGAGTGCTTTAACAAAAGTGAATAGTTCACTCCCTTTTAAACAAATCATTAAATAAGAGCCCAGCTTCAATGCAACAATTCACTCCATTGCATAGTTTATTATAATGCACAAAATTGCAGCATTACTCCAATTACACGCATCGCTTTAGGTTTATCTAAATGATTTGCTCTTCCGAATGATCTTGGCCCTATGAAACCATCTAATATCCATAGCAAGCCATGGAATCATTTGATATCCATCATATGAATATATGACTCTTCACATCCTCTTGAGCTTCGTTATAAAGTAGAATAGCCAATAGTAGGTAGGAAAGTTGCAAAACAATTCTTCTTAATAATAAATATATATCATAGACCCGGTATTCCATAGAAAATGATCATTTTTTATCTCATAAAATTTAGCCAAAGTAGATTCTTGTAGCTCTACGCAGTCAAAATTTATGCCTTTCAAAGTTAACCCTCTTATCGTCTCAAAATATCAAATCCATCTAAACTCCCCCTTTTTTATTCTTGTTTTATAGTGCAATGCTTCATTTCTCAAAAGGATGCTCCATATATTTTATCTGAAAAAAAAAGTACCCATAACCATCGAACGTCATCATTAGAATAGACCATAGATACAAAATTTGTCGATCTTCAATTAATATATCCAAAAAACATCAGGCTCTGAAAATGCCATCCATATCAACATGATTTTATTAGATTAATCAACTAGTACCATGAATAGAAAATATTCACAAATGGAAAATATACCTATTCCATATCCCTTCGGAACAAAAAATATCTAGGATGGAAAAAAAACAACACTCATGCTATATCACCTATCCCATATCTTCTATAACTCCAATACTCTACATAATATCCCATCATTATATCAAGAAGATATCAAATCTTATATTAAAATATTTCAACATCTTTCTCTTTTAGAGGGTTATTTCAATAATGGGCTTTTGCCCTAATTTAATGCCACGAGCTGTCTTCTAGGTTGGTGATAGCACTAAAAAGACCGAGTCCGATGTAATGTCGTAGTAATATTCAGGCTTGGTAAGCTCGAAACAGAAATCATTGGACCAACTCATTCTACTTTGACTTAATTTGATTTTCTTGTGCATGAAAAGTAGACTCCAAAAATGTCTTTCTAGGTTAATTTAAGCTTCTTTGGCTAAATCAGGGCTTGTGTGAAGTAAAATAAGTCTTAAGTCCATTTTAAATATAAAATAGGCTTCCCTTTATAATATAAATAAAGCCCTCTAATGCATTTACAAAGCTTAGCTAACCATTAAAGAAAAGAAGGCTTCAATAATGGCCATCATATTGTTTAGATATGATCTAACGGTGATCAGCCATGCTTCATTTCGTGCGTTTAATTAGGCATTGTCCAATGGTTGATATTAGCCTCCACTATCTATAAATAAGTGGCTTCTCTTCTCTTTCAAGATCATTTGGTATATTGCTAAGATTGATAATAATGCAGAAACTTTACTGAAATAACTCCATAAAGAATCAAAGTAACCACCTTATAAAGAACAAGCCAAGAACAATTGAATTTATCTGATTTGATCTTTTATCACACCCACACACTCAAGAAACTGGGTTTGCCTCTTCCTCCTTTCATGTATCTCTCTACGACATCTGTACATATGTCATTAGTTTAAGATATCTCTCAGGTCGACGCCATGCTTATCGCACGTGATTGACAAGCTGCAATAAACCTACCATACATTATTTGGTGACTCCACTGGGGAGAGAGTAAGTTTTTGACAAGAATAACACTTCCACGTAAGAGAGCTGGACAAGAAGCAAACCCCCAAGATCAAAACAATCAACTTGATACAGTTGAGCAAGTCCAAGCTGTAAATGACAATGCTGCCCCCATGGCTATGCAAACACCCATAGTAGACAATCTCAATCAATTTTTGAATGTTTTAAAGCAATTGCTACCCAGTATAGCAAGAACTGCTACTGCATCGAGAAGTACACTTCTTAGGATAACTTTGCCTGCACCAGGCATGCAAGTGGTTGACACTTTGCCAACTACTACTATCCCAGATGGTACTCACCATGAGGCCCTATATGATTCTCAACATGAGCAAACTACTTTTTCCCACTACTGATAATGAAAGAGGACATTAGTAGAAGCCATTGCAGCCTTTGCTACCTCTAACTCCAAAAGATCCCATGCTTATTGTTGAAGAAGAGGTAAGGGTCCATCTCAGAGGCTCTTCCTCCTCTGGATACAATGTCCAACCTTTTACGACTGGTATAGTTGCACCTCATAGCATTTTCCTACTCCTAAAGTGGGAGTTAATATATCATCTGCTTTCGTGTCATACGTGACAAAAGAAGACCTCGAAAAGTACACGAGACAAGTGCAAGGTACATCTGCCACTAGTGTCATCAACCTGATGCTTCTATTCCCGTAGAGGATTGCAAGGAAACCCTATTCCAAGAACTATATTAGTCTAATGTTTATCAAATTTAATGGGAAACGGGGTAGTTGTAAACCCTCAAAATTTTCGAAACTCTTAGAAAATAATTATAGAGCTAGAAACCAAAATCGAGACCATAAAACGGCCTAAGTTAAAATCAAACTCTAAAAATTCTAGATAAGATCAAATAAAATTTCATAACCTTAAGAAAATGAGAACCTTCAAAAACAAAATGGAAAAGCCAGTAATTGTTCAATTTAGACTCATACACTTAACAATTCATCTATCTTATCTCTAACACATAAATTGAAATAATAACCCAAATATTATGTAATGAAAAAAATTATAAAACCTTAAAACTTTTGATGAATTTTAGAATCAAAATTTTTAATTAATACTAAAAGTCAACCCGAATCAACATATAACCTTAAACTCGATTAAACAATCCCAAGAATTGCAAAATATCAAGTAAACCACAAAACATATATATAAAGTAAAACATGAATTTTGAACCGAAAATATAAGTATGACATAATTCCCTATACTTTAAAATTTTACGAGTAAATCTTGAAGCAAGAATTGAGACCAGAACCACAAAAGTCAACTACGTCAACAATAAACCCTAGTGAGACTAGATCTGGCATATCCCCTCTTGAAACCCTTAAACAGTAAAAATGAGATAACCTTATATTGCAGTCGACATAATGTCTTATAACCTCAAAAATCAGATTTGACAAAAATTCATCCGATTCGAACTTGAATAGGATTGGTTTCTGAAAACAGGGTCCTTTACGCAAAATAATAAAAATATTCTGAAAATCAATATAAAATTTAATTTCATAAGGATTCATAAAATATCTGTTTCATAATTTTCTGGTATCTAAAAATATCATATAAAGCATTTTTTATGCGTATTTTTTTTACTACCGATAATTTATTTTCTTTTTATTATTCATTGTACTATTTCTACTATTCATTTATCTCTACTTTTTCTTACAACCTATATATCTATTTCTTACATTTACATTACTAATACTACTTTTTACTAAACTTTCTTTATACTTTACTTATTTTTCTTTACTAAAATTAATTTTAAATCTCTCCCTCTTTTTGTTCTCCCTCATGGTTGGCCACACACTCTCTCATCCCTCTCATTTTATTTTATTTTTCATTTAATTTAACTCACACAAATGTCCTCTCTAAAGCTCTATAAATTTCCCCTTCCTCCTTCTCATTTACACACTTTTCTTCTACCATAACAAAACTCTACCAAAATCATCTTTCAATTTCTCTCTCTAAATTTCTCTTCCAACTTTCTGTCCTCCTTCCTCTCATACATAATCTTCCATCTTTAGACAAATTACTAAACACATCTCCTGAACATAACAAGACATTTGCAAAATCAAAACTTAAAACACTCTCTCCCTCTCCTCTCTATTATTTACGCCACACACACACACAAACACACCTACCTTTGTCTTCTGAATTTTTCTTTCATCCATCTCCCACTCTAGGTAAAACTCTAATTTCCTTTATAAATTCATATTCACATACCATGAAAAATATGTGTATTTAGTTTCTAAATTCCCCATGAGTATATGCTAGGGAATGGAAGTGTAGAAACAACATATTGTTCATGTCTTCTTTAACTCTACAACTTCATTTATGTTATGTTATATTGTTAGTTTTAACCGATGTTGTCAGAACCGGACTGGGGTTCGGCCCGGACAGGCTAAGAGGTCAGGGATCGAGGGTTGAACTAGGGTCACGAAAAGTAAAAATATAACGGATAATTTAATTATAAAAGACCAATATATGTATTATCACTTAATTAAATCTATATTTGAATCAAATTTATCAATTAATTATTAAATAAATATGATTTAATGAGTATATTTTATAAATTTATAATAAAGTATGAATAAATATTTAAATTTCTAATTTTTTATTTTGTTTTTTATTTATTTCAATTCGGGTCAACTGGTCCGAGTTGATCGATTCAACCCGGTTTGACCGAGTTAATCCGGCTCTCGCTGGTTCGTTGCAAAAATGAGTTTTAGGAGAAACCTAGCCCGGCATCAGTGTCGGTTCCGGTCGAACCAGATTGAACCGCCCGGTCCAGGTCGGTTTTGACAACCATAGTTTTAACCTTAACTTTATATATATTATTAGTAGTATATATATCCTAGAAGCTCACTGATCTAACATTTTATTTATACTTTTATTTCCTTACTTATTTATTTATTTCATGCAAGTAAATAAAATTAGTCAATTTCTAATTTTACACTTGTACTCCATCAAGTCAAAGCAAATGGGACTTATCCATAATTTAAGTCCCAGTAAGCCTTGATGAAGCCTAAGACTCCCAAAGTTATTTTCTTGCTTTTCTCATTTTTCTTAAGGGACTTATCCATCTCTAAGTCTCGAGAAGCCTTGAAATAAATATAAGACTTTCATGATTTTCTTTGATTTTGCTTTTCTCATTTCATAAAACTTGTCAATTTCTTAATTTCGAGAACTCTTGATAATAAGCTAAGACTTCCATATTTTGTTCTTATATTTGCATATTTGATTTTCTGTTCTTTTATTTCTCTACATGAATTTATAAATCATCTCATAATATAATTATTAAGTTCATATTCATGCATAACCATATGATGATGTTGTTGTCTTAATAAAATTTTCAAAATGATAATATGGATTATTTTCTTGGGGCTAAACTCTCAAGAGCAATGATTCTTGACACTTAGAAAGAATTTTCATTAAAACTTACGATAGTTGTTTGGCTACACTCTTTCCAAAATATTAAAGTAAATTTATAATGCTGCTAATCCTTGTTATACAAGTTTTTCTTAAAAACTTATTTATAAGGCATATGCCAATATTTTGATGAACATTATAAATAAAAAAATTTAAACAATTTAAAACTCAACCCACTAGTTAACATCCACTTAGAAATAAAATCGGTATATGACTTAAGGAATTAAGTTTTAAGAAATAAATTTATTTTTTTTATTGAAGTTAAGGAAATATAAACATAATAGTTATAATAATTAGACACCTACTTGTAACAAACTAAAATTTTTTATTTTTCTTCCAACAACCCCCCTAAAGGTCCATGTGTTCAGAATTTATTAATTAAGAAAAAATTACTATGAGAATTAAAATTTAGAACAAGTCATTCATTTGATTCCCTCATGCTAAAACTTAAAACATTTTAGAGATAATAAAACTTAGAATGATTTTTCTTTGTAACCATATAAAGATTCAAGTGATGAGAAATAATTAGTTAAAAGCGGTTTAATATGAAAATGAAATATTCATGAACTCAAAATAAATATAAAACCATCATTTTCTTTAATTAAGTTTTATATTTACAAAATTTAAGAATTAAAATTTTGTCTAAGAATCAAACTTAGGAAAAATTTTTAAAAAGGAAACACTTGGAGTTTTTTGTCACAAGTAGGTAAAACCATATCTTATAAAATAAATTGTTAAATAATAATTTTTGAACAAATGTAAGACCTTTGAAGATTTCAAAATATATATTGAATTATGATTTTCTTGTTGATTGAGTTACATGCTTACAAAATAGCAAATTTAAATCATAGGTCAAAGAATGACCTTGCACAAAATTCTATCTTTCACAAAGATCGTTCACAAATTTTATTTTTAAGACAATATCACTAGGATCATGCATATAATATGAGTTATTATCAATATTAAATGACTTTCAAAGGTATAAATATTTATATGTTTGCTATAAAGTACCTAAGTGAAGTAAAATTTGGGAGAAATTTCAATTTAAGGGCTGAAACTTGCGGGTCAGATCTATACCAACCTATTTCAAAATCTAAATGGCTTTAAATGTTAAAATTAACCTTAGAAATAGATTGATTTTTTCAAGTAGATAAAAAATGACACCTAATTTGTGAAATTTCGAGTTAAAATGTGTAAGTTATGGCCTTTTTAAGTTGAAATTTCCCTTCAATTGAATTTTGACAAAAATAACAAGATAAAATTAGAAAGTTTAAGTAGAACTTCTATGAAATAGTCATTATGGGTATTTCTTTTGTCTAGGTAACGAGGAGTACGAGTCTTACTTTCTTGAGGATTATTACAACTGAGCAGATTGCAATATGGACGAGTGGGTTTTCCCTCTTGATTCTATTACCTTGCTTATGCTTGTAAATAGTTGCACTAAATCTATAGGTAAATGAATATGTATGGGGTTATGAGCTTGTATGTAAATGCTTCTATGTATGTGTGACAAGGACTACTAAGCATATGAAACTAACAAATGATTGCTTGAGTACATTAATAATATTATATGCTGCTTATGCATGAATGATGCTTGTTTGATCACCTTCAAGGTATTAATTACACTCGATTTTAATATAAATTAAACGGTCACGTATTGCATCTATCGAGTCACGTATGGAAGATTGTTATTCCTATACGAAGAATCGAAAGGGTCCGAAGCCAAGCTTATTCGAAGAGGCCCGCCATTCTCATTCTTAAGGAATTAAGCCGTACCGAGAATACATCCCATGGATGTGCCGCGCAGATCAATCGCCGAGGGTAGAGTGCACTCCGGGAATAGCAATGAAGATCATGTAGACGTTCAAATACCATTCCCTAACTCTCAATACGGAGGGCATAGATCCGTTATGTGTATGGTTTTCGAATACCCATACATAATTATTTGTATCATATGGTTGTTGCATAGCATATGTGTGAATTAATAAACTTGTTTGAATTTCGGTGCGAATATAGGGAATGTCTCACTAAGCAAGTTGTAAGCTTACATCCCTATAGATTTTTGTTAAAATGGGTATGCTTGAGACTTCATTCAAAGAGCAAGACATTAAGGAAACCATTAGTGGACTTTTGAGCTCTTATGGAAGAAGCGGAGTATAGGATGAATTTATTTTTCTTGAAGTTTCTTTAAGAGTAATATATGTTATGTTTGTAAGCTTCGAAAATATTTCTGATTTCCGATTCACTAAATTGTCTTGATAATTTTATTTTATTATTTTATTATTTTTATTTTTATAAAATTGATTATAAATTTCTTAATAATTTGATTTTCTTCATTAAACTATGAATATACTCTAAATAGTAGTAATTAAAGATTTTATTTATAAATTCTTCGTTTGAAAGTTATCCGGGTATTTGATCTTATACGGTAAAAATATTGTTTGATTTACAATTATAATTTTTGAACCGCTACTTTGTTTGATTTAGATCTTTTCTATTTTTGATTAAATTATTCCGAGACAAATTAATTAACAAGTAATTTAGCAAGATCCATGTTGTGATCAACTTATTAATTATATATATATATATATATATATAAGATTAGTGTTCTGTTAAGATAAGTCTAAAGTGTTGACCTTAAGTTTTCTTTTGTCTTTTGTGAGCTATATATATATATATATACATACATCAGCTGCGCCTTCTTCTTCTTTTCCGTCTGATCGATCATTTCTTTTTCTTTCTTTGTTTCTTCTTTTTTTTTTCTTTTTCTTTCCTTCTTTCTCCTTGGCTCACATCTGGCAGCAATAGTTCCATAACAAGTAAGTATTTTTCTCTCTTTTTCTTTCTTTCTTTCCTTATTTTGCTTCGCTGCTCTTCCTTCTTCTTCTTCTTCTTCGTTTGTTTCGCTTCACAGCAGTACCCTCACCACACACCACAGCACCCCACCACACACCACAGCTCACGCTCACGGCACACACAGCTCACCACTCACGCTCACAACACACAGCACCGCACACACCGCTCTCCACAGCACCGTTCATCGCTCCACATCGCACACCACCACACACACCACAGCGCACGAACAGAGCAGGATGCTCTGTCTCCACCCGAACACCGCACGCTCATCACACACCACCCACACGCACGCAATGGTGCCTGTTGGGCGCTCGGAGCAGCGCTTAACGAGTGCCCAGTAGCGCTCAAGGAGCGCATGTGATGCGCTCTGCAAGCGTTAGCGAGCGCTCGAGCAAGCGCTCATGCGAGCACTCGAGAGCGCTCAGGCAAGCAGCGAGCACTCGAGCAAGAGCTCAAGCGAGCGCTCCGGAACAACGGCGCTGCTCATCCTCCACGCAGCGGCCGCAACTGTTTCCCCTATGCGATGAAGTTATATATATATGTATATATATAGTTGGTATATGTATATTATATGTATGGGTACCGATATGTTTTATAATATATATATATATATATACTATATGAAATGTTATATTTCTTGCCTTATATGTTTATTTTTCCTATATATAAGAGTTAAGTTATTAATATAATATAAGTATGTTGGTTTATTTATTCTATAATATGCTTATACATACATAGACGTAAATACGACAATTATTATTATTATTATTATTCATGTCTATTGATAATTTAAATTAATTCCTTCAACTTTTCAATACGTACTTATACATATTTTAGTTATTTAATTAAATTTTTCTCTATCAATCATCATCATTATTATTATTATTATTATTATTTTGCTTATATTTCAAAATAACTCTAAAATAGTATTAAACCGTCTTTGTACGTAAAAATTTGAGTTAAACCGAAATAAGTTAGTCACATGAGGTTTTAGTGCTAGATTATAGAAATATAGAAATTCTGTAGCATAGAAAAATATATTAGATGCTTATAGTCAATTCTTATAGTATATTCCTATCTTTAATTATATTCAGGTGATTCTGACTCTGAGCTTGACCTGCCTGTTGACTATTACGACTGATAAGAAATATGGACAAGTGAGTATATTCCTATGATCTTTATACTTGATTGTGGTTGTAGTATAGAATTAAACAAGTAATCAAATATTAAGGTATCGGGAAATAAATTGTGGTTGTTGTTATTTGAATTTGGTTGATAAAATGATGTAATTATATTCTAACCCATTGGTTGTTCTAGAATAGAAATGAAAGTGTATGATAATTGTTTGCACACCAAATAAATGAATATAAAAAATGGCATAATAATTGAATACATTCATGCATGGCATATATGCACGCAGAAGGCCATCACCACTACACCTTGACTTGGATGGGCCACACTGTCCCATGAGGATGGTAAACATGGAGGACCAAAGTGGTATATGCCTAGTGTGTACCATGGGCCTTATTTTAAGAGATAGGGAACTAATTCGTCCTGGGGAGACGGCCCTTCTCTTAGAATTGCGCCGGGTCATTGTTTTGGATTTATTGCTTCAATGGGGTGTTGTTATATGTATATTATTTTTTGATATATAAAAAGTTTTCTTGAGAAATCTGATTCCCGGAGTATAATAATCTGGGTGCTGATGAGTGGATGTACCCCAACCCCAGATTCGGAGGGCGTAAATCCGAATATATATATGGTTACCGGTTGGCTATATATATTTATCCACTTGATTGGTTGCATTACATATGTTTGACTTAATAACTTGCTTGAATGGTATAGAGTGAGGATTATAACTCGTTGAGCCTGTGAATCACTTACTCCCTTACAGTTTATTGTCACGGGATTATATTTGGTACCAGTCAGGACAAGGCTACCCTCAGGTTAGCTCCTCTATGGATTCAAGGTTTTGAGGGAAGGATGCGAGGGTTGAAGAGAGTTCCTTCTTCTTTTTCCTAGGAGGGGTTTCTAAAAAGTTTTTGGAAACAAGATTGAAATATTTGTAGGATCAGTAATCCAACCACTTGATGATTTCTTTCCTCTTCTAAATAAAAATAGAAATTGTTGATGTGATTGAGGTTCGATGGGGTTGCTTTAAAACCTAGTCACCTAAGGTCATCTGACCTGGGATCGACTGACCAAGGATGTCATTTCAGCAAATTATTTCTTCTCTTATCTTGTTTAAAAAAAAAAAAAGGAGTGTTCAGCGAGTCTTATAACTCGAATAATTAAGTCCGAGGGATGCCCTTTTAAAGGGAATAACATCTGTTAACCTAAGTGACGAGCTTGGGATTATCGACTGAAAGTTCGTTACAAGGGTTATGAGATCCTTAAAGTGCTGCACTTTGAAAAAAAAAAAAGAAGAGAAGAAGAAAAAGGAAAGAAAGAAATTCAGGGGGTAGGTTGATGTTTATGCTTTTACTAAAGAATTTAGCAATAAATTAGGAGTAAGGACTAAAGTGAAAATGATCCGATAGGAGAAAAAGTATCTGAATATTATCTGTCCTAATTTATGGTTATGAGTTCACTTTTATGCTAAAATTCTAACTTAAATGATGAGGATAAAGACTAATTTATCTTGATTAGCCTTGTAACTTTAGCATAGGAAATAACCCACTTAAGAGTAAGGAAATCTTTTAATTCCAACACTTAAGAAATTAGCACCATATTTACCATATGATTTTCAATTGTTTTATCAGCTTCTTATTTGAGGACAAGCAAGGCTTAAGTGTGGGGATATTTGATAGACATAAATTATCTAAGGATTTAATGAAGAATTAAGTAAAATTTAAGCACTAAATTATGTTGTTATTTTAAGAATTGATACTTAATTCAATAATATTTTCATTTCAGGAAACCTTAGATCAAAACAAAACAAATTGGAGCAAAAAGTAGTAAGAAAAGACTTTATAATCTTAAAGAACATGGATCAAGTTGAAACCACGGGCGAACAAGATGAATTTTTTACGAACAGTAGAAATACAGGCCCTTTGTTCGCCCGTGATTCTGATGGAAGAGGAGAATTTCAGCACAGAAATTATACAGCCCTTGTGTTCGCCCGTGGTTGAAGTTATGAAGGGGCAAAATTTAGCACAGTAAAGACACAGCCCTCTAGCTCGCCCGTGATGGTTAATAATACAACTTCGAAGTATTATTTTCTTTCATTTTCCGGACACATCAGTTCAGACAAAAAGACATCTCCTTTCCAAGTGTTGTATTATTTCACACCAAGCTTTATAAAAGGAGAGATATCCATTGATAAAAGGATATAGAGAGATATACTTTCAGAGTGAAGTGTGAGAGAATTTTTTCTTAGATCTGGAAATTATTTGTATGAGAGTTTGTGTGAAAATCATCATCAGTATAGTAGGGATTCCAAGAAGAACTTGAGAAAGTCGATTGGATCTAGTGTTCGTTTGTACAACCATTTCGTAATCATAAAAAAGGGGTTTTATTTCTTCTCTTATCTTGTTCATTGAATGTTTATTTCTGTTTTCATCATGTTTGTTACATGTTTGTGTTCATATTTCAGTATGAGTGAGTAGTAATTAGGGTATTACGAAGTCATATTAACAGGAATCATATATGTATCTGTTATAAATCTGTTTAATTATGAATTTCTAGTGATGGGTCTTCAATAAAGTTAGGAAATTGCAGTGCACGACATATTCCTACATCAGATCTCATTGGAAAAGGTTGAGAAACAATTCCCTTGAGTAGATCTAAGGCACTAGAACAAACTACTCTTGTTGATAGAGATGTTAATAGGAAGTTTGCTGCATGTTTTCAAAGAATTTGAGAATAATAAGAGTTTTAATGCAATTCTGAATTGGCTATTAACTTAGAAGAGATTTTAGTGGATACAATTAGGATTAGGATTGATCTATTATGAGAATAATGATCATGAATTAAGAATTCTGCAGATAAGTAATTTATGGATGAATTTAGTTAAATCCTGTTAATATGATGGAGTAATCTTTCTGTATATTGTGTTAATAATTTGTTAAACTTCTGTTTTATATGCTATTATGATAAAATTTTGTAGTTAATATAGTTAATTTTAGAATTATCTAATTGAGTATTAATTAGACCTAAATTGAATTGATTGCTAGATAATAATTAAAAGGGCGAGTAGTAGTAATTGTCAGGACCCCGAGGAATACGACCCTATAAGCCATTTATATACTATAAATGATAGGTGCACTTGCCTTCTGTATCGAGTCTGAGATAGAATATAGGATTATAAATAGTAAAACTCGAATACGACATCAATTTCTGCAGTTGTTATTAGTTAGTTTTGAGGCTATTAGTTGTACATTATGTGGCTGATTTGATACTATCAAGCCTATTGGTTATCTATTCAGGATACGCTTCTGCACAATATTTATGGCTTTAAGAGACTTGTGAATTAATCTTAAGCCAGGTATTGTGTACGACGGAACTGTCCCGTCTAAGATACCCTTGGGGCGTGACAGTTTTGGATTGGTATTAGAGCGGTGTTTAAGCATTGGCGCTTAACCAGAGTTTAGAAGTAAGAAAATAAACCTTACTGAGAGATAAGTGGGGTACAACCAAGTTACTGATATATAGTAATTATAGAATTATAGAATTATTTATATATATATATATGGCGAAAAGAACTAAGTTAGTTTTTCTTTTCTTTTTCATATATTTTTGTAGAAATCCTATCTTCAAGTCCGGGATGAGTGGATCACTTTCCATCATCAACCTGAAGAGAGTCTAATCTCCTACCGTCATCGACTTCGTGTTCTTTGTGAAGATCTTGCTCTATACGGAAGGCCAAAGGATATAGATACAGTTATTACTTGGTGGCGAGCAGGATTATGGGGAGGTGAATGGCATGATAGGATGCTTGAGCTGCAGTTTCATACATCCGCTGGACGTTTGACTGATGTTGAGACTATGTATGTTCTTGAAGAGGTGGCACTTTTACTAGGACATGAGGGAGTGCCATTTGAGGATGTGATATTCTTAGTTGGCACTGGGACACCACCCGACAGACCTGACTTTAGGACTTGGGTGCAGATGAGTCCAGAGTTAGCATATGCTAGAGATTTTAGTAGAGATCACCAAGCTATGATGACTGCCCATCATGCGGGAGTTTTTTCAGCATATGCACAGCGATGGATGCCGACTACGAATCCACCACCAGAGGGACCTGATACAGGAGGATATTCCTTAGCAGCATAAGATGATCTTACCTTATCAGCACTGGCAGGACAGATAGTACAAACGTGGGACTTTCCGTTACCACCAATACCTTCGCCTTTATGGGACCCCTTGCCTCAATCTATTATGGACCCTACATATCAGCCGATATGGGAGCCTGTTCCTCAGGTTAGTGTTCAGATAGAGGTTGAGACACCTGATACTGTTCAGCAGGCTTGGCAGTTTGCCGAGAGTGTCATGTCTCCTTTGGGGTCGTTGCCTATGACATTTCAGGAGCTTTCTATCGAGTTATTTAATGCTGGAGATGATAGTTTCCCTTTTGTTGATGAGCCTTTTCCGCCATCACAGGATGATGGGGATCTAGCTTTTGCAGGGGATGCAACTGTTGTTGCTGTCCAGCCTCCCATGTCTACAGATATTATATCTGACCCTTCTCTACCTGATACTTCAGTTTTCTTTGCTCCAGACTCTCAGGACAGTCCTTCTAGTATCGCTTCTTCAGACAGTCCGCCTCGGGCTTTGTCTCCAGTAGATGGAGAGTGATGTTGAGCACAGCCCTTATAGTTAGTAGGAGATAGAAGGAATAATCGGAAATGATTTCACTTTTGGAATGTATAGAAATCATCCATGATTATTCCTCATAATTAGGGCTAGTTTGCTATTAAGGTTTTGATGTATTTTGGGGGAATTCTTTTTGGGAATCTTATGTACCCAAGGTTGACAGTGTATTGATTAGATAATATCTCCCTGGTTTTCCTTTGATGTCTTTTGAGGATAGGAAAACATGTAATAAGATTCCATGTAAATAGTTATGTGATCTTATGTATATAAGAACCACTTGTAAGGGATGCCCTACGGGAGGCAACTACCTTATAAGTGTACCTAAACTTGACTAAAAGTTAATGGAAGTATAACTTTTGTTATTTTCCTTGTACCACTATTTATATAATGCTAATACTTTATTGAAATTGTGTTTTAATTGATTATATATATATATATATTTATATATTGATTATACGAGAAATTTCTTTTTCATGTTTGATATACAGACCATCTGGAAGAGGTTGTGGACGACCCCCACGTCGTACTCATGTTTTACATAGAGATCCTGAACCTCAAGCAGCTCCACCCGAACAAGATATACCACCACCGCCTCTAAGGCAGGATAGATCTGATGAAGTTTTGGCTGCCATTGCTCGTTTGGCAGATATAGTTGGAACCTTAGCACAAGGAGGTCAGCAAGCCCCAGCTCCAGCAGCACCAGTACCACCACCCCCGGTGATTCCGGTGGAGCCAGCAGCACCAGTACCACCACCTCGGTGATTCCAGTAGCTCCAGCAGCACCAATACCACCACCTCCAATAATTCCAGTAGATCCAGTCCCACTACCTCCACTACTACCAAGACCATATAGCAGCATGCTACCTGAATTTATTAAATGCAACAGATACTTTGACGGATCTTACGGCCAGCCAGATGAGGCTGAAGACTGGTTAGCTCAAGTGGAGAGGTCTTTTGCTGCTTTTGAGGTACCTGAAAATTTGAAGACTGAATATGGTACCTATATGCTCAAATTTCGTGCTCGTACTTGGTGGGAATCGAGAAGAAGATTTGGTAAATCCAATAGCCTGGGAAATTTTTCGACAAGAATTCTTAAAAGAGTATTTTCCAACAAGTTTAAAAGTACAATACAGTGCTAATTTCTTGCATTTTCCCAGCAAGGACGCCCCATAGATCAATATGAAACTGAATTCAGCAAGTTATTACAACATGCCCCTGAGTCTTATCGAAATAGTGAGGAGTTAAAAATGCAAGTGTTTCTCAGTGGGTTAGATGAAGACATGAGGTGTAGATTAGAAGAGTTTGGAGTTAATACCTATCAGGCTTTGGTGGAGAAAGCTCGGTGTTAGAAAATGCTAGAAAAAGAAAAAAATCATGAAGAAAAAAGGGTGAATGTGTTCGGAAAAGACCATTTGAAGGGCCGAGATTCAAAAATAGATTTAAGAAACCCATGTTTCAAAGGCCCTACTTTGGCAAAAAGAACAGAAATAGTCAGGATGTCAAATGTGGAAATGCAGTGGAGACCATAAACCGAAGGTCTTTGCCCCAATTGAGGAATAAATGTTATTTCTGTGGAGATGCTACGCATTTGATTAATGATTGTCCAAAGAAACCAGTTACTACTTGTTTCATTTGTAAACAAACTGGGCACTTCTCTAACACTTGCCCAAAAAGACAGATGAATGCAATCAAACCAGTGATTGGTACAGGAAATAACTCTGCTGAAAAGAAGAATGGAGGACAAAATAATCGTTCTGGGGGACGACTATTCAATCTTGAAACTACTTGGGATTGTGGATATGATGATGATCAAATATCAGAATTAACTGGAATGGACCATGAAGATGCTTATTCTTCCGGACTCATTGCAGGTATATATCTAAAAACTCTTTTCTTTTCTAAAGTAGGAATTTCAATATTCTTAGAGATAAAGCCCTATTAGTAAATTAGACTTGTTAAGTTTTGGTTTAGGCCGATAATAGAAAACATTAATAGTATTTGTTTTTAATAACTTTACATAATTCGTTAATTCAGGAAATATTTCCATAGCAAATCGTATCGTCTATGCCTTATTTGATACTGGTGCAACACACTCTTTCATCACTCCCAAGGCAGCAAAACGAACCGGGATGCCCATAACAATGACTTCCGAAAGTTTTAGTGTGAAGATTCCAACTGGTAGTATTGTGAATTCTAAGGAAGTGATTAAGGATTGTCCCCTTAAATTACAGGATCATGATACTACTACTGATTTGATAGTATTGGAAATAAATAAATATGAAGTAATTTTGGGCATGAATTGGATGACCAAAACAAAAGTTACAATTGATTGCCAGAGGAAAGAAATAAATTTCCAAGCTGCAAATGGATCCCGAGTTATTTTTTTGGAGGATTGGTGATTCCACAACAAAAGGAATTAAGTTCATTTGAACTTATGTTAAGTAATGGGCATCGTCAATGGGATTCAAACTTTTATGCTTCTGAGGGAGAAAGAAAGAAGATAATCTTGCGGAAATTTTGTAGTAAAGGAATTTCCTGATGTTTTTCCGGAAAAGTTACCAAGTTTACCACCAAAGCGGGAAATTGATTTTGGAATTGATTTGGTACCTAGTACCGAACCAATCTCAAAGGCACCATATAGAATGGCCCCACTTGAACTACGGGAATTAAAGAAACAATTGCAAGAATTATTGGAGCAAGGTTTTATCAGACCTAGTGTTTCTCCTTGGGGAGCCCCTGTTTTATTTGTGAGGAAAAAGGATAATTCACTGAGGTTGTGTATTGATTATAGAGAGTTGAATAAAGTAACAATAAAGAACAAATCCTTTGCCGCGTATTGATGATTTGTTTGATCAATTACAAGGGGCTACCGTTTTCTCCCGAATTGATTTGAGATCTGGTTATCATCAACTCAGAATTAAGCCTGAAGATGTGCCAAAGACAGCTTTTAGAACCAGATATGGGCACTACGAGTTTTTGGTTATGCCATTTGGCTTGACCAATGCCCCTGCTGCATTTATGGATTTAATGAATCGGATATACAAATCACTATTGGATAAATGTGTCATTGTTTTCATCGATGACATTTTGGTCTATTCAACGACTGCTGAACAACATGCAGAGCATCTAAGATTGGCATTACAAATTTTGAGAGAACACAAGTTGTATGCCAAATTTTCCAAATGTGATTTTTGGTTAAATGAAATTTCTTTTCTAGGGCATGTAATTTCAGGAAAAGGTGTATCTGTGGACCCTGCAAAGATCGAAGCAATTGTTAGTTGGAAACAACCGAAAATGTTACAGAAATAAGAAGCTTTTTGGGGTTAGCAGGTTACTACAGAAAATTTGTGAAAGATTTTTCAAAAATTGCTCGACCACTTACTCAATTGACTCAAAAGTATGAGAAGTTTGAATGGAATGAAAAGAGAGAGGAAAGTTTCCAGGAATTAAAGAAAAGATTGGTCTCAGCACCGATATTAACCTTGCCAAATAGTGAAATACCATTCACTGTTCACAGTGATGCATCAAAAAATGGGCTCGGCTGTGTGTTGATGCAAAATGGTAAGGTAATTGCTTATGCTTCAAGGCAATTGAGACCTCATGAGAAAAATTATCCTACTCACGACTTGGAGCTAGCAGCAGTTGTCTTTGCTCTAAAGTTATGGCGACATTATTTATACGGGCAAAGATGTGAAATTTATTCTGATCATAAGAGTCTTAAATATTTATTCACTCAAAAGGAATTAAACATGAGACAAAGAAGATGGCTGGAGTTAATCAAAGATTATGATCTTAGAATAAATTATTGTCCTGGAAAAGTAAATGCAGTGGCTGACGCTTTAAGCAGGAAAAATCATGCAGAAGTTGCCGCATTACTTACGTCTCAAAAAGAGATGATTCGAGAATTTGAACGCTTAAGTATTGAGTTTGCTTGGCATGAATCAGATGTTGAGTTGGCCAATATAATAATTGAGCCCACGTTAATGGAAAAGATAAAAGAAGCTCAGCAGCATGATTCCACCTTACTTTTGGTGAAACAAGAAATACAACAAGGAAGGTATACAGATTTCAAAATTAGAGATGATGGATTGATACGCCTGAATAATAGATTATGTGTGCCTAATGATCAAGAACTTCGAAAGGAGAGTGAGGCTCATACGTCTGGGTATACAGTACATCCCAGAGGTACTAAAATGTACCAAGATCTGAAAAATCATTTTTGGTGGAATGGGATGAAACGTGATGTGGCAAATTTTGTACAAAAATGCGAAGTATGTCAACAAGTGAAAGCTGAGCATCAACGGCCGGAGGACTGTTAAAACCCTTACCTATTCCTGAATGGAAGTGGGACAAATTACCATGGATTTTGTGAGCAGATTACCAAAAACACTATCCAAAAATGATGCAATATGGGTGATAGTGGATCGGTTGACAAAATCATCACATTTCTTGCCAATTAATATGACATACTCCTTGGATAAGTTAGCAAAACTATATATCCGAGAAGTGGTGAGATTGCATGGAGTTCCAGCAGGTATTGTATCAGACAGAGATCCTAGATTTGTATCCAAGTTTTGGATAAGTTTACAAAAAGGTTTGGGTACTAAATTACATTTAGTACCGCTTACCATCCTCAAACAGATGGACAATCTGAAAGAACTATCCAAACATTGGAAGATATGCTTAGGGCATGTGTTATGGAATTCAAAGGAAATTGGGATGAACACTTGCCTTTAGTGGAATTTGCATACAATAACAGTTATCATTCCACTATTCAAATGCCCCCTTATGAAGCACTATATGGGAGAAAATGTCGATCACCATTATTCTGGGATGATGTGGAGAAACTTGTACTAGGACCTGATTTGATACAAGATGCAGAGAAAGTGAGAATCATTAAACAAAAATGAAGGAAGCTCAAGATAGACAAAAAAGTTGGGCAGATTTAAAACGACGAATCTTGGAATTCGACATTGGGGATCATGTGTACTTAAAATAAGTCCTATTAAGAGTATACATCGATTCGAGCAAAAGGAAAATTAAGTCCCCTATATTGGACCTTTTGAGATTGGAAAGGGTAGGAAACTTGGCTTATCGACTAGCCTTGCCACCAAACTTATCAGGTATACACAACGTGTTCCATGTATCAGTGTAAGAAGACACATTCCCGATCCGGATAAAGTTGTTGAATTGGAGCCAGTACAGTTGAAAGCAAATTTAACATACGAAGAACATCCAATTCTAATTTTGGATCACAAGGTTCAAAAATTGAGGAACAAAGAAATCAGATATGTGAAAGTTTTGTGGAAAAATCATAATCAAGAAGAAGCTACTTGGGAATCTGAGGAAGAAGTGAAACAAAAATATCCTCACTTACTTCAAAACTCAGGTAAATCTTTATGTTTTGAGGACAAAACTTCTCTTAAGGGGGTAGGATGTGAGCTTCGAAAATATTTCTGATTTTGATTCACTAAATTGTCTTGATAATTTTAATTTTATTATTTTATTTTATCAAATTGATTATAAATTCTTAATAATTGATTTTCTTTATTAAACTATGAATATACTCTAAATATAAATTAAAGATTTTATTTATAAATTCTTCGTTTGAAAGTTCTGAGTATTTGATCTTATACGATAAAAATATTTTTGATTTACATTATAATTTTGAACTGCGCTATTTTGTTTATTTAGATATTTTTATTTTTGATTAAATTATTCCAGACAAATTAATTAACAAGCAATTTAGCAAGATCCATGTTGTGATCAACTTATTATATATATATAAGATTAGTGCTCTGTTAAGATAAGTCTAAAGTGTTGACCTTAAGTTTTCTTTTGTCTTTTGTGAGCTATATATATATATATATATATACATACATCAGCTGCGTTTTCTCTTCTTTTCTTTTCGTCTGATCGATCATTTCTTTTTCTTTCTTTGTTTCTTCTTTTCTTTTCTTTTTCTTTCCTTCTTTCTCCTTGGCCAAGTCTGGCAGCAACGGTTCCATAACAAGTATTTTTCTCTCTTTTTTCTTTCTTTCTTTCCTTATTTTCTTCGCTGCTCTTCTTTCTTCTTCTTCTTCGTTTTGTTTCACTTCACAGTAACACCCTCACCACACACCACACACCCCACCACACACCACAGCTCACGCTCACGGCACACACAGCTCACCGCTCACGCTCACAACACATAGCACTGCACACACCGCTCCACACAGCACCGCACACACCGCTCTCCACAACATCGTTCATCACTCCACATCGCACACCACCACACACACCACATCGCACGAATAGAGCAGGATGCTCTATCTCCACCCGAACACCGCACGCTCATCACACACCACCCATACGCATGCAGCGGTGCCTGTTGGGTGCTCGGAGCAGCGCTCAACGAGCGCCCAGTCTAGCGCTCAAGGAGCGCATGTGATGCGCTCAGCAAGCGTTAGCAAGCGCTCATGCGAGCACTCAAAGAGCGCTTAGGCAAGCGCACAACGAACGTTATAGCAAGCGCTCGAGCAAGCACTCAAGCAAGCGTTCCGGAGCAGCAGCAGCAGCGTTGCTCATCCTCCACGCAGCGGCCGCAACTGTTTCCCCTGTGCGATGAAGTTATATATATGTATATATATAGTTGGTATATGTATATATATGTATGGGTACCGATATGTTATATATTTATATATATATATATATACACTATATGAAATGTTATATTTCTTGCCTTATATGTTTATTTTTCCTATATATAAGAGTTAAGTTATTAATATAATATAAGTATGTTGGTTTATTTATTCTATAATATGCTTATACATACATAGACGTAAATATGGCATATTATTATTATTATTATTCATGTCTATTGATAATTTAAATTAATTCCTTCAACTTTTCAATACGTACTTATATATATTTTTAGTTATTTATGTTATTTAATTAAATTTTTCTCTATCATTATATTATTATTATTATTATTATTATTATTATTATTATTATATTATTATTTTGCTTATATTTCAAAATAACTCTAAAATAGTATTAAACCGTTTTTGTACGTAAAAATTTGAGTTAAACCGAAATAAGTTAGTCACATGAGGTTTTAGTGCTAGATTACAGAAATATAGAAATTCTGTAGCATAGAAAAATATATTAGATGTTTATAGTCAATTCTTATAGTATATTCCTATCTTTAATTATATTCAGGTGATTCTGACTCTGAGCTTGACCTGCCTGTTGACTATTACGACTGACAAGAAATATGGACAGGTGAGTATATTCCCATGATCTTTATACTTGATTGTGGTTGTAGTATAGAATTAATCAAGTAATCAAATATTAAGGTATCGGGAAATAAATTGTGGTTGTTGTTATTTGAATTTGGTTGATAAAATGATGTAATTATATTCTAACCCATTGGTTGTTCTAGAATAGAAATGAAAGTGTATGATAATTGTTTGCACACCAAATAAATGAATATAAAACAATATGGCATAATAATTGAATACATTCATGCATGGCATATATGCACGTAGAAGGCCATCACCACTATACCTTGACTCGGATGGGCCACACTGTCCCGTGAGGATGGTAAACATGGAGGACGAAAGTGGTATATGCCTAGTGTGTACCATGGGCCTTGTCTTAAGAGATAGGGAACTAATTCGTCCTAGGGAGACGACCCTTCTCTTAGAATCGCGCCGGGTCATTGTTTTGGATTCATTGCTTCAATGGGATGTTGTTATATGTATATTATTTTTGATATATAAAAAGTTTTCTTGAGAAATTTGATTTCCGAAGTATAATAATCTGGGTGCTGATGAGTGGATGTACCCCAACCCCGGATTCGGAGGGCGTAAATCGAATATATATATGGTTACCGGTTGGCTATATATATTTATCCACTTGATTTGTTGCATTACATATGTTTGACTTAATAACTTGCTTGAATGGTATAGAGTGAGGATTATAACTCGCTGAGCCTGTGAATCGCTCACTCCCTTACAGTTTATTGTCACAGGATTATATTTGGTACCAGTCAGGACGAGGCCACCCTCAGGGTAGCTCCTCTATGGATTCAGGGTTTTGAGGGAAGGATGCAAGGGTTGAAGAGAGTTCCTTCTTCTTTTTCCTGGGAGGGGTTTCTAAAAAGTTTTTGGAAACAGGATTGTAATATTTGTAGGATCAGTAATCCAACTGCTTTCTTATATACACTCCTAAACTATTTTCTTTTACTGTTATATTTCTGCAGTTGTTATTAGTGAGTTTTGAGGCTATTAGTTGTACATTATGTGGCTGATCTGATACTATCAAGCCTATTGGTTATCTATTCAGGATACGCTTCTGCACAATATTTATGGCTTTAAGAGACTTGTGAATTAATCTTAAGCCGGGTATTGTATACGGCAGAACTGTCCTGTCTAAGATATCCATGGGGCGTGACAATGTTAATATTTTGGATATTACTAGGAAATGCATTTATGTAGACTAGAAGTCATTAGTGGGGTTATGCCGCTAAGAATTGTAATTGACCATATTTATGTTTTTTTTTTAATTTTATGAATGACCATTTTTGTGTTTAATGATAAGTATTTCTCTTGCCTTGTTACTTTATTGTTATCAATGTAAATTGTGTTTCTCTGATGTGTTCCCTGAGTTGTGATGTACACCTTGTGCATGATATAGAAGCCCTTACATGACTAAGGTAGTCATTCCTAGACTTTAATATTATGTACGGTAAGCTATCATGTTTAGGGTACCCTCGAGCGTGACAGTAGCGCTAAGGAGCATCTTCTCAAGTTCATTGAGACTCTCGAAGTTTATAGATTGAATGACGATCTAAAGCTCAAGGACTTCTCTAAGTCGATAATAAAGAAGGCATACACCTGGTATGTTAATCTCACCCTTAGCCCTGTTGACTCCTGGATGATTATGTGCGGATTGTTTCTTGAGAAATTCTTTGAAACTCAAGAACGAGTGACACTAACCGACATGAGGCATATTAGACAACACCTAAAGGAAGAATCGATGGATTACATTGAGTGCTTTAAGGAATACACCTTGGACATCTAGGATATATGTGACGAAAGTAAACTCATCAAAATTTGCATCTAAGGTATGTTCATAGAATATGTTGTGTACCTGGAGAACTTGTCACTTAAGTCCTTCTCAATGTTAGTTGAAAATGTGCGAAGAACAAATAATTCTTGTTACACTCTAAGGGTATCCTAGTAGTAGTACGCAAGCCACACTTGTGCACTATTATTAGTTAACCTTTCGAGAATGACATATTTTTAAATAACAGGATCTTTTATGTCACGATCCACCTTTTAAGGTGTCTGCTCAAAATATAGTACCTAAAAGGCAAGTTGTGATACCGTTCTTTAAGTAAGGATAAGGCTATTATAAAATTTTCAAACTCCTTATAACTTATACTTCCATGGACATTACCAAACCGTGTGGTTTGCACTACTATGTTATTCAAAGCAAATAGGGTTTACTTAACTCATAATAGTGTCTTACAAATATAGACTTTTTACAAACCATAAAAGTTTTAAAGATAACTTTTGTATAGTAATATAGTAACATATAATCTCAAGTTGTTTTCAAAGATTAGATCCTCTAAGCAGGTTGTAACAACCCAAATTCATACAATTTAAAATAATAGTCATTAAGGAATTAATATAAAAATATTGAAAAAGTTTTAAGAAAAGTTATGGAAGATATTCCTAATTTCTTACGATAAAAAAATTGAAATTTTAAATAATTTAGTGATCGTTTTAAAAAAATAATAAATAACAAAGATGAAATTAAAAATATGTGTGTGTAAATAAATGAAAATGAGATTCAAGTAAGTGATAATAATAATTAATGTTACAAAATAAAACATTCGGGGTAATTAAAGAAATGAATGATTAGTAAATAAATATTATAAAAGAGTAGTACTAAATTTACACAACTTGAATTTTGAGACGTTTTATAAAAATAAAAATATTGTAAGGAACCCCAGATTAATATAATGTGAAAGAATAAAACAATAAGAAATATCAAACAGATTGAGTAACGAATACGGAAGTGTGATATATTAACCTAATAAATAATAGATTATTAAATAATTCAAAATTTTAATGAAAGTAACAGCAATATCAAATTTTAATCTAAATTAATTAGAATAAAAGAATAAAATCTTAAAATAATGGAGAACTTTTGAATTATGAAAACTAAAGCTAGTATAATGTCAACTACTAATGGATAATTAACCTTAAAGTTGATTAGAGTGTAATTTAATAATTGAGTTTAGATAGTTTAAATAAAATAAGTAGTTTGAAGAATAGATTATAAATGGATAGATTGATATAATCAATTAGTAAATAGACTTAATTCAAATTGAGATTTCAAATACTCCTGTTCAATCTTTTTTTTTTTTTACTTCAATTATTTATTTCATGAACCAAACTTATTAAATCCTTTTAGTTATCAACTTCGAACTCTAGTTCTTTCAAATTATTTATTTACTTTAAGTATTTTTCCCATCAAAGCAAATTTCACTATTTTACCAACCAATTTTAATTTAAATACTCTTTTCTTTTATTCTATAAATGATCTAAAATTTTCTTAAGCTTAATACTTAGATTTATAAGATACTTAGATGTAGCTCTTTTATTCTAAATTGTATACCTTTGATTTCCATGAATTTTGAATTTACCTACTTATTTGAAAACATCAGTTTCTAAGCCCAAACTCAACTAAATATCAAGTTTTACAAAATTTTTCTAAACTAGATTCCTAACTCAAATTATTGATTTTACTTATATATATTCTAAAATTTCCTTCTAATTGTTTTTAATACTTAAGATAATGATATGAAAAGCTTATATCAAAACCCCTAATCCTAAACAACTTTAATTACCTTGTCTTTATCCTATTTATACCCTTTTATATCCTTTTGAATACTACTTTAGTCTCTTTCTTTCCCATTTTTTCTTTTATATGGTTCCATCTCCTCCTCCTTTTCCTCTTTTATTTTTCTCCCAAATCCACCATAAAATCTCAAGTTGAAAAAGATCAAAAGAGAAATAAAAGATGAAAATCAAGATGGAAGTTGGACATCATGCAAGAAATGATTTCAAAAACTAAGGAAAAGTAGTAATGTTAGAGTTTTGGATGTTGAAGCTTTTTTAAACCAAGTAAGTATGTTGTTTTTATTTGTTAAAATTGTTATATGTGTTGTTCATGATAGAAGCATGAAAGTTAAAAAAAAAACCTAAGTAAAAAAAAATATATATATATGTAAAGTTAGGAAGTGATGATCAAGTTTAAAGATGTTTTGATGAAGGGGATTAAATATAGAAGTGTTGAAAGTTGTAAATATAGCTTGTATGATGTTTTTATGATATTTGGTGTGAAGTAGGATGTGTAAAATTTGATAAAATTATGTAAAAGAAACAAAGAAGAGCATAACAAGTGAAGTCGCAAGAGTCACGAGCATGACATAGCCCTTACAAGCCTCTGGTTGGAACATTTTCAAAAGTCACAGGTGTGATGGTGCCGTTACTAGCCTCTGATATTGTTTTTTTTTTTTAAATCATGGGCATGACTAATGTTTCTGTGCTGCGACACTATTTCGTATTTTGATCATAACTTTTTCATTCGAGCTTGGATTGAGATGATTCAAAATGCTATGAAAAGATTTAAAAGAGATATACAACTTTTATGTTTTAAGTTTTTGCAAATTATAAAAGTATTATGGCTTAAATTTTAATTAATTCTAGCTGCTATATTTTCCAAACAAAATTAAAACTTGTGTTTACTAGTTAAATATATATAATTAGATATAAAATGAATCTTTTTGAGATAAAATGGAATAGATAAATGATAGTTAATGTTTTGTATTTGCTAATTGATATAATTAAGCATGAGCTAAATGCATTTATAGATTTAAGAAATAATTGGATTGAATATAAAAGTTATATATAAAATGAACTTAGCTAATAACACATAGGTTCAACTTGACTAAATGAACTTGAATGATTTAAAATGAATTAGATTGATTAAGTTTAATCAACTTGGTTATGATTAAGTCAACATAAACTTGAGTTAATATGAATTTTAGATATAAAATAAATCTAAGTCTCACTTGGCTTAATCTAATTTAGTAACTAAATGAGACTTAATACGGTTTATGCATATCAAATGAATTAGTTAATGGACTTAAGTTATCATGATTCTTAGAAATGAAATGAAATAGTAATATAACTAAAGTTAGTTGATCTAATGACCTTCATTAAGATAAAATTTAGATAATTAAGTTTGGTTAACATGAATCCTTTGAGTAAATGATTTATATATGATTGTAATATACTAAACCTTAAGTGATAAGGATGATGTGTTGTTTCAAGTATTAAGAAATGAGTGTTTTGTATATGAATGTTTTAATGGTGTTTTTGTAACAAAAGACTATAAACAAAGAGAAAATAAATACTTTGACAGACAATGGAGAATTGTTCGTATCTTAGTGGGGCGAACTTCGTAGCCATGGCGGGATTCCTACTTAGTGTCTGATCAAATAAGATCTTAAAATGAATCCAAGTTCTTGAATAGATATTTGCTTTTGTATTATATTCTCTTCAATAGCCTCTACCCAACTTTCTATTGTTGTTTGGATTTCATATGAATGATGATGATGCTTTGGTGCTAATGATAATGTTGTTGACAATTGGATGATTGATGGGGATGGTGCTTTGATCTTCCTAGAGAATAGTTAAGACTTAGCTTGGAGGCCAGGTGGGTAACAACAATCTCTTTACCTTGCTTGTGCTTGTAATCTAGTTGCATTAGAAGTGATATAAATCTAATTGATTATGCATGGGTTCGGGAATCGGTTTGTTGCTTGATGATTGCATTTGATTGATAACTCACAAAACCATAAGTGAAACAATTGTGTGGCGTTAATTGTGATTTATATAATGTTGAGTGTTTGAAAATGATATGGACATTAACTAATAAGACATAATCCTTATTTGACCTTTAAATGAATCGATTATGCGTTGCATCACGTCACATTTACATTGGTAGGGATTCACATCACGTATTAATATTCTAATTATATAGTAGTGCTTGACTAGGACTAGTGAGTCTACATGGAAGTTACTAGTAGGATTGTCAACTTCACGGGAACTAAGCAGGCACCGAAGGACATCACCGTGTTGAAGTCGGCTTTAGGGATTAATACTTAGGGAGGTTCTATGGTTCTAAGGGAAGTGAAGAGTTTATTGGTTGAGTAAATGTTTTGATCTATGCACAAAATGAATTCAAAAGGAAGTCATCACTTCTTAGTCTTATCTATGGAGTAGTTAGAGGCTATATTTCCATAAAATAGATTTTAAAGAAAATCTTCCTCCTTAGCTAAGTCTAAGGGGAAGTTAGAGGTTATTTTTCAATAAAAAGTGTTCAAAATGAAATCCTCCATCATTGGGTATATCTAAGGGGTAGTTGACGGTTATATTCGTGGTATGAAAAAATGATTTTTGTGCTGAGAAAGATATGAACGGAAGGCTCGAGTTTAAGTATGCACCCCTTCCTTAGTTCACAGTTCTCTTGGGCGTGAATGACTTGTATTTAGTCCTTTAACCCTCAAGAAAGGGCGTAAATCTCTATTGGTTTGGATTCCAGTCATCCAAACTATATATATTATATGGATGAATGTGCATTGTGTACGTTTGTTAAATAAAAACTTGCTTGATATATGTTTATAATGTGATTTGGTTTTGTTGTCTATTAAGCTATGGTTGAGCTCACACCTCTACAGTTTTGGTGCAAGAATAGCTGAAGCTTTAGATATGGGATAAGTTCGAGTGAAAGGGAAACTTTGAAGATAGAAGACGAGTTTGAAATGAGAAATAGACAGATAGTATAGTTTGTTTTGATTCTCTCTCATGTAAAATTAAGTCTAGATTATGGATTAAATTTGTGACTTTGTAACTTAAAATTTGTAAAATGTAGATGGTTTATTCTATTTTATTATTTGGTAGGGGATACCGACTCTTTGCAGTTCTTGTAGACTAAAGGAAATCGGATTTCCTTTATTTATCACAAATGTAATTTCATATTAGATGTTTATAAAGTAATTATTCAGGTCGAGCCTTGCAAACTTTGACTTGCAAAATGGTTCTTATATTACGCGTGCACACATGATAAGATAACTCAAGGTTATCCTTTTAGGCCTGTTTTAGGGTCGTGACATAGTTGCTTGGAACTCTAAATGCAATTCTCGAAACCCCTTTTAATAGCATCAAGCATAATCTTTAGTACTTAAGGTTAAAAACACTTCCCCTCAGTTCCTTTGAACTAAGTGAGTACAAAAGTACATCAAATAAATGGTAGAAAAGCATAATTTATTGAAATTTGTAAATTCATATGCAACCATATGTCATGCCAATGCACATGACATGCATTAGCCAGTATCTTAACTGAGTAGAGCAGCCCTTAGGTGACTCAAAAGCAGTATTTCATTGCTTAACCAAGCAGAGCGGCATGACACGGCTCCAAAATAAACCAAGCAAGAATCAACCCAAAGGGATTTGGATTCCTAAAACCGAGCAGAATCCAAAGATTCAATAACCAAGCAAGTGGCTCGTAGGCGACTTAAAAACCGAGTAAGCAGCCATAGGTGACTTAAACCAAGCATGCAATTCTATATGCATCAAATCAAGCTTATAAATCGAGATTTTCGAGAAACCAAGCTTTAGCAAATCATGACCCTGAGGTCCATTTGTTCAAAAACGAGCTTTTGAAATATGGCCCTTGGGCCCTTTCATGATGTGCCTTACCATGAATGCAATAGTGCAATCACCATTAACCACTTAACAATTGAACATATATTACAAATAATAGAATCATGACATGATAATCAATTTGTGCAATCATATAGATTAAACTTAGATAATAAATATACCCACACTATTAACAATCAACTCACATATCAAGTATGAACAAAGTTCCCACATAATTAATAAATTTATTATGTCATGTAACTTACTTAAGTAAAGTCATATTAATACATAAACAACAAGCGAGTGGCCTATAGTCTTTCGATTATTCCGCATAACACAGCAACAAGCAAGGGATACTCACCTGATATACCGAATCGTTTAACTCGCCCATTCACCAAATCTTATATGTACTTTAATTAGTATGGAAAATTGGTAATTTAGTACTATCAGGTTGTATTAAACATAATTTTTTTGTTTCTATTCCTCACAAAATTATGACCAAAGTAAAACTTATTAAAATGCTTTGGACATTCACTTAAAACCGACAGTAACTTGTCACCGCTAAATATTAAATGTCATGAAATATTCCAAGGTATCCCATGCGCATGTTAATATTTATAATTATAATATGTATGTTCATATATATATAATCATATAAAAGACAATTGAATATGTTTATGTAGAGAAAATAAATTTAATTATATAACATGTGTGTGTGTGTACTCCACATACAAATTAGCAAAAGGCGTTTATTTATTCGAGGACAATCAGACAGTGAAAATATCATATTTAAATTCCTTAATAGTAATCGATGGAACTAGGTGATTTTGCGACAATATATCCAATTTCCTACTGCAGCTAGGGGCGAAGATTTGATAATTATATAAATATATATATATTTTCTATTACTAAAATTTCTTTTTGTTCTTCTATCATATTCTGTAATACAGTATTTATAGGTATATATATGTATATATATATATATATTCTTCCTTTTAAGCCATTTATTTTAGAACCGAGTTGGAGCATTTAAAAAAGACCTTTGGAATACCACGCAAAGGCAAACGTGATCATTATTAACAATAAAAATAAAGAAGGATAAATAATGTATATAGCGACAGCTTTTGTTCCGTACCCAACTCGTTTGTAAATTTACCAAAATCTGTTTCCCAAAACTAGTGACCTTAACATATGTAAATATTATAGGTATAGTCATGGCTGCATAAAAAAAGCTATTATTATTACTGGTAGTACTACTACAATAAGTAAGGTTATTCATCATGTGGAATATAGAATTCTTGATATAAGAGTTTCTTATGAAAGATTTCATTATGTATTCAACGGCAGTATTACCTTTCTAATATGTATTCGGTGGGTGTATGTGTAACGTTTATCCGAGTACGGTATCAGGGCAAAGTAAATCCATTGTTTTATAATTTGATAGGAAAATTTGTCTATGTGGGTTATCTCTTTTTTTTTTTTTTTTTTTGGGTAATATCTATTTGTGGGTTGGTCGATGAATATATATTGTGACTATGAACTTCCTTCAGAGATTGGCTATTTATAGGAGCTGGAGAGGTGAATACGTGCAGTTTAGACAATAATACATTATCCTAGTCTACAAGTGTCTTTGTAAATTGGCAGGCCAGTGTTCTTAGCTTGCTAGTTGTGGAGCACGAGTCACCTACGTACATGACTGTTGGCAATGATATTTTATTATTATTATTATAAGACACGAAATCATCTCTCTATACATACATATAAGTGCCTCTCTCTATATTTGTATTTTTACTTATTAGCTTCTTACGCAAACTTATGAATAGATTATAAAATAGTAAATATATTTGGAAAAAAATTAGGCATGTTTAAAGCTGACAAATAATTAGGAAATAATATGATAAGTCATAGTGTTTTATGAAAAATATGATCATTCGATGATCATTGTAAAATTTGGACTTAACTTTTCGACTAATTGCAACGTATAATTACAAATACTACAACATATCTCCTGTAATATTTTCTTTTAATCATACCAGCTAAAATATATAATCATAATAAGTCATCCTATTTTGTAATTACTATATGCATTTATATTATTTATTTTATAACCCAAACTTTGCGAGGCCATTTTATTTAACTTGCGTGACCATGAACCAAAATCATGGATGTTAACCTAAGCCCCAAAATTAGTAACTTTCCACTCTTGGTGTCACATTTTAGTTGCATCGACAAGCAATGATAAATACATATAAGTTATAAATTAGTAAATATATGCTATCACGAGTCGTGAATATCATAATAGTATTATAGACCATAATTCTATTCTCAAAGTCTCCAAATACACAACTGATCATGCAAGTACTAACTGTCTTATGACTAGAAATAAAAATAGATAACATAACCCGATGATCCCATATTCTTCTAGCTTTTAAGTTTTTACTGGAAACATGCTCCTGGAAGTAACCAGCTAAGGTCGTAGAGTTAACTTGAAAGGTCTTTAGGTCTTTAGGAGTGTGAGCGGAACCATAGGCTTAGTGAATAACCAGACATATTACACATCAAGCAAGTTAATTTAACAAATAATATGTAATACAACAATCAAACATATACATAAATACAAGCTTGGATGATCTAGAATCTAAACAGAAAAAAGATCTACACCCTCTTTTTAGGGTTGAAGAATAATTACTTTTATGACTCACCTGCTCAAGAGAGACTAAATATATAGAAAAATCAACGATTTTTCATCTTAGGGTGATCACTGTAAATTAAAGATATTTTAACTGACCACTTCCTGTAACAATTCTTAGAAACTCCCTAAGTATTACTCATTTCAAAGCAATACTACAGGTGGTGTTCTTTGTTGCCACTTAGTTCCCGTAGAACCGACAAAACAAAGAGAACCTTGGAAGAACTAACACTTTAGAAAAACTAAGCATTAACAGAGAACCGAAATATTAATACGTAGTAGGCTACCACCCTTTTTGAATATGCAATAATGCAGTACGTGCAATGCATGACCATGTTATTTAATAAGCTAATAATTCTTATTTAGATATATGGTGATCATACATTACACACATTAATCAACATGCTATTCTAAATCATCAAACAATTGTATTATCACTTTCATTATCTCATATTGGCATCACAAGCAATCAGCTCAAGTCATAAATCATTCTCTTCATGCCTTTTCACAACAAACATATTATTATCTTTGTATTACATATGCCACTAATTACAAGCACAAATTGGCTAATCGTAAATAGTCCACTGAGAAATCCTAAAGGCTATTAAGGTCACCTATTGAGATAAATAAAAATATTCCTCAATAAGGCATAAATTATATAACTAAACTCTTATGAGTGTCTAAATACCCTATATTGGTATTTGATTTTATTCTTATTACTATATTGATCCTTTAATGGTCTTATGTAATAATTTTTATTTAATATTTTATTTTCATTTTGCTTTTCTTGATCTTATTTTATATTTATATTTTATTTGGGTAGCCGTAAAGTTTGTATTCGGTAGATCAATATTTTATCATTATTGTTATTATTACTTTTATATCATTTTTTAGTTGACCTATTATAGTAACTAATATTTATTTTCTATTGTTTAGTTTCATCGTGTTTCTCTTATTCTACTTCATATGATTATCTTGTTACTTTTAGAATTCACGTTATTTGATATTTTAGCTTATTTTAAATTTTCATTCTTATATATATATACATATATATATATGACAAGTATTAGGTAATTATCATATCCTATAATAATCATATTTTCTAATAGTTTTTAGAGTTTAATACTTCATAAATATTAAACCTATTATTCTCAAAATATTTGTACTTATTTATTAATTAAATCTATTATGCTTTTCTTTATTATATATGTTTGTTATTATATATATTATGTTTTGCATAAAACAGACTTCGTTCATGGAGATTATGCATGTACACTGGTATTCTACACCACCGGCATTTATTACCAGGATGTCAGTGTTCCTGTTATTGTTATTTTTACATATCTTAGATTCCAGTGTATATTGGCTTCGAAGGCCGCCAGCGTACAATGTACGTTGGCTCCACCACTGCAGGCTTAAAGCTTTGAATTGATGGCATTCGTTCATATTATGTAAAAAAAAATATTACGTATCTTCTTTTTCTAATGTAAGTCGTCTCAACACTGCCGACCTACTTGTGTACGCCACTGGTGTTGGATGCTTACACTGCTGGCGTAGGGGCAGTGTTTTTACTGTTTATCATCTTCTTCAATTATCCTTCATTTGTAACTTATATTTCTTATAATATATGCGTACTATACTTGTATTTAAACTACTTCTAAGTGTTTTTACATGGTCTACAACTATTTCTCGTGTCAAAACAACACAAATAACATCCTATAATCATCAAACTACATGATTTCTTACTACTACTTATATTACAACATATAAATTGGGTCTAAAGTTAAGGTTTACCTTGTGTGAGCTGGTGTGAAGGTATTGAATCATTCCCCTCAGCTTGAAACGAACCTAGAGTTAATAGAAACATTGTTTAAAACAATGTCTAACACTTAAACCAACTAAAACAAATTTTACACTTACCTTTGTAGTTCTCTTTCAAAGCTTGTTTTATGTTATATTGGAGCTTGTTTATGATTTATGTTTGGGTGTGTTTTGGTGGCCCAACTAGGACGAACTTGCTATGGTTTGGGAGGTTTGTTGGCTTTGTTTTGGTGTTTTTAGGGGTTTTGTTTGAAGTTAATAAATGTGCATATATAGAGGCAATGGAGGCTACAATTTTCTACCGAGAAGAAGAACTTGTACTCCACCGAATTTACTTGAATTTGCTTATCTTTCTCTTCATTTAATGAGTTGCCTAAGTGGCCAAATTAGCTTAGTTCTTGTGTGTTGAAAGGTTGACTCCATTATGTATTATTTAAGGTAAATTGCAAGATGAATTCGACTGGAGAAAATCAAGGTCATCACAACTGCTTATCCTGACTAAATTGCACCGAAATTAAGGGGAAATTATTATAATATTATTTATATGTTTAATTATCTTAGTTTTAGGATAGTTTATTAAGTTAAACGGGTACAAATATAATAGTTAATTGGGAGTCATGTCTCCAGAATTTCATATAACGCTTCTACAAATTTTCTAGGTTGATATTGAGTCCAAACTTGGGTTTAAAGTTTACGTGATTAATTATTTTTAGGGTTTTATCTCCCACAATTAGATTTTCTAAGCTGAATAGGCCAATTTTCATTTCAGTCTCTGGTAGCTTTAGAATTTACTAACTAGATCAATGTTGTGATATATATATATATATATATATATATTTAGAGTTTATATTATGAATTATGGATCTATTTTTTTTCTTATTGTGTATTTATAATCCTAATGGTTCATCCTTAAATTACCGTTTTCTAACTATAAGTTTTATTGATTATTTACTTTTTAAAACACTTGAATTCTCATTTAAATTATTTCTGTACTTTGAATTTTTGATACTGGCTACGAAACCTTAACTTTGATATGTGTTACTATCTATAGAACTTTGTTTTAGGGTTTTAGTATATATATAGGTTTATAACTATTTGTGATTTTATTTTAAGGTCTTTATTGAGTCATATATTAACTTTCTATTTTCTATGTTCATATTTCTATTCAATTCTATTTGTATAGAAATCTCAGGGTTTACAATTCTGTTTTCAAGTAAAGGGGTGACCTGTAAAACCCTAAATTTTTTTGTTAATTTTAAGTTTGATCTTAGAATTAAAAGTTAACCGGAACCCTAAAGGTCAACAAAAGTCTAGTACAAACCCTAGAATTTAAATTTGGCATTTCCGTATTCTTTAGCCCTAGAAAACGAAGTTGAGATAATTAGTGATAATAGTTCGTAATATCTTAAGGAAATATAAAAATATCATATTCGTAAATTTCGAGTGTCCTTCAGACACAAACGAGATCAGTTCTCAAATAGCATGTCTCGAAACTCGGAATAATAAAAATATTCTAATAACACCGTTAGGACCGATTTAATACAAGGATTGCAAAAATATCAGTTTTGTAATTTTTCAGTAACTAAAAATAACAGATATCGTCTTTATACGCATATTTTCTTACTACCGGTGTTTTACTAGCCCATCTACTTTACATTATACTATTCATTACTATCTACACTATTTATTTATCTCTACTTTTTCTAGCACCTACTCTTACAATGCCATAAACTTATTATCTTTACTTTTTACCTTTCCTATAACTTTATATCATATATACTTTACATATTATTACTTTTAATGCACAAAATTACAAAAAAATAAAAGTCTTTCCGTCTCTTACTTGCTTGGCCAGCGGCCCCCCTCTCTCTCTTCCTCTTATTTTTTTCAAATTTTCTTTAATTAAATCACTCAAAAATCACTCCCCATTTTCCTATAATTACCCCCTCCTCTTTCACTTCATTCATACATTTTCTACCTACAAATTTCACTTCAAAAACTCTCTCCAATTCCCCTCTAAATACTCTCCCAAAACTTTTTGAAATTTCTTTCACAAAACCCTCTTCTTCTTCTACAAATACTACCACAATTCTTACTTTAAGTAAGAATTTTCTTAAAATCTTTCTTATCATGTCATGTAACTTTACATGACCATGGTATAAGTTTTCTAAACTTAATGTTATGGAAGCTACACTATGTTCATGTATTGTTCTTGTTCACGAATATGTATTTATGTATTTCTATGTTGTTATTTTGCTCATATCATTATTGATATTATGTTAACCTTATATATATATATTTATGTAACTAGATATAATTATGTACTTATATATAATCTTTAGAGCATACAAGCTTGTTGTTATTTATTTACTTTCAAGTTATGCAATTTATTTTATTTCATGTTATTTTAAGACTAGTCTCTAGTCTTGACTTGTCCTCATCAAGTCAAAGCAATATTTGCTTTCTTTTCCTTATTTCTTTTGGGACTAGTTCATTCTTGGTCTCAGGATACCTTGATGAAGCTAAGGTTCTCAATACTTGACATATATCTTCACTTGCTTATTTTATTACTTATTATGTCTTTCTTATATTTTCATAATTTTATGATTTCATATTCATGATCATGCATGAACATATTGATTTTGTCTCAACAAGATAAAGAAGGAAAAGTTTTCTTAAAATAGAAGTTCTTCTCCAAAAATAAATATTGTCATGAAGGAAATGATTTTTCATAAAAACTTAGAAATTTATCTTAACGAATCTTTTCTAGAAAACTAAAGGAATTCATCATAAATTTTAATAACCAAAGAACATAGAAAATTTTACAATACATACATATACTTTACAAAGTCATAAAATGAAAAAGAATTATTGTTTAAACAAAATTTTACTAAATTTCATTTTCCACCAATACTTTGGAATATAAAGGAATAGTCTAGTTTGGTAAACACCAAGAAATTTCATTTTATAGAAATAGAATGATCTTAAAGAATAAGATGAATAACAACTTAGGAAATCATTTCTTTAAATGTAAGAAAATATAAAGTTATTACTACTTTCAAAAAGTATTAGAAACTAAGCTATAAGGAATTTAGAAAAATGAAAATCATTCTTTTGAAATTAAAAAAGACTAAGGAAAAGAAAATATTTATTTAAAATAACTTGAGAAAATTCTTAAGCTAAAGAAGAAATTTTCAAAAGTCTTACTTTTCCAGAATTTTAGAAGACTTTACTTTTACCAAAAATACATGGTTGAGACAACTTCATTAATTTCATGCATTTAACATGAGTCAATGAATATGTATATATATACACACGCACATTTTTAAAGGTATTTCAAACCATTATACTATCTATATCTTTGATACAAGTTTTTGTAAAAAGGAGAAAAAGTAATTTTTTTCAAAATTCGTGGTGAATCTGATCACCACTGTTTCGGAGCTCAAACGATTTAGTTTGATGAAAATAGTTTTAGAATTGGATAGATCTTTTCGAATAGATAGAAAACGGTATGTTATATGCACAATTCCGAGTTAAAATAATCAAGTTATGACCATTTTAAGTTGGAATTACCTTCTATATGAATTTTAACGATCTTATGACATAGTTTTTAAAAAGTACCATGGAATCAACAAGAAATACTCATTACGGGTATTCTTCTTGATTAAGTGATCCTGAGGAGGAATGTTCATACCCGGAGGATTATTTCGATTAGTGGAATTACCGATCGACTCATCCATAAGAAGGAAGTATCATCATGGCCGAGTAAGTTTACTCCCTTTATTTTTCATGCTTATGTTTGTGCTTGTAAATTTAGTTGTATTATATTTAAGGCAAGATAAAATAGATGTTGTATGATAATGTATTGAAAGAATATTAAGTATATCGAAGCATGAATTGCTTGTAATAAATTATATGAGTATTATTATGTTGAAGTGTTTGAAATTGGTTGATCATTTGTAAGAAATTAAAATATAACAGCTAGGCTTTAATTAAAAATTTATGCATGCACTTCATATGTTGAGTTATGTTGCATTCGCTATTATATAATTGGTGGGACAAGTAAAAGATAGGGGTGGTAGGCATAACCGGTATATCATGTATGTGGCGAGTAGGAGCCAATAAAAACTACATAAATTGATGGCTAGTAGGAGCCTATAATAACTACATGTTTTGATGGCGTATAGGAGCTAGTAAGATCTATAAAAATGTTTTTAAAGTAGTGGCCGTAATGGACCGGAATACCTAACCCTGAATGAAGGGCGTAATTCATTCAACATATGATTCCCGAAAAGTCATATGTCTTATTTGCTCATGTGTTTGTTGCATCCCATTTGCTTGATTGATATTTTGTTTCAAGTATGAAATTTTGGGATTTACTCACCAAGTCCCTAAGCTTACGCCCCTATAAATATTTGCATTCTTAGGAACACTTGTTTTTGTACCTGATGTCTCCTCTTATCCACGTAAGTTTTCTTTTGGAGCTTTTGAAGGAAATCTACTTGAAGAATTATATTAGAATTCCTTTAAAATCTTTGATGTATTATTAAATGATTGTAAAGACTATTAGTTATTTCGATATTTGGGTTTTAGCGGGGGTATGCCCCTAAGAGTTATGTAACAGATCTTTGATTATTAATATTATGAACTATTTATTTCTAGATTCTTGTATGTTCATTACTACTTGCTTAGATTACACTTCCCAAAAGCATCTCCCCCTTACATGTAATACTAAGACTTTTGTGTGACTAAATTGGTCATTCTTGAGTCTTGATATTATATGTAATGGGCTGCCACGTTTAGGGTACCCTTCGAGGTGTGACATGACCCAAATAAGAAGAGGCACCTATCAGTGAGCATTGCTCAAGGGTAAAGCTTCAAGGATAGAAGAAACCTAGAAGAGATAGTGCTCGGGAAATTCCATCTTTCCTGTGCACTATGTATCACGCCTCAAAGAGTACCCTAAACATGGCAGTCCGCCACATGCAATATTAAAACCTAAGAATGATTATCTCAGTCACGTGAAAGTCTCGATATTATATGTAAGGCGTACAACATAGCAATAGGAGACATCGATAGGATGTGCAGTTCAAGAAAGTAAATATAGCATACAAGAATCTAGATAAAACATTTATCTTCAAAATCATAACAATATGGTCTTTACATCATCTTAGGAGCATTCCCCCGATAAATCTCTAAGGATCAAAATATTGTCTTAGTCTTAATATAACAATAACTAAAGCAAAAAAGATTTTAAAGGGTATCCATTCTAAGATCTTCAAAAGGATTTCCCCCAAAAGCTTTCCAAAAATGTAATCTTACCCGAATATATGGAGACCTCAGGTATGAGAGATATTGGTCCTATATCTTTAAAAATCTATTGGGCTGTAAGCTCAACTAACTTAGTGAGAATATTCCCAGATTAGCATACTTACAACAAGAAAATTAAACAAGTTATTAAACAAGCATATGAAATGCATCACACATTTGAGCAAGCAATACATATGATTAGTCAGAAATCATATGTTTGAATGGATTTACGCCCTTCATTCGGGGTTAGGTGTTTTGGCCCCATTATGACCCTGGTTTATAATCCCATTATGTAGTTCTTTCGAGCTCCTATTAGCTTCTTCCTTAAATAGTTCTTTCAGGCTCCTATTTACCCATCCTTAAATAGTTGTTTTGGCTCTTATTTGCCCATCTTAGTGGACTTGCGGGCCCCTGCGAACTCCACTACTACACTCCTTTCCATCGTGGCATAGTAGCTAATACAATATGACTCAATTCGTGATATGCATGAATAAATTAATTTATTTCTTGTCATGTAATTAAGGTATCTCAAGAGTGATCATTGAATTTGCAAATACTCCATCATGATAATAGAACCCGAAATTAAATTAGTTAACAATTTGAGTTTCGATGTGCTTAAGATACTTTCAACCACCATTATCATGCATATATCATTTTTATCTTTTCCTACTTCTAGTGCCTCTAGTTATAAGCACAAATAAGTACGAAAAAGTAGGAGATAAACTTACTCTACCATCTGTGCCAAAAATGCTTCGCTCGTAATAGTCTTCCGAATATGGATCCTCCAAAGCTTCATCATCTAAATGAAAGACATACCCAAAATGAGCATTTCATAGAAGTTCTACTTAAACTTGCTAATTCTATCTTACAATTCAAGTCAAAATTCGGATTATGTGAAATTCTAAATTAAAACGGCCATAATTTGCTCATTTCAAGTCAGAATTTCGTATATTAGATATTGTTTTCTAACTACTCAAAAAGATTTATCTATTTCTAAGGTTATTTTTAACATTTAAAGCCATTTAGTTTCCGAAATAGATTAGTACAGAATTGACACGAAAATCATAGCCCTTAAATTTCAATTTTCCAATTTTTACATCACCCAAAAATTCTATAACAAATACATAAATATTATATAGTTGAAAAATCCTTTAATATATATATATTTATATTATATGCCTGATTCTAATGGTGTTGTGCCAACAATGATTTTTTTCATAAAATAATTCATTCTAAGAGTTGGAAAAACAAAATCTCTTTTTAAGTTGTTGGAAAGAAAATTAAAAATCTTGAGTTTATTATAAAGGAATGCCTACTCATTATATCTATTATTTTTTATATTTTCTTAATTTCTTACAAATAAATTTACTTCTTAAAATTCAATTCTTTAAGTTGTCTACCAATTTTATGTCTTAAGTGGATTTCTAATTAGCGAGCTGCTCTTAAACTTGATTTAGAAAAATTGTTTGGTTGTTAGTGTTGTTCAAAGTGCTGGTATGACAACTATAAATAAATTCTTAAGAAAAAATTGCATAGTAAAGAATTATCAACATTTAGAATTCATAAAAATTCACCTTTTGGAACTAATATAATCGAACTATTATTCTACGTTTTAGTGAAAATTTCTCCTAAGAGTTTAAAATAATCTTTATTGAGAGTTTAGTCCTATTTTGAAGTGAAAGAAAATAACTCCTTTTATTTCTTTGAAAACTTTATCAAGACAACAACATGATGATCATGCATGAATATGAAATTGTAGTTATGTAGGTAAAATAACTCATATAAAAAATAAAAGATATAGAGAATTATATGTATATATATAAGAATAAAAATTTGGAAGTCCTAGCTTGCATCAAGACTTCCCGGGACTTAGATATAGACAAGTTCCATAAAAAGAAAAGAAAAACATAAGCAAGCTTAAGGAAAAGAAAAAGAAGATAATTGTGGAAGCCTTAGATCTTTATTCAAGTCTTCTCGAGACTTAAAAATGGAAAGTCCCAAAAACATTGTGACTTGATGATGACAAGTTTAAGACTGCAATGACTAGTCTTGATTATTTCCATGAAATAAATAAATGTGTAGGAAAATAAAAGCATAAATAAAAAGTTAGATTAGTGAACACATTATTTAGGCTTTAAGAAATATAGTTATATACTTATCACAATATATATAAAAGTTAGAAGCATGAACATAATATAATAAGAACACATTATGATTATGAAAAAGACATGAACTGTTGTTTTTCATTATTCCATTCTCTAACACAATCATCATCAGGATTATATAGAATCAAAACACACACATTGCTCATGTTATGTTACATGAACAAAATAGAGATTTTAGGAATTTTTACCTAAAGTTGATGAAATATTTGGGGTTGAAAGAAACAAATGGAGAGTTTTTAGGATTTTTCCTAAAGAAAAATTGATGGTTTATGGAGGTAGAGAGGAAAGTTGTAGAGAAATTTTGGTATATGAAAGAAGGAGAAGGAGATGTGGTATTTATAGAGAAATATGGATGGAAATTAGATGTAATAAAATAAATTGAAAAGAAAATAAAATTGAGGGGGGGGGGGGGGGGGGGGGGGGGAGGAGGAGGGGAAGATATGCACTAGTTTAGAGAGGAGGAAGAGAGTGTGAGTGGAAAAAAAAATAATTTTGACAAAAAAAGTGATAAATTGTAAGAGAAGTTATGCAAAAAGTTGTATTGGAATAGAAAATGTAAGATATAGGTGTAAGCCCTGGAAAATTTCAGTAAAGAATTCTGAAGATGAACTTTGAAGATAAAACCCTAAAATTCACTCCGAATTAAAACCAAACTTTGATAAAGTCCCAAATCCGAATGAATCCAGAAATTTCTGAATCGTGAGAAAAACAAGAGTCCTCAGAAATAAAATAGTAACTCAATATACTTCGATAATATACGACAAATTGTATATTTAACTCCAACCTATGAATTCGGGTAAAACTAGAGCTGGACAAATAGGCTATGGCCTGCGGGCCAGCCCGTTTAACCCACTTTAAAAACGGGTTAGGGCCAGCTTTTTTTAGCCCGTTTAAAAATGGGTTAATTTTATCCAACCCACTTAACCCGCGGGCCAAAGTGGGCTAACCCGCGGGTTAAGTGGGTTAACCCACCTACCCACTTTTATAAAAATAAAATAAATAATTATAGGGTAAATATGTATTAATGAAGGTTATTCTTGAGATTTTTTATACTTGAGATTAAATTTATGTGTTAATTATAACAAAGAATGACAAATTGATGCACATGCACCATAAAATTTTATAAAATATACTATTATTGTTTTAAATTAAATATATTATCTAATAAGTTATTTTAGAAATATTATTTTTATATAAAAAGTAATTAAAATAATAATGAAATTAATCATTAATATATATAACCTTATAAAACTCTCTTTTTTATTATATATATCTTATTTAATTAGTATAAATAAGTTAAATAGGTCAACTTAGCCCATTTAACTCACAAAATATGTAAGTGGGTTAAAAGGGTCAAAAAGTGGGCTAGCCCGTTTAACCCACGGGCTAAAGTGGGTTGGGTTAGGGTCAGGCAATTTTGGCCCGTTTTTAAAGTGGGCCAAAATTTTTTGGCCCGTTTAACCCACGGGCCAAAGTGAGCCGGGTCGGGTTGGCCCGTTTAACCCACTTGCCCACCTCTAGGTAAAACAGAGCCCTGAAACAAATTATTAAGAAGTAAATAGTGATTAACCTTCGGGAATAAAACTCAATCCAAAGAATTCCGAGAACGTTGTGAGACATTAAATACTTATGGAAATCGACCTTAAAATAAATCTCACTAATCAGATGTGTTATATAAGCATAAAATATTAGTTTCCAAATTGGCAAAGGTGTAAACCGGAAAGTCAACCGGGAAACCTAAGTCCCCGAAACTCCCAAGAAACTCCGTAACCTAGATCCAGCAGTCCCGTATTCCTAAACCAAGGAGTCGGAATAAGAGGAAAATGTGTAATTGGTTCGTATTAAGTCTAGGATGCTATAAAAGATGAGATTAACGAATTTTCGATCTATTCCAATCCGGTCAGGTACCGACTTCGAAAAGCGCGCCCTGAGATTAGAAATATTAAAAATATGTTATTAATGCCATTAGACTCATATTTTTATAGGGATCTTTAAAAATATTAGTTTTATAAGTTTTCAATAGCTAGAATTTCCTGATTTTGCAAATTTATCTGTATTTCAGTACTACTGGTAATTAGTAGGTCTTTCAGTATGATCTACCATTATTCATTACAAAATTTTTATTTTTGTTCTTATAATATATACCCTAGTTTTCCTAGTAATCGAATAAACTTCGAAAACCGGAGAACGAAACCCTAATCCAGTTTAGTTTAAGACTAGCGAGAGAAGCTTAGACACCCTAAATCCGGCTTTCCTTCGGTTTCATAATAAAAGAAGTTTATAAAGTAAATGAATACGAATTATTGTTTTAAAGTATATTTTAAACCTTAGAAAGTTTTAAATTCGGGAATTTTTCAATTCCGAGCCTTCCCGAGTTCAATTACGGAAAAACATGCCCCGGGATCAGAAACTCATAAAAATATTTTGGAATATTCATTAGAACCGAAATTTTACAGGGATTTCAAAAATATAAATTTTAAAATTTTCCGGGCTATAAAAATTACAGTTATAGCTTTTTTCCCATTTTGTTACAATCGGTAAAGTAGATGTCTTGTTTACTATTCACAAGTACAACCTATACTACACACTACCCATACCCTATTCTTACATCCTTACAACTACTTAATTATATTTTCTTTTCCAAGAAATTTTTGTCTTCTATTAAATTATCACTTTTATTACGTTTTATTACACAATATCAATTTAAATAAAATTTGTTCTCTTCCCCTCTTCCACCCCACATTGTCGGCACAATTTCCCTCCCAATATGCCCCAATTTGATTTATTTTATCTCTTTTAATACTTCAAACAAACCCTAAATTCACTAATATAAATAATCCTTAACTTTCTCTTTCCTTCATTTCATTTTTCATTGCCCAAAAATCACAAAACACTCTCTCCTCTTTCCCCCCTATTGCCGTGAGCCCCCTCCCCATTCCACACACACACAACAAGCTCTTTTCTTCTTCATTTCTTCATCAAAGCCTTCCCTAGGTGATGATTTTTAAGTTTATTACTACTAAATCTTGTAATAGCAAGACTTTTCTTGTGTGTTTTCCACCTTAAACCCCATGAGCAAATGCTAGGGATGAGAAAACACTAATACAAGAATATCAAGCCATTACAAGGAGTAGATCTTGAGTTTAATGAGTTTTTGTTGAATTATTATTATGTTCATACATGTCAAAGTAGAGATCTTGCATCAAAAATATATGTTCATGCCTTTAAATTCATTTTCATGCACTAGAAGTTGTAGATCTAGTGTTTAGGCACTCATGTTCTTCTTGACATTCGTGTTTATATGAATATTTGGTACCTTTATGCATTAATGATCATAAAAGCTTAGTTGGTATATATAAATGTGTTAGTTGATAGATCTTCATGAGTTTAAGGTAAGGAACTTGAAAAGAAAAGATTTTGTTAGAAAAGTTCAAAGGAGAAATTCGGATGATTTTTGAAACCCATTTTAAAAACCCTTGAAACCACTTTAAAACTCATATTTTTCATGAAAAATAAGAGGTATAGGCAATAGGCATCTTTAAGGAATGATTTGTATAAGTTTGAATGAGTTTAGGCATGATTAATATGTAAAACAAGTAGTAGAGTTAGAATGGAAAATTTTGAGGTAGTGATTAAATTGTTAAATTCGTATTTTGGAGTAATGCCTACATAAACACCTAGTGTTCAAGCTTAAATTGCATGTTTTATGAGTTAAATGAAGTCCTTAGGCAATAGATATAATAAAGCTTCAAATTTTGGTGCATTAAACAAGTTTTCTCCCAAGAAAAGTGCAAGAAATGAAAATTTCCAAAATTCGGATTTTTGTGAAAAGCTTGTTTAAAAACATATTTACAAAGTGAAAAATGTGAATTTTTATGCATAAATGGAGGTCTTAGATAGTATAGATGATAAAGACTTGTTTTTAGTTAGATAACAAGTAAATTCTAGGAATAGCATCCTAAAATACTAGGAGATGCAAAAATTTGGAAAGAATGGATTTTAGGAAATGGCTAATGTGGAGTCTTGTAATGATTAGGAGTTCTTAAGAGTTCGTTATAAAAAATCATCAAGATCATGCATATATTGAACTCATTACATGACATTCATACTAGAATTCATTCATATTCCATCTATGCATGAGTTATCAACTAGAAACATTTTTACTAAATGCGAAACAATTTTTGGGAAATGGAAACGTTACAATACAGATCTGATCCCTCTATTCCGTGACCTTAATGTCTTCAAAACTTGAAAATAATATTAGAAATAGATAGATATTTCGAAGTAGATAGAAATCGATATAAAATTTGCGAAATTCCGAGTTAAAACCACTAAGTTATGGCCGTTTTAAGTTGGAACTTCCGCAAATAACGAGAATCACGATTTTGAGTAGTTTAGATGCATAGCTTGAATTACTGGAGTGATGAGATTCTTATTAGGCTATTCTTATTTAGTAGGTGATCCCGGGCATGACTATACCGTACCACCCGACCACTACTATTACTAAGAGACCGGCGTACCATGGCCGAGTGAGTTCCTCTTCCGATTTCAATTATTGCTTGTGATTGTAATGATAGTCGCACTAGTTGCTAAGTAAGGATAAAAAGAATGATTATGCATGATGGGGTTAGTTGGGAATTATGATTGTCTGTTGTTGATATGTGAAGTTGAACTTAAAGAATATCGAAGCCGGGTGATAAGTTATTGTTTGTGTAGAGATGAACTAGAATTGATTGTCTGCGAATATTGCTTGGCCACCTAAAAGAATTTGATTAATTGATTATTGGACTTCAAATATAACTAAACTCATGCATATCATGATGGGGATGGAGCATTAGCATTGTTGGTTTTTCGTGATCCATAAAACGAATATATGTTGGTTAATCGTGATCCATAAAATGAATATACGTTGGTTAATCGTGATCCATAAAACGAATTATTATTCAGTTGACCGTGAGCTTAAACGGCGTTGTACCGCAGGATTCAAAAATCTGCTAACCCTGGATGGAGGGCGCAAATCCATCCACATATGATTTCCGGCTGGTCATATGTTTATTGAACTCACTTATTTGATGCATTTCACTTGGTTGATTAATTACTTGCTTGAATGTTTTGTCTTAATTGTGATTCGGAAGTTTCACTCACTAAGCTAGTGTAGCTTATACCCCAATAGTTTCCTGTTGCAGTATGAATACCTTTGGCTATCTCCGAGGACCCATGGACATCAGGTACAGTTCTTAGATGTTAATAAGCTTTTGATAAGGCCGGGTCCAAAAAGTAAAAATGGACTTCTAATCCTGTTTCCCTGAACCAGTGCTTGAAGGATAATACAAGGAATTTTGTGAGCCTAGGAATTCTTAGCATTGTTAACGGGGGTATGCCCCCTAGTTCATGTAATAGAATAGTTCTCTATGAGACGGTCATGATTTACATTTTTGTTGCTATGTATGTCTCCTTAAACTACTACGAAGCAAAGTATGGTCTCTGTATATTGAGAGTGAGCCTTACACCCGGTGTTCAAACTCATGGGAAGACTAAGGTTGTCTTACTTGAGTTTAAATATCGAGTGTGGCGGACTGTCACGTGTAGAACACACTTTGGGGCGTGACAATAGGTGTATAGGTTGTAAAAAAAAAAGTGGAGATAGATGAATAGTAATGAATAGTAGTAAATAGTAAATAAATAGTAGACTAGACAAATAAAATACCGTAGTAAGAACAATACGCATAAACAAGCCATATATGATACTTTTAGGAGCTGTAAAATTCTATAATTGATTTTTACAATTCCTTATCTTATTACAAGTCTAAATATGTTATTGGAATATTTTCATCGTTTCACATGTCAGGATCCCACTTTCGAAAACTGATCCCATTCGAGTAAAAAACGAGCGAGTTTTTGATGAATTCGATCTTTTTGGGTTACATGAAGTCATTCCACACTATAATATAAGTTTATCTTATTTTTACTGTTTTATAGTTTCGCGTATGGAATTGCTAGATCTAGATTCACTAGGGTTTATTGTTGATTTAGTTGACTCTAGGGTTCCAATTTGACTTATGGTTATAGGGTTTCTATTATAAGGTTAACATAAAATCTAGAGGTTTACACTATGGATAAAGTTCATGCCGTCCTTGACCGATGGATGAAGGATGGTTTACTCAGATTGCCGAGCGGAACCCACTGCACAAGAGAAAAGAGATGCAAAATTCGGCAGGTTCCACATAATGGTGGGACACTCAACAAAAGATTGTTGAACGCTGAAGAGGATTTTTAATGGAAAGATTCGCAATGTTGAACTTGAACTTGAAGACAATGATGCATAAATAATGGATGATGAAGGCACAAATAATGAATAGGATTTGTTTTAGTAATATGAGCTGTGTACTAAAGGCAGAAGCTGTCTATTGCTTATTCCCATCTTGTAATAAGGAAGAGAAATAAAGTAAACGATAATGATAATGCAGTATTTTTTTTCTCTTTCCTGTCCATCTTCTTTTATACTCGCTTGTACTTATGTTTGAAGCACTTTTGATAAGCATATGATGCTTAAATATATCTAAGATGCTTGTCTAAATCTAATATTTCCATTATTAAATAATGTAAGCTTTAGATCGACACTTCTTTACCATCTTGGTATAGCCATCATTGCTACCATGATGCATCGCACTTGAGAAAGTGAAGGCATAGCTAACATTGCCACCACAATCTATGAGCACATGGATGTAGCTAACATCGCTGTCCAGTATTCTACACTCATAGGATCGAAGTGATCTTAGCTGTGATAATTCAAAGCGATTTCACAGTAGGCTTGGCAATCATAATGTCGTTTTGCAGAATCGAGGTAGAAATGACCTCATCCATGGTTGATTAAAGCGATCACTTCATAATAGTCTCAATTATTCGATAGAAGCATATACTCCTGAGCATGCGATAGGTGCAATACCCATTTCTGCTACATTATTTCAAGATTGAAGCGATCTCAACTATGACAATTCGAAGCGACTCCATAGTAGGTTTGGCACCCGTAATGCCATTTTGCAAAATCGAGATTGAAGCAACCTCGTCTATGGTTGATCGAAGCAATCACTTCATGGTAATTGCGATTATTTGGTCGAAGCATATTCTCCTAAGCATGTGGCGGGTGCAATACCCATTTCTACTACATTATTTTCAAGATTGAAGCGATCTCAGCTGTGACAAGTTGAAGCAACTCCATAGTAGGCTTGGCACTCATAACGCCATTTTGCAAAATCGAGATTGAAGTAACCTCATCCATGGTTGATCGAAGCAATCACTTCATGGTAGTCATGATTGTTTGGTAGAAGCATTTGCTCTCGAGCGTGTGATGGGTGTAAACCCATTTTTGATACATTCTTCATGAGATTGAAGCATGCACAAGTGATGTACCTATATTGGTACTCGTAGATTGTATACCTTTCTTGGTACGCATAGGTGATTTACCTCCAACGCGAAGAGAACAACACATTATGATGAAAAGTTGATAAAAGCATGTGAGTATGATGTTCAGTTGCTATGGCAGACACGAGTTCCCCATACCTTGAAAGCTACCATGTTCACCCAGTATTGGTGATTACTCTTAGTAGTATGCTTGATGGTGGGGATATGGAGATAACTCTAAGGTTATTCTAACCCTTGTAGAGTTGTGATGTGCTTTACTAGTAGAGTTGATCCTTGATGGCATAATGATGATGCTTCACTACAAAGAAGATTATCCTAACAAAGTGTTGATGGTGATGTAAAGTTAACAGGCATTGATGGAGTAAACACTTATTATGATGGAAGACTGACAATGCAAAGCGAGCACTCATTAGTAGAGTAAACACCCACTGACGAGATATAGTGCCAATGGAGTAAACTCCAATCCTTTCAAAATAGTGAACTTATTGTCCTATACTTAGCATTAATAGAGAAGCAACTGGGAATCCGCATAAATAAGGCTTAAGATTACCCATGGGCCCTTAAAGTTAGAAGAGTATGGGTGTTAGAATAACGCAAGTACACTCATGGGCTATGCCAAAAGGTCAGTACCAAAGCAACACAAGATTATTCTTGGGCTTGTGCCAAAATCCATCAGAGAATGGGAGAGGTGGGATAACAGATAAGCCCACTATGAGGCCTAATATGAATAGGCTTAAATATCTGCAAGCCCGTATCAGAGCTAGAAGAGGTTGGGTTGCAAAGTAACACAAGTCCACTTGTGAGCCCATGCCAAGGGTTGAGTGCCAGAGCAACACAAGTCTACTTGTGGGCCCATGCTAAATCTAGTAAAGAATAGGAGAGTTAAGATAACAAACAAAGACCACTATGAAGCTTAAACAACAAAACACAAATTTGTCAACCTGCAAAAGAAGAATAAAAACATTATTTAAAAAAAAAGGAAACAAAAAAAATCATGCAAAAAAAGGGAAAAGGACTTCATTACGAAGCCGATCAAATATATAGGCGACAAAGTTCATATCTAGTTGTACTTTATTGCGATCTAGTCATGGCTAGGGAAGCAATAAAGCTTGGACAAAAGCAGTGGCTCTAAGTGCAGCACTTGACACTACATAAACCGAGTGCATGACAACATGTGCCTTGGCACCTTCGAGCATTGCTCTAACATTCATGACAGCAATACGTCCAAACACGATCCTTTTAATTTCAACATCAAGTTAATTGATTATGGTAATGCAACAATGAATGCATTAACTTGTCTATATCTCAAAAACAATAAATTCTCTAGTAGCCTTTTGAATATTAATTCTATAAATTTACAAGATTTTAATAGTATAAATCACCACACATCATAGTATAACAAATCAATCATGGATGAAATCTCAATGTCTAACTCTAGACCTAATTTCGAAATTGCTACATCTAATAACAATTCAAGAGGTAAAGATATAACCACCTCAGCAACCATTTAGACAATATCCAAACAGCCATACAGGTTGTGATACCAAGCAGCTATTGGAGTGCCATCGATCTGCATATAACTAAACTAAGCAAATCATGCATGCAGCAAGCTTATCGATCAACTATGCCGACCTAACTCATTCCCGACTAGGAGCAGCTTTGGTAATCCTTACACTCCCAATCGAACTCTGAGTTGTTGAATTTGAAATTTAAGAAACAACTGACCACACTTCATGACATCAATTAAGATTCAAGTCACACAAGAACTTGAGCAAACCATAAAACCTAACCTTAACATTATCGAAGGAGGACTAGAGCTGACTAAAGAGACCACCGTGTCTGTAAATGCATCTACCACAACTGCTGAAAAAGGTCATATCTATTACAGATCACTAGGCTCCACCAAATTCCTCCTCAATCTCCCCAAACGTTAGTGGCAATTTCTTAGGATCAACCTCTATGAACATTTTTCCAACATAATTCTTCTAATTATACACATAAGCAATATCCCCATCGAGATTGTCTCAGCTTCATGATCGCGTAGTGCAAGCAAAGCACCATCAACATGCTTGTAAACAACAAAAACCCGTAACCCTTATTCTCACCTAGCATCTCGTTAACTACTGCTACAACATTTCGTCCAGCTCTCCATAAGTCAAGAAAAGCAAAAATGAGGCTATCGTAGTGGATTGCAACTTAGGCTTCGAATGAATAGTTTCTGCATGGTGAGATTGAAGTCGATGATCAATTTCATGGAAGATTAGACATCCACATGGTGGATAACAACATTTTGGAGTAAATCAATGAGTTAATCCTTCAAAAAATTGCTCGATCATTTTGAGTCTTGTGCCAGAAGCGAGACGAGCCACAACATATTTTTTTTCCATTTTAGTCAAATAAATGAAAGAGGGGGAAGAGAATATTAAAATTTAAGAAGGTGGTGCTATTTTAGGAACTTTTCTCAAAAATGAATATGGTTTGATGGGATAGTTACTATATATATCGCAAAAGGAATAAAAGAAAATCTTTAGTTGCTATATGAAGGAAGCAAGGTAACTACAAAAACTGGCAATTAAAGATGAAATGCCTAATTAAATTGGCATATAATATAATGTTAGAATTATAGCAATTTATTCTTTGATAGCTTAATCAACGACTAATGATATCGAATTTATTAACTAGGGCCCAATTCGATATGCTAAAATGTGGTTACATAGAATTACATTTGGTCCATACCCCGCACACTGCTCAGTGTACCCCAATATAATTTTTTCCTCCTTGTGAGGGGGTAGTATGCTATCACGTTACCGCTCACTTCGAGGCTTTGCATCGCTTACGCGACAACATCTACCCCATTTACTATTGTGCTTTTAAGCTTAATTTAATGCTTTTATTCAATTAGTAAGCATTATATATATATATATATATATATATATAAGAAACAAGATGACCATCATAAGATGTGATGTGGAATAATGCAACGAAATGAATCTCTCAGCATTGGTTTAGAAAAAGAAGACTATTTCATGTTACTTCGATCCATAAAAGGGAAAGCATAGGACATATTAGTCTACTCAATACCTTAAGTACTTATGCGACAAGAAACTTGCTTGATCGGATATTCTACACTTAGTATGAAGAAGACCACTTCAATTTACTTTAGTTCATTGACAAATACAAGAAGCATTAGCTATATCAAGGCATTACACAACTTCATGTTAAGTGCAACTTCTTACTAGTGTCTGACAACAAATTTGAAGATAACATCCACTCAATGAAATGCTCAGAACTCCTTTTTTGACTTTGCTGAAGGAGCTGGGCCAAGAGCCAAAATGTAGAGGGTCATTTTGATAATTGGGCTTTTGCCCCAATTTAATACCACCGGCCAGTCTTCTGAGTTGTTGACAAGGCTTAGAAAACTAAGTCCAATAAAGGATGTTGTAGGGAGATTCGGATTGGTAAGCTTGGAACAGGGATCATCGAACTGGTTCATTCCGCTCTCAACCTAATTTAGTTTTCTCATGCACAAAAAAGTAGACTTTAAAAATGTCTTCCTAGGTTAATTTAGGTTTTGTTTGGCTAAGTTAGGGCTTATGTTGTAAACCTCGAGAATTTTTCATACTAGTAAAAATAGATAGAAATACAAATATAGAAAATAGATGGTTAATATTGAACTCAACAAAGACTTTAGATTAGAACTACGAGTAGTAATGAGCCTGTATATAGTTTTAAACCTTAAAAAAAAGTTTTCTAGATAGTATTAAATATTACTAATAAGATTTCATAGTAGGTATCAAAAACTCAAGATATAAGAATAACTTAGTTAAGATTTTCAATGCTAAAAAGAGTAAATAACCAATTACGCTTATAGTTAGAAAACGATAATGATAACGATAACCTGAAGATAAACCGTTAGGGTTATAAATACACAATAAAAACATAAATATATCTATAACTAATAATCTAGACTCCAAATAAATATTTGGATCACACAATTGTTTTAATTGGAGTATTCTTAAGCTATTAGAGCCTAAAATAAAAATTAGCCTATTAAGCTTAGAAAACTTTAATCAGGTGAGATAAAATCCTAAAAATAATTAATCGTGTATACCTTAAACCCAAAGTTAAACTCAATAACAATCTATAAAATTTGTAGAACTCTATATAAATTTTTGGAGATAAAACTCTTGATTGATTGTCATATTTGCACCCATTTAACTTAATACACTATCTTAAAATTTAGATAATCATTAACTAACTAATATTATATTAATGTATGTGTATATTCGGTGCAAATTGGAGAACATTCATGGTTGGAAACTCCTCAATTTGTGCACAGCCGAAATTGTTTAGCAGCTAAGTCAATCAAGCACCAAAATGTCAAAGAAAATAAGGAACAAACCAATTAGAAGCTCCCAAATCAGCCAAGCTCATTAAATGCAAAGGCATGCAAATTAGATTTGGTGAAGCAAACTTCTCCTTCTAGGCTGAAAATGTGATAGAGCTGTTGTCTCTCCTTTGTTATATATATATGCAATGATTTAGTAACAAACAAACCATATAAAATATATCAAACCAAGCTCCACATAACACACAAAAACACCCTTTTAGTAGCTACAATTTCGTGCAAAAACAACCTCAAAACAACAACCAAAGACACATAAACACAACTTTAAAACGACTCCATTAAAACACAACAACAAGCTTGGAAAGGGAAAAACAAGGCGGGATAAATTCGTTTTTAAGTTAGTTACGTGTTAAAACATTAGCTGGAATAATGTTTTGTTAATCCTAGATTTGAAATCAACTGAAGAACGGAGTTTAAAACATCTATATCAATCCCAATAAGGTAAGCTTGGATAAACCCTAGTTACATTCTCTTTGATCATAAAACAAGGATTATATATATATATATATATATCATGTAAAAACACTTACGAATGATTTTAAAACAAGTTGGACGTGGAAAATCATAAAAAAAAAAGGATCAAAACTCGCGTGGAAGATGATTCGCAGAAGGGCATGGCTTGTACATGGGGTGGTGAACTACTTGTGTTTCTGTCGACTTTCATTCCTTATAGCGCTATGTTTCCAAAACTACACGGCTAGTACACGGCCGTGTATCAAGTCGTGTTTCTCTTGGTGTGTATTTTAAAAAAAAAGTAAAATAAAATCTATTTTATTTATTGCGAATATTATTATTATTATTGTTGTTGTTGTTGTTGCTGTTGTTGTTGTTGTTGTTGTTGTTGTTGTTTTTATTATTATTATTGTTGTTTTGTTGTTATGAATATTACTATTAATATTATTATCATTATTGCTAATATTAGTATATTTTACAAATAAGAATAAATTATGATAATTGTAAAATACTTATTTATATAGATAAATATATAAGAATGGAAATCTAAATAAGCTAAAATTATGAATAATGTGATTTCTTAAAATGACAAGATAATTATATGAAGTAGATTAAGAAAAATACGATGAAACTAAATGATAGGAAATAAATATTGGTTACTATAATAGGTTAACTAAAGAACAATATAAAAGTGATGATAATAGTAATGATAAGATATCAATCTATTAAATATAAATTCTACAACTTCTCAATAAAAATATATAAATATCAAACAAGAGTAAGAAAAGCAAAATGAAAATAAATATTAAATAATAATTGTTATCATAGGACCATTAGAGGACCAATATAGTAATAGAAAGAAAACCCAATGTCAATATAGGACATTTAGACACTCATAGGAGTTTATTATATAATTTATGTTGTGTTGATAAATATATTTATTCATCTCAATAGATGACCTTGATATTGGTGAGGATTTTCCCATTGATTATCATGATTAGCCAATATGAGCAGGTGATTAACTCAGGCTTATTACATTGTGTATGCCATTAGCTTAACCGATCTTAAATAAAAAAAATAATAACATGAATTTGTTGTATGGGTTTACAAGAATTGTTTGCTGTATGAATTGTTGATTGCTAAGCTACTCTAATAATAGTAATAATATAATTCTGTATGAACGTGTTGCTTGTATAGCATGTTGCTTGTTTGTGTAATGATTGATCACCTTAAACTTGATTAAAAAAACTACTGGTATCGTAAATGAAACGAACATGCATTACATGATTTACATAAGCAGCATTTGAGTAAGTGGCAGGCTATTATGTGTTAGTATTTCGGATCTCTAGTAATGCTTGGTTTTTATAGGCAAAGAAACTATTAGTTCTATGCAAGATTACCTTTGTTCTATCAGTACCATAGAAACTAAACGGTAAATGAAGGACGTCGCTTATAGTATCGCTTTGAAATGACTAATACTTAATGGAGTTTCTAAGGCTAAAAACAGGAAATAGGTGTTAAAGATAAGATAAATTTAAAGTGATAATTAAAGTGGGTATTATTTTTTTCCTTGTATGCTTAGTTTCTCCTGGGTAGGTGGGCCATTATTGTGTTCTTTCAACCCTGATGAAAGGGCATAAATCTTCATCCTGCTTTGGATTTCGGGTTATCCAAGCTTGTATTTGTACATATACTTGATTGGGACATCTCATTTGATTATTAATAAACTTGTTTGATATGTGGTAAGTTCTGGTTATTCACTGAGCTCGTAGTTTCGCTCATACTCCAATAGTCCTTTTAGGTTTACACTCAGGCCATGGGTTATCACTTCCAGGAACTTAGCTTCGATAAGAACTTCAAGATTGGAGGTTCATCGGAGATTATGGGATAAGTTACTTACTCTTATTTTTAGTCTAAGTTAGTTAGTATTTAAATTATCAGTCATGTGTTTAGAGACTTTTTAGAAAGATAGTATGGTTTGTAATATTATATTCAAGCACCGAGATGATAGTTATTTACTAATTTATGGCTTAGTAAATAACTAAAAGATCCTGTTGTTTGAAAATATGTCATTCTCTGAAGGTAATCTGGTGATAGTATTTAAGTGTAGTTTGTTTACTAATACCAATGTACCCTCAAGGCGTGACATATGTAGAGTAAAATAAGCCTTAAGTCCATTTTAAATATAAAATGGGTTGTTTTAATAATAATGAGCTTCTCTTTATAATATAAAAAAAGCCTTCTAACGCATTCACAAAGCTCAACCCAACTTACTATTAAAGAAAAGAAGGCTTCAATAACGACCATAAGATCATTTGGATATGATCTAACGGTGATCAATTATGGTTAATCTCGTGCATTCGATCAGACATTATCCAATGACTGACATTAGCCTCCACTATCTATAAATAAGTGGCTTCTCCTCTCTTTTGAGGTCATTCGACGTATTGCTAAGATCAAGGGCAGTGTGGAAACTCTGTTAAAATAATTCTAGAAAGAGATAAAGCAACTACTTCACAAAGAATAAGTCAAGTGCGATTGAATCTATCTGATTTGATCTTTTGTCACACTCACGCACTCTAGAAACTGGGTTTGTTTGTTCCTCTTCCCATGCCTCTCTTTGTGACATCTGTACACATGTTATCGGTTCATGACTTCTCTCAGGTCACGTGTGATCAACTAGCTACAGTAACCCCACCATATACTCTTTATTTGTTATTTTTGTCATACAAAGCATTATTTTATTCTTTTCCTTTGTAAGAAAGCAAATTATACCAAAGCTTTGTATACCCTTGTTAAAAATTGTGATGATTGTAATCAATCCACATAGGTACTTGTGAATGGGATAACTCGTATATATGTGCGCTAAATTTCCGTCAACCTTACCCCAGGTACTATTATCATACACATCTTCCATAATTATCTTCTTCTTGGTATATATATATACATATATATCATATGATGTGAACCATTTCTACTTATCTTTTGTGATCAAAATGCCGAACCAAATTCTTTATACCAAATCCAAATATTTCAAAATATATTCCCACAATTTTTCCTTTTGCTATATATGTCATGCCTCGAAGGGTACCCTAAACGTGGCAGTCCGCCACATATAATATCAAAACTCAAGAATGACTACCTCAGTTACGCGAAAGTCTTAGTATTACATGTAAGGCGTCTAGCGCAGTAATAGGAGACGCTTTTGGGAAATATAGTCTAAGCAAGTAAAAATGAACATACAAGAATCCAGAATAAAATCTATTATAGAATTAATAACCAAAGGTCTATTACATGATTTCCTAGGGGCATATCCCTGCTAAATCCCAAAGATCGAAATAGTCTTTACAATATTTAAATACTATATTAAAGATTTCAAAGGAATTTTAATATAAATCTTCAAGTAAATTTTTTTTCAAAAGCTTCAAAAGGATACTTACGCTGATATGAGGAGACCTCGAGTACAAAAATAGGTGTTCCTGAGAATGCAAATACCCATAGAGGCGTAAGCTTAAGGGCTTAGTGAGTAAATCCCAAAAATTCATACTTGAAGTAAAATATCAACCAAGTTTATTAGTCAAGCAAATGGAATGCAACAAACACATGAGCATACAAGAAATATGACTTTCCAGGAATCATATGTTGAATGAATTACGCCCTTCATTCGGGGTTAGGTACTCGGGCTAATTACGACCATTACTTTTAAAACACTTCTATAGATCTTACCGGCTCCTATACGCCATCAAAAACTTATAGTTATTACAGGCTCCTACTAGCCACCAATTTATGTAGTTCTTACCGGCTCTTACTCGCCACTTACATGATATACCAGTTATGCCTACCACCATTATAATACACTTGTCCCATCAATTGTATAGTAGTGAATGTAATGTGACTTAACATATGAAGTGCATGCATAATTTCTTAATTAAAGTCTAGTCATTATATTTAACTTCTTTTAAGTGAGCAACCAATTTCAAACACTTCAATATATTAATATAAATGCAACTTTATTACAAACAAATCATGTTTCGATATACTTAATATTCTTTCAACATATTATCATACAACTTCCATTTCATTTTGCCTAAATTCTAATGCAACTAAATTTACAAGCACAATCATAAGTATGAAAAATAACGGGGAATAGACTCACTCAGCCATGATGACACTTTTCTTGTAATGGATGAGTTGTTTAGGATTTCTACTAATCGTAGTAATCTTCGGGATATGAACAATCCTCCTCGAAATCACCTAATCAAGAAGAATACCCAAAATGAGTATTTCTTTTTTATTCTATTGTACTAATAAGGAACTATGTCATAAGATCATTAAAATTTGTATAGAGGGAAATTCTAACTTAAAATGGCCATAACTTAGCCATTTTAACTCGGAATTGCGCATATAATATACCGTTTTCTACCTATTCGAAAAGATCTATCCAATTCTAAAATTATTTTCATCAAACTAAGTCGTTTGAGCTCCGAAACAGTGGTGATCATATTCACCACGAATTTTACAAAACTTACTTTCTTCTTTTTATAAAAATTTGAATCAAAGAGATAGATATTATAATAGTTGTAAGGCCTTTGAAAAATATACATATTTGTTTTCTCATGTTAAATGCATGAAATCAATGAAGTTGTCTCAATTATAAATTTTTGGTAAAAGTAAAGTCTTCAAAAACTTTTGAAATTTTCCTTTTAGTTTGCTAGAACTTTCTCAAGTCATTTTGAAAGGGATATTTTCTTAATTCTATTTCCTTAAATTTTGAAAGAATGACTTCCACTTTCTAAATTCCTTATAGCTTAGTTTCTAATTCTTTTGAAAGTAATAATTCTATATTTTGAAGAAGTGGTTTACTATGTTGTTCATTAATTCTATTTTTTTATGAAAGGAAATTTCTTGGTGTTTATCAAACTAGTCTTTTTGAATGATGAAAAGTGAAGTTTTAGTAAAACTTTTTATTTAAACAAGAATTTGAAATCTCTTAATCTTAAAGAATATTTTTCCAATGAATGTGTATTTTCTAAGAATTCCTCTTTTCTTTAGTTTCTAACTTCTATTATAAGCTCCACTAATTTCTTAGAAAAGATATACTAAGTTGATTCCTTAAGTTTTCATAGAAAAATTGTTTCTTTCATGACAATATTTATTTTTGGAGAAGAACTTCTATTTTAAGAAAATTTTTCTTCTTTATCTTTTTGAGACGAAATCACTATGTTCATGCATGATCATTAAATAGAAATATAAAAATATAGGAAAAACATAATGGTAATAAAATAAGCAAGTAAAGAAATATATCAAGTATTGGAAATCTTAGCTTCATCAAGGTATCCCGGGACTAAGAATGGACTAGTCCCAAAAAAAATAAGAAAAGAAAGCAAATATGTTGTTTTGACTTGATGAGGACAAATCTAAAACTAGAGATTAATCTTAAAATAGCATGAAATAAGTAAAAAAATTGCATTACTTGGAAGTAAATAAATAACAATGAGCTTATATGCTCTAAAGATTATATATTAGTACATAATTATATCTAGTTACATATATATAAAGGATTAACATGAAATCAAAATATGAGCAAAAGTAAAATAATAACATAGAAATACATGAATATAATTTCATGAACAAGAACAATACATAAACATAGTGTAGCTTCCATAACATTAAGTTTAGAAAACTCACACTGTGGTCATGTAAAGTTACATGACATGGTAAGAGAAATCTTAAAGAAAATTTATTACCTAAAGGTTTTGTAGAAGAAGAAGAAGAAGGTTTTGTGAGAGAATTTTGGGATAGTAATTGAGAGGGGATTTGGAGAGAATTTTGAGAGTAAAATTTATGAGTAGAAAATGTGTGAATGAAGTGAAAGAGGGGGTATTTACAGGAAAATGTGGAGTGATTTTTGAGTGATTTAATTAAAGAAAATTGAAAATAAATGAGAGGGAGGGAGAGAGAAATTGCGCCGACCAAGGGGAGGAATGATAGAGAGAGATGTAATTTTTTTGGATTTTTGTATATTAAAAGTAATAATTTTAAAGTAGAATGATATAAAGTTATGGGAAGGTAAAAAATAAAGATAATAGGTTATGGTGTTATAAGAGTATGTGTTAGAAAAAGTAGAGATAGTTAAATAGTGTATAATAGTAATGAATAGTGTAATGTAAAGTAGATGTGACTAGTAAAATACCGATAGTAAGAAAATACGCGTATAATTACGATATTTGATATTTTTAATTACCGAAAAATTACGAAACTGATATTTTTGAAATCCTTGCATTAAATCGATCCCATCGGTGTTATCGAAATATTTGTATTATTTCGGGCTCCAAGACATGATTTTCGAGAACTGATCTCGTTTGAGTCCGAAAGACATTCGAATTTCACAAATAAGATATTTTTATATAACCTAAAGCTAATACGAATTATTATCACTAATTATTCTAACTTCGTTTTCTAAGGTTAAAGAAAACAGGAATGCCAGATCTAAAATCTAGGGTTTGTACTAGACTTTTTTGACCTTTAGGGTTTTAGTTGACTTTTAATTTTAAGATCAAACTTAAAATTAACCGAAAATTTTAGGGGTTTACAATATATATTTTGTATGTATACACTCTATGCATTTGTAAAAGTATCACGATCAAATTTAAGGTTTACCTTAGTATTTTCTGGTAGTCTTTTTTTTTTTTTTTAATGAGTATCTTTTTTGGAGATTGCATCTATCCAACAAAAAAAAGAAAGTAAAATGATATCAATGGGGCTTGTATCAAATCTAATCCATGGTATCCAATCCCATGCATGGTTTATAAGGACCACAAGGCAAATAAGTAGCCTCAATCTTATCCCAATTATAAGAGGTATGACAAGGATTTTAAGCCTCATTCTCGATCGCAAGCCTCTTTAATTGAAAGGAGTAGATTTTATTTTCTTCTCAAATCTTCTCGTATCTTTTATATATATATTATACATACTATCATCATCTTCTTTAGTCCATCCACAAGCCATTAAAGAAAGAAAGCTAGCAAGTTCAATTAATTAATTGCAAACAATCAGTTGGTTCAAACATGTCCAACAATGAGTAAATGACCCTCATTCTATTATGGACATCAAACACAAGACAACAAAGCTATTTGGTTCGTCTCCTATTTTTCACAAGAAACCATCACAATAAGATTACACTTGATTAATCATTGTATGTCAGCAGCACACAGACCTATTTCCATCTCTGAACATCATCGAAGCTATAAGTCCATCACCGCTCATCACCATTGTCACGCCCCAAAAGGTACTTTAAACGTGATAGTTCGCCACACTCAATATTAGGGCTTAATTATGACAATCTTAGTCATCCCAAAAGCCTCGATATCGAGTGTAAGGCATGCCTTCGCTATCATAGTGGACCAAACTTTGGATCATGTCATTTAAGCAGTTATACACAATAGAAATTAAAGAAATAAATCATAACAATATAACTAAGGTTCATAAAAACTATTAAGGAGTCTTTACAGCATTAAGGGCATTCCCCTATTAAAAATAACCAAGACTAATAAAGAGACTATCATAATACAATTTTTCAATTTTGAATCTTCTCTTAGAATCCATATCTACCTCTAGCTTACACTCTTATCCATAAGATCTTAGCTAGAAGACATTACCTGGGTAAAATAACCTCTCGGTTTCAACCAAAGGTACGAGAGCTACAAAATATATATAAGAGGGTATAATCTTCTAGCTTAGTGAGATTTTTTCCACAAATAAACACTCGGCATCCAAAAATCAAAACAAGTTTATTTAAGCAACCATATGAAATGCACAAGCACGTGGGTAAACAATACATATGATTTTCCGGGAATCATATGTTTGAATAGATTTACCTCTCCATTTGGTCGTTAGGTGTTCCGGACCGCAAAGGCAGCCATTGTTAGCATAACTCCATGATATTTCTTGTTTATTATCTTTCCAAAAGAAAATAACATAATCCAACTTATTTGTAGTTTATTTCTTAGCCACTACATAGCTGTCAAATATGTTTTATTCGGATGTTTTTTCATCGCTAGTTGATTCGGATGATGCCTCATCGCTTTATAGAAATTACAGACTCTATGAATCTCCTTACAAAGCCTTTGTCCCACCAAAGGTATAGTAATAAATGCAATGAACTCACCCGATGACATGCATGAATTATTTTAGTTAAGTACTTATGGCATAATTAAATATTTTGTGGGTGATCATAGAATTGCAGATAATCAATCTTATACTAGATCAAACATTCATACCTCGATATGCTTAATTGTAATTTCAACCAAGTGTGTAGACCACATGCATTTTTCATTTTATCTTTTCCTTAATTATAATGCCACTACTTTACAAGCAAAATCATAAATGCAAATATATAAGAAATAAACTCACTCGGCTATTTGTGCGGATACTTCCAGTTAAGGAAATCTCAGGATATGAGAACTCAGTCTCCTTGTCACCTAAACAAGAGAAATACCTAAAATGAGTATTTCTTGGAAGTCCCACTTAAACTTGTAATTCTATTATTATTAGGTTTGTCAAAATTCGTGTAGAGAGAAGTTCCAACTTAAAATAGCCATAACTTGCTCATTTTAAGTCGGAATTTCGCAGTTAATATACCGATTTCTACCTAATCAAAAAGATCTATCCATTTCTAAGGTTATTTTCTACACCAAAGGTCGTTTGTCTTCCCAAAATCCTCGGTGCAGAACTAAAACGAGAAATTCCAGTTTTTTGCAAAACAATTTCCAAACTCAATTTTTGTTTATTCAAAAATCCCTTTGGCAAAATATAGATATATATATATATTAGATATAGTTGATAAATCCTTTGAGTATTTATATAGACTCATATTATATGCAAGATTCTAATGGTGTTGTCTCAACAATTTATTTTAAAGGTGTTAAAACTTAACAAATTCCCTTTTAAGTGTTTTAGAGAAACTTTATAATTTATTAGGTTATTATAAATAAGTATATTCTTATTTTGTTTTCTAATTTCTTTCTTAAAACAAATAAATTTCCTTTTTATCTTTTAATCCTTTACAAATTTTGCTTTTGTGGAAAAAAGTGAGTTTCCAAAGTTTTTATTAAGTTATGATAGCCTATGGTGATTTTTATCTTGTATATATTTTCTTTTTAAAGAAAAATGGTTTTGTTAAACAAATATTTTTATCCTTGTATTCTCATATTCTAACTTCTTTGAAATAATTTTTATTTCTAAAACTTAGTTCCTTAAGTCTTTATCAAATTTTCTTGGAAAGAATTTATTCTTTTTAAGTTGTTGATAAAATTCGTTGTTTTGAAATCATCATTCTTATATTTTTATTTCTTTTGAAAATGAGTTTATTATTTATATACTTAGAAATCCTTTATTTTATATGTGAGTTTATAGATTAGAGGGTTGATTTCTATCTTAACTTTGAAAACTAGTTTTATTTTTTGTTGTTATTATAGAGTTAGTTTAAATCCTACAAATAAACTTTCATGAAAAATTTGTTTACCAAGAAAACATTTTATGCTAAGTTTTGATAAACTTTATGTGGTCTACTATTAAAGAAAAAGTTCATTTTGTTTGTTGATTTCTTTTAAGAAATCATCTTCATTGTTATTTGGGAAAAATCTTGGTGAGTTTGATAAGAAGTTGTAAAAATGATTTTCCTATGGGTTTGCTAATAAAATCTTGATTTAGACATAAAGTTATATATTGAGAGAATTTATTTCCATTTTCCTTTATTAAAGAAAGATCTACTTTAAATTTTTGTTGAGACAAGATCATTATGATAATGCATGTTCATTAGCACATAATTGAAAAATGATGAAAATATATAAGATAAGAAGTAGGATAATATTAATAAGCAATATAGCAATAATAAGTAAGATAATATATCAAGTATTGGGAACCTTAGTTTCATCAAGGTAACTCGGTCAAGCATTGGGAGCCTTAGCTTCATCAAGGCACCCGATCAAGCATTAGGAGCCTTAGCTTCATCAAGGCATCCCGGACTAAGTCCCAAAAAGAAAAAGAAAAAAAAGAAAAGGAAAAAGCAATAATAGCAAGTTAGAGAAAGTTAGTGAGCATTAAGCTCTATATATATATACATATACACTTAATAATATATATGTAGAGTTAGATTAAAGCATAATAACAATAATAATATCATTAGTAACAACATTTATAGGAGCATAATAACAAGATAATAATATAGGAATTTCATGTTTAAGAACAAAATATGAACATGTTATTACTTTTACTACTCATGTGAGTTTCAAAATAATACTATGGTCATACTAAGTTACATGACATGGTTAAAATGAATGGTTGGAAAGAAGTTTACCTAAAAGTATTTTGTGGTATGGAGGAGGTAATGAGTGTAGGATTATGTGGTTGGTGGTATGTAGTAGATAATTTATGTGTAGAGAAGGATTTTGTGTGTAATTGGTGTAAAAGAGTCATCTCTATCTCTATACTATCTTTAGTCTCTTTCTTTTCCTCTTATTATTTATCTAAAATGAATTATGCATCCACTTTCACTTTTGATAGCAAATAAAAGAAAAGAAAGGAAATTAAAGAGTAAACAATGCCTTCATCCTTAGTGTTCTACATTAACAATAGTCCAATGTTACCTAAGTGGTAATGAGTTTCAGTCTAGAAAAAAGTGACCATCTTTTATGGTGAACTTACTATACTCATATGCTATCTTTGGTATCTCTAAATAGAAAGTTTTAGTGGTACTACGGATGTCACGCCCAAAGGGTGCCCTAAACGTAACAGTCCGCCACATGCTAAACGACACTTAAGAATCACTACCACAGTCATTCAAAAGTCTTGTATTAGAATGCAAGGCGTTCTCTTACGATAATAGAATACATATGCAGTTGGAGATAGATAGTTCAATTTGATAAGGTAAGCATAAAAACAGAAATCTCAGATATCTCAAGATCAGTTACAAAAATACTAAGGGGCATTCCCCTGCTAAACAAAAGTCTAGGTATTATTTATTTTAGTAAAACCCGATCGTTTAAGGTTTACTAAGAAATACTATACATAACTAATAATAAACTTCTAAGGAAAAAACTCTAACTTCGCATTACCTGATTTGACCAAGTCTGGGGATGCAGCCATATGTATGGGAACTGCATCAAAAAGAAGCGATGGGTGTATAAGCTACGCTAGCTTAGTGAGTTTCACTTCCAAAATTAAATACTTCAACAAGCAATATGTCAAGCAAGTTATATTAACAATTGTATGAAATGCACAAGCACGTGAGCATATAACACATAAGACTTTTTGGAAGTCCTATGTTGAATGGATTTATGCTCTCCATTGGGGGTTAGGTGTTTTAGGCTCATACGACCATAGATTTCAGTTTTTCCCATTTATATAGTGGTTGATTCGGGTGCCCACTCACTCACTAATTTTTGCAGTTGATATAAGTGCCTACACCACTTCCATTTTAATTTAGGCTTTTCATGCCAACATTCGAGTTTTCCGACCTACTCGTTGCCTAACTATTATGTCTTCTTCCCACAAAGGTATAATAACAAATATAATGTGACTCAATATATGGTATGTGTAGACACTCAACTTTTGCCCAATTAAAAAATAGGCTTAAGTTTACAATAAATTAATGTCATGTTGAGTTCATCAAAAATTAAAATATAATAATAATAATAATAATAATAATAATAATAATATAATAATATATAATAAAAAGAGAGAATATAGAAAATAGAAAAATAAAAAAATAGAGGAATAAAATATGTGTAATAAAGTAATTAAATGATTAATAGTAATGTAAATAAAATATATGTAGGAAAAAATTAAAATAAATAAAAAATCATTTGAGCTCAATATAACATATATTTTATTAGCCTTAAGTACTAGTGGTTTAACTATATGACCAAGGCACAGGCCAACGGCCTAACGGTTCAAACCATAGACACACTAGGTTCAGGAGCAAAGGGACTGGGTTCGATCTCAGCCTAAGACAGATTTTGCCTCCTTTTTTGTTCATTTTTTTTCCCAAAAGACACATCGGTTCATCCACTTTGAGACACCATTTGATCAATGAATCTTTGTGTTTTTTCGAAATTAAGTGTACAGACACAAACTAGGCATGGGATACATCGCATCTATACACAATTCATGTATTATTTCATCCCAAAAGGCACCTTAATTGAGTCATGAACATTGGGGAAAAATTCGAAATAATGTGTTTCTTCAAATTTCAAAAATGGCCAAATCGTGTCCTTTGATCAAATTAAATACACTTAATCGAAGAGTTATGATGTATAAACACATATTTCGTGATCAATTTTAAACAACAATCACGAATCGAGTCCCAATTTTGAATCGTTCTTATTTGAAAAAACACAAACGATTCGTGATTCAAAAATTGAACCATTACAAAGCTTCAAAACAACAAATTGTTTCGAACTCTATAAATAGGATCACCCCACAAGCAGAAAGCACAATTCAATTTCGTAAAATACACTACATGATCGAGATCTGAAAATAGAGGAGAAAGTGTTCGAATTGCAAAATTTGCAAATTCGAAGTGATCGGGAGGATTTCGATCCAATTAAAGAGTGTTAGGATCATTTAGGAACTGTTTTTGATTGATTATAGTGTTTAGAATTGCTCGAATTTGCAATTGGAAGTTCTGAAAATTTTTAGGAATTTTCTATTTTGCGCCGTCGTTGGGTCACCACACGAACCGCCACTTCTGGTGGTTCTGGGAATGAACTACCACCACTAGCCGCTGCAGCACCCCAATCCACGTCGGGCCGACAAGGTTGCAGGCTTCGAAAACCACTAGGAGCGGCCGAGGAACGCTCGAAAGGTAGCGTGATCGTCTTCTTCGCCCAACGGGTATCCAAGATCCGACCCGAAATCCGAAATCCGAAATCCGAAATCCAACCCGGTCGGTCATTGGTCAACGTCGGTCAACGGTCGTCGGTCAACAGTCAGCAGATCCAACGCTCTAGATTTGATCATTCAGATCAGACGGCCCAGATTTGATCAAATAATCCAACGCGCCAGATTGAAGGTCAGAGGATCAAACGGTCAGGATCAGTCAGCCAGATCAACGTACCAGATCTCCTCCGCTTCATCCAACGGTCCAGGTTAGTCTGTATTATTAATTTATTTATTTATTTTATATTTAATTTAGGAAAATAGGAAAAAAAGGAAAAAATTAATAAAAATTCGTAAAAAATCCAGAAAAATTTCAGAAAAATCCAGAAAAATTAGAATAATTATTTTTAATGTAAATTTACATGTTTTAACAATTTTTGATATTTTTTAATATTTTATGAATATGTATTTGCATATAAATTGATCTTTAAATATATATTTTATGCATGAAATGTTTTGTTTTTGTATTTTAATTTTGTTATGATATATTTTGAATATGTTATGAACATATGTGATGATTATTGAATTTTGAAAAATAATAAATTGTAAATGGATTTTTTTTTTAAACCAAAATTGTTGTTGAATAATAAAGATAAAAATTATTTTTGAGAATCATGATATTGATCAAGTTTTTTATCAAAATTTATCTTCATAAATTTATTATGAAGATATTAATCAAGTTTTTATCAAAATTTATCTTCATAAATTTACTATGAAGATATTAATCAAGTTTTTATCAAAGTTTTCTTTATAAATTTGCTATAAAGATAATACTCAAAGTTTTCAAAATTATTTTCATAAATTGACTTTGAAAATAATTAAAGTTGCTCAAAAATGTTTTCATAAATTTACTATGAAAATATTTAATATTGTTTAATCAAAATTGATTTTCATGTAGCATTAAATTAGCCATGAATTGTCATAAATTAATGATTTTTGAACTTAGAAAAATATATTTTTTATGAAATAAAAATCAATTGATTAGATCATAGGATCATCAAAATTGGTTTTCATAAAAATTCAAAATTTAATGAACTTAAGTGAGAATATTTTAAAAATATAAAATTGATCAATAAACTAAGTTCTTTATAAAAGAACTACGTTTTGTCTGATCTCGATTAGCGAGTACGTAGGCACCTTCGGGGCGACATTAAAAAATAAAAATTATTTATTTATTTATTTTGTTTATTATTTAGTTAATTAGATATTATAAGTTTAAATACTAATAGTTTGTTATTTTTTTCTAAAAATTTAAATATGGTAAAAATGTATTTGATATATTATTTCTTATTAATTAATTTTTCTTTATAAATATTTAACTTTTGCAATTATTTCTGGATGTAGTTATAAGTTTTTTTTTTTATATATGTATAATCTTTGAATGTTTTGCTTTTCTTTGTAATTGTTATATGTTTTCTAAAAATTAAATAGAAAATTATTAAAAATGATTTCTGACTTATTAATATTGTTATTATTTTTTTATGTATTCTTTTTGCAAGTTTTTAGAAAAGGATAAATTCTAAATTTTAAACTTAAAGTGGTAACCGCTTAGGTTTTAATAGGTTAGCCCCCGGACTCAGATATCTGGTATGTTTTTAAAGTTTGGTTTTAAAATCAAATTTTCCGCAGACTAGTAGCTAAGTTAGGATCAACCGACCCATTGATCCTACCTTTTTATTTTTTCCCGATTTATATCGGGTGGCGACTCTAAAAAGTTTTCAAAAATTAAAATTTCTTTTAACCCCTAGTCGAGGATTCATGTTAAATGGGTTCGGGTTTAATGTGAATCGGGTTAGAAGAAATAAACCGGATGATTTTCAAAATTCAGGCTCGACAGTATGCATGGTCAATTTAATTATAAGATCATGGCATATTATTTAAACGAATTATGGGCGATCATAGATATAGCAGACACATTAATTTTATACTAAATCATACAAATATTTATAACAATTCCCATTTCGATATTCTTATCATCAATTCAATCAAATAAGATTCACATACGCATTTAAATTTTATCTTGTCCTAGTTCTAATGCCACTATTATTACAAGCATAATCAAGAGCATGTAATTTAAAGACAGTGAACTCACTCGGCCATGGACACCAGTCTCTAATGGTGGCAATCCAGAAACAAGAATTTTCCCCGATTCAAAATCACCTAAATGATAGAAATACCCAAATGAGTATTTCATACCATAACTAATTCCAACTTATTAAATAAAACTCTTGAGTTCATAATTTTTGTGGTAGACGGAAATCCCAACTTAAAACGCCATAACTTGGTCATTTTAATTCGGAATTTCGTAAATAAGCTATCGATTTCTATCAACTTCGAAAGAGCTATCTATTTATGATGTTATTCATAAGTTTTGAAAATGTTTAGGTCTCAGAATGCTCAGATTAGATCTGATCAGTAGCTAAAACTTGTATTTCCGAAGTTGTTTTGTGAAATTTGCATTACTTCTACAAAGTATAGTATATGTGCATGCAATATCTACAAGTTATTATCATGAATGACATGATATGAGCTATCTACATGTAGATCCATAATGATTTTTGGTTAAAAGAATTTTTGGAAAACTTTTAATTTGCAATAATGTCAAGAACACTTGTTTGAGAAAACTAGCTTTATCTCTTTGAAAATCATCCATATTTTTACTAGGATAAAGCCTTGATGACCTATATACCTAATAGCTTCATTACCTTAACAAAATTCTTCATTTTGAAGGTTGAAAAATAGATGTTTAAATGTGGGTTTTGCCTAGTGATGAATTTTACACAATTTTGGGAAATGAAAATATTGCTTGATCCAAGTTTGGAAACCTTTCCTTTGTTCTAGGTTTATACTTTGATAAAACATATTTATTCTTATAAAAATCAAGTCTTCATTACATCTAGTTCCTAAGACTTCTATTTTTCTATTAAAATCCTTATTTTGGCATTTGGAAATAGGTATTTAAATGGAGATCATTTTTAGATCCGAATTTTGGGAAATTGTTATTGAGATTATTTCTTGTGAGAAACTCATTTAATTTTTTTAAAATTAAGTCCTAATCAAACCTCCTCCCTAAGGCTTCCATTTCTTTAATAAAACTCTTGTTTTAGGGTTGGAAAATAAGTGTTTTCTTGGCATTTCACCTTCTAACATAACTTTTGTAATCCTTCTCTTGTTTTGAAAATTTCTTTTAGTAAACTAAGCTCATCTTATAAAAATCACTCCTTTTGATACCTATTACCTAAGCCCTTCATTTTACATGTAATATCTTCATTTTGGAGTTGGAAAATAGGTTTTCTAAATGGTTCTTTCTCAAGATCAGAATTTTCAGAAATCATTTTTTGATAGAAACAAAATAGATCTTGAGTTGGGGCAACACCTTTACTAAGACCATCATGTTGTAAACCTTTTATGCATGCAAGACAAGTAACAATGTCATTTTAAGTACTCTAAACAAATAGATCTACTATATTACTCATGTCATGGATGTAATGCAACATAAACAACAAGTAAATGAGTTTAAAGAAAGAGTTTTTGTACAAAATAACTATAAGATCAACATTCAGCAATAATATAGCAAAATAATAGTAAGATAACTTAAATATCAAGATCTACAATATTGTAATGGTAATGATCTCATGCTTAAGTGTTTCCACATCCCTAGCATAAAGCTCATGGGGATTTTAGTGGAACCGCACATGTAAGATCTTGCCATTACATGTTTTAGTGTGGGAGGGTTAAGATCTATTACCTATTTAGAAGTGTGGAGTGAGAAAACTTGAAGGAAAATAAGTGTGTCTGTGTGTGTGTGTAGGGGGAGAGGTCACGGCACAAGAGGGGAGGAGAGGGAGAGAAATTTTCTCTCCAAAGTTTGATCTTTTGAAAAAAAAAAAGTGAAATGAGATAGGTATAAAGGGGTTTATATAGGGAATTGAATTAGGGTTTGTGTTGAATAAAAGAAAGAAAATAAATTAGATTGAGTGAGAGTGTGAGGAGGAAAGGGGCACTGATTTGGAGCTTAAAGGGTAGAGAGATATGTTTGATTTATTTTGTGTAATAAAATTCAAATTTAATAAGTAACTTTAAGTAATAAAATGTATTGGAAAGGTAAAATTGTAAGGAAATGATGTAAAATTGTAAGAATAGGTTGTAAGGATGCAAGAATATGGTATGTGTCACGCCCCGGAGGGTACCCTAAACGTGACAGTCTGCCGCATATAATATTAAAGCTAATGAATAACAATCTTAGTCATATAGGAGCTTCGATATCACATGCAAGGCGTGCTTCCAAGATAGTAGGAGATTCACAGGGGTATTACATTTAAGTAGATAATAAAAGCAAGCAATAACTTATATAGATAAACATGAAACCTTCATTTAAATAATAATTCCTTACATCATCTTAGGGGCATTCCCCCGTTCTTAAAAGTCCATCAACAAGATAATAGCAACTATAACACAAGCCTACTATAGAGATTTTCCTAGAAGCCTATGTTCAAAACTTAAATACATATAGCTTCTCCCAAAAACTCTTAGTAGCTTAAACTCGTACCTGGCATACGGGGCTCCTTGGGGCCAACCAAAGGTAATCATACTGTAACAAAAAGCTATAAGGGTATAAGCAATCTAGCTTAGTGAGATAATTCCATCTGCAAGACATTTCTATAATTCAAACAAGTATTTAAACAATCATATGAGAATGCACCAAACATATGAACAAACAAAATACACATGATTAACCGGAAATCAAGTGTAGCATGAATTTTACGCCCTCCATGCAGATTTACCGGCTCCTACTCGCCCTGTAGACTTCCGGCTCCTACTAGCTCATGTAGACTTTCCGGCTCCTACTAGCCACCACCACCATTTCCTCGTTTCCCCACACGAAGAATAGTAGTGAAATAAATGTGACTCACAATTATGATTTGTATGAATTAATTTCAATATATATTTATCCAAATAATGTTTAGTTCAAGGTAAAGGTGATCAACAGAATTTTCATCATATCAATACAAGAATCACAATTTATTTATCAAACCTTCTTTCGATATTCTTAACTTGTATTCAACCAATCATAACTCCAAGTCGCACAACCAATATTCATTTATCTTTTTCTTAATTGCTAGTGCTACTACTTACAAGCACAAAACAAGGAAATGTAACTTAGTAAAGGATTAACTCACTCCATGTCGGTAGATCCTAATCGAAGTAATCTTCCAGGAAGGTGATCTTAGGTCCTTCTCCACTTAAACAAGATGAAATACCAAGATGAGTCTTTCATGAAATTTCTATTCTTGAAGATTCTAAATCTTTCTCAAAATCGCGGTAAAATTGTATAAGAGGAAATTCCAACTTAAAATGGCCATAACTTGCTCATTTTAACTCGAAATTTCGCATATAATATACCGTTTTCTACCTATTCAAAAAGATCTATCTATTTATAAACTTATTTCCATCAAACTAAGTCGTCTGGGTTCCGAAAAAGTGGCGAACAGATTCACCACGAATTTTTATAAACTTGTTTTCCTTCTTTTATCCAAAGCTCATTTTGAAGATATAGGTAATATAATAGCTTGTAAAACCTTTGAAATATATAAACATATGTTAAGTGACTCATATTGAATGTATAAAGTTAATGAAGTTGTCTCAAACTATGAAAAGTAAAGTCTTTTAAATATTTTTGGAAAGTGAGAACTTTTGAAATATTCCTTTTTATATATGAAAATAAATTGTGTAAAATTAAAAGGATAGAGAGAAGAAGATCAAGCAATGATTTATACAGTGGTTCCGCCTTATCTGTCAGTCCACTCTTTCAGCTTCGAGCCGAGGACCTCATTATCCTATGGGTTTTGTTCCACTATATCCAATAAATTCCAATTTACAAGCTTGTACAATTCTCTCTGCTCGATTCTCAATGCTATCCTTTAGCTACAATCAATCTACAGAGTCTAAACTCATAAATGAACTAACACTTAAGAAGGCAACAACAAGTTCCTTCTATTACAATTAAAAGAATCAATTTTGTAAAGATTCAATAAGAAAATAACTGCTCAATTCAGTTCGTAGAAGTAAGAGTAGGCGTTATTCTTCTTTTTGCAAAAGTGATCTCAATGAAGAGTAAGAGAGCTTTTTGACTTTTTTCGTGAATAGTGAAAGTTCTATATTTGTTTCTTGTTCTGTCGTGTATATAAACCTCTTCCTTTCTTCTAACGTTCACAAAACTGCATAGAAGAGATAAGTATGATATCCCAAAAATTTTCAATAGTAATCTGTAGTTCCTTATCTTTAATTTGAATTTTGAAATACTACTGATAGCTTCAACGAATAGAACTTGTTCTTCTAATTCATTCGTATTTCTTCTTTATTAGAATTTTAAATTCGTGAGGTGCTGAAATGAGGATAAGGCTTGCTTGATTTACGTGAGTCATCATAATCTTGTTTGTTTCTACTTGAAAATCTTCATGATGTTGTTCTGTTTAAAGATAGATCTTTTTTAAAATACTCGTTGCTAATATCTCGATCTCCATTGTGATCTTCATATGTTATCTTATTTGAAGATAACGTTTTTCTTATTCTAATTTCCTTAGCAATATCCATGTTTAAAAGATAGATAAATTCGTCCTTATATTGAAGAAGTATGTTAGAACGAATAAATACTTGTCTTGAAATAAATCTCGTAACTTCTGCTTTTGTCTCTTAAGAAAACATTTTTGTTGATGAGAGAGAAACTGAAAATCATTTAAATGCCCTAGGATATAATCCTATTTTAGTGGAACAAATAAGTATATTACTTAAATATACTTATTATCTCGAAGTTAGGTCCTCAAAATATTTGAAATTCCTCATCTAAAATATTGTAGATCTTGTTTGGGAAGATGAACAGTAATCAGCATTAACCTAGAAGTGTTGTTTAACATTCTTGAAAAGGTTCTATAAAACCTTCTGTGTTTCTGGAAAATTCTTTACCTTTGATCAACTTTCTGGAAAACATTCCGTGTTCCTTATCTTGTAACAAACTCTTGTAAGACTTGTTTAAAGCTTGTTTAGAACCAAAACATCCGAAATTCAAAATCATTCAACTCATATATTTATTTATCAATATTCAACAATATTCTATGAAAAGTTCTATATATAATTCTGCACACTAATAGAATAGTTAGTTCCTTGAGTATTTTGTTATCATCAAAACTTTAGATAATAGAGAATCAACAACTACTAGTAGAAGTTAGGTATAGAGTTAGTGCCATTTTTTATATGTACATAATGCACTAACCATGAGGAATTTATGTGTATTTTGGATGTGTATATATATGAATGGTTTTGATGTCTTTTAGTAAAAAATGAATTATGATTTAATCTAAGTAAATCGCTTAATGCTAATAGAATGCCAAGAGGAAGAAATAGAAGTAAAAACGCGAGGATATCTGAAAATCCACCAGCAAATGCCCCTGTACCATTTCAAAACCGACTAGAAGATGTTTTGCAAAGTCTCTAGTAACAGAATGTATTAATCTTGTAAACTTTGCAAAACATGCAAGCAAAAAATGTAGCACCACTAGCTGAGGTACTAGTAATGCTTCCAGCTAATAGAATGCCGAGAGGAAGAAATAGAAGTAAAAACGCGAGGATATTTGAAAATCCACCAGCAAATGCCCCTGTACCATTTCAGAACCGACTAGAAGATGTTTTGCAAAGTCTCTACTAACAGAATGTATTAATCTTGCAAACTTTGCAAAACATGCAAGCAACAAATGTAGCACCACTAGCTGAGGTACTAGTAATGCTTCCAGCAGCCCCCAAAGGAAATGAAAGGCATACTATACCGATTCAATTTCAGGAAAATGGGCCAGTGAATCCTGATGAATTTGCTACCGAGGTGCAAGGACCGCCCTGGTATGAACAAGAATTACCACTACCACCACAATTATGTCGTCAAAGGAACTTGTTGCCAGAATTCATTAAATGCAACAAGTATTTTGAAGGATTACCTGAAAAGTCAGAAGAAGCTAAGGACTGGCTAGCTCAAATCGAGCAATCTCTTGATGTTTTCCAGGTATCGGAAGCTTTGAGGGTACCGTATGGAACTTATTTGCTAAGGTTAAGAGCAAAGATATGGTAGAATTCTGAACAAAGAAGTTTGCCATAATCTATCACTTGGGAAGTGTTTAGACGAGAATTTCTGAAGGAGTATTTTTCAGGCAGCCTAAAAGCAAAGTATAGCACTGACTTAATGAATCTGACGCAAGGAAGTAAGACAATTGATGAGTATGAGCACGAGTTCAATCGATTATTATAATTTTCTCCAGATGCTTATCGAGACAGTGATGAGTTAAAGAGACAGACTTTCATGGCTGGATTAGAACCTCATTTTCAGATGAGACTTGTTGAGTTTGAAGTTGTTGATTTCGCTGCTATGATAGAAAAAGGCTAAATCATTGAACAAGCAAGGAAATATGAAGTTGAACGATATAAGAAGAGGGGACAAACTTTTGGGAAAAGAACATATGATGGTTCAGTGGCAAATCCTGTGCCTAAGAAGATTAAGTTCTTCAAACCCCCTAGTGTGAACAAAAGAGAAATAGTTGGGAAGAACAATGTTACATGTTGGAAATGCAAGGGCTCTCATTATCCAAGGGAGTGCCCACAATTGCAACACAAGTGTTACTACTGTGGAGAAAGTAGACACTTGACAAATATTGTCCAAAAAGAAAGATTGCAACCTGTGTTGTATGTAATAAAGTTGGTCATATATCAACCAACTGTCCACAGAGAGTGAACACTATAGCTGGTTCTTTACAATCTAGAGGAACGGTTGGAGTCGTAGGCTCGAAAAACGGAAATGCTAATACTAGCAAAGCTAGTACAACGGCTAGATTCTTTGCTATGCATGGGAGTCCGGTTGAGGATGTGGAGATGGAGGAGGAAGATGAAGGAAATATATGGGAAGAAGTTGACCCTGGTGATTATGGTCTCATTACAGGTATGTAATTACATATTTGCTTATTTAAAGATATAGTATGGCACGCAAACACGATTAAATGCATAGTAAAAGCCCTTATGAATTAAAAATAACATGTAATTAATAAATGATAAATATGATCAATTCAAGTGAGAGATGAAACTGCGTATGCTTTGTTTGACACGGGAGCAATGTATTCTTTCATAAATGCTGGATTAGCAAGACAAATAGGATTACCAATTGAAACCATGAATAAAGAATTGGGAGTTACTACACCAACAGGAGACTTGGTGATAACGCGGGAGATGATAAAGAGTTTCATTAAAGATTGGAAATCAGGAGTCGTTTACTGATTTGATCATGTAGATATGCAGAAATATGATATTATTCTAAGTATGACTTGGTTAACTGCTATAAAAGCGAGAGTTGACTGTCGTCTCAAAATAATATTTTTTTTCGATAATCAAGGAGAAGGAAAAGATTATAGGGGTGAGATACTTAAAGAAGTCGGGAATAGGATAACAGCAATTGAAGTTGAAAATGAAGAGGATATGGAGTTAAACGAATGTATTCTTGGAGCTACGAAGGGTGAATCTAAAGAATTAGATATTCATACTATCATAATGGTGTGTGAATATCCGGATGTATTTCCAGATGAATTGCCTGGATTACCTTCACACAGGGAAGTGGAATTTTCTATTGATTTGATACCTGAAACTGAACCAGTATCAAAAGCTCCGTATTGCATGGCACTTATGAAATTAAAAGAATTAAATGTGCAATTGCAAGAATTGTTGGATAAAGGATTTATCAGACCTAGTATTTCACCATGGGGGAGCACTGGTATTCTTTGCTAAGAAAAAAGATGGTTCAATGAGACTCTGTATTGACTATAGGGAATTAAACAGAGTGACTATCAAGAACAAATATCCTTTACCTAGAATTGATGATCTCTTTTATCAATTGAGAAGAGCAAAGGTATTTTCTCGAATTGATTTAAAGTCAGGCTATCATCAAATCCTAATTAAGGCAAAGGATGTACCAAAGACTGCATTTCGAACTAGGTATGGTCATTATCAATTTTTGATCATGCCCTTTGGACTAACAAATGCACTTGCAGTTTTTATGGATTTGATGAACTATATTTTTTGTCCCTTATTTGATATCTGTGTGATTATTTTCATAGATGATATACTAGTGTATTCATCTCCTGAAGAGCAACACGATGAATACTTAAAGAGTGTGTTGCAGATCCTAAGAGATAATAAACTGTATGCCAAACTGTCTAAATGTGAATTTTGGCTTAAGAGCATATCATTCCTTGGACATATTGTTTCTGGTGAAGGAATATTTGTGGATCCTGAGAAAGTTAAAGCTATTGTGGGATGGAAAAGACCTGAAACAGTTATAGAAATAAGAAGTTTCTTGGGATGGGTTGGATATTACCGGAAATTTGTACATGATTTCTCAAAGATTGCACGACCATTGACACAATTGACGAAGAAGAATGAGAAATTTGAATGGAATGATCAACGTGAATGAAGTTTCCAAGAATTGAAAAAGAAATTGATATCAGCACCAGTATTGGTCTTTCCAAATGAAAAGGATTCATATGATGTTTACAGTGACGCATCTAAAAATGGTTTAAAATGTGTGTTGATGCAAAACATGAAAGTAATAGCATATGTTTCTAGACAATTGAAGCCACATGAGATGAATTACCCCACTCATGATTTGGAATTAGCCGCTATTGTTTTTGCATTCAAGATTTGGCGACATTATCTGTATGGACATAAATGTGAAATATATAGAGATTACAAGAGTTTGAAGTATATATTTACACAGAAGAAGTTAAAGATGAGGCAAAGAAGATGGTTGGAATTGATTAAAGATTATGATTTAACTATCAACTATCATCCGAGAAAAGTGAATGCCGTGGCTGATGCAATAAGTCATAAGAATTATGGAGAAGTAGCCTCAATGTTGACAAACCAGAAGGATCTCATTAAGGAGTTTGAAAGGTTGAACTTGGAATTTTCAATACAAGGTTTGGAAGTCGAACTAGGAAACTTGGTCTTGGAGCCAACTTTACTGCAAAGAATTAAGGAAGCTCAAAAAGAGGATATCAAAATCTAAGAGATTAAACAGGGATTATCCCAAGGAAAATATAAGGATTTTCATATGGATGATGAAGGAGTATTGAGAATGAATAAGAGATTATGTGTAGAGCTGGACAAAGGGGTTATGGCCCGCCGGGCCAGCCCGTTTAACCCACTTTAAAAGTGGGTTAGGGCAGCTTTTTTAGCCCGTTTAAAAGTGGGTTAATTTTACCCAACCCACTTAACCCCGGGCCAAGTGGCTAGCCCGCGGGTTAAGTGGGTTGACCCACCAACCCACTTTTATAAAAAAAAATAATAAAAATTAAGGGTAAATATGTATTAATGAAGGTTTTCTTGAGATTTTTATACTTGAAATTAAATTTATGTGTTAATTATAACAAAGAATGACAAATTGATGCACGATGCACCATAAAATTTTATAAAATATATCATTATTGTTTTTAAATGAAATATATTATCTAATAAGTTATTTTAGAAAACTTATTTTTAATAAAAAAAATTAAAACAATAATGAAATAATCATTAATATGTTATAACCTTATAAAACTCTCTTTTTTATTTTATATATATATATATAAATATCTTATTCAATTATATAAATAAGTTAAATGGGTCAACTTGGCTCATTTAACTCACAAAATATGTAAGTGGGTTAAAAGATCAAAAAGTGGGCTGGCCCATTTAACCCCGGGCTTAAAGTGGGTTGGGTTAGGGTCAGGCAATTTTGGCCCGTAGGTTAAACGGGCCAACAAATTTTGGCCCGTTTAACCCACGGGCCAAAGCGGGCCGGGCCGGGTTGGCCCGTTTAACCTACTTGCCCACCTCTAATTATGTGTACCATACGATGAAAGCTTGAGGAAGGAATTAATGCATGAAACACATTATTCTGGATATTCTATATATCCAAGAGAAATGAAGACATACCAAGAGTTAAAAAGTGCATGTTGGTGGAATGGAATGAAAAATGATGTTGCCCAACTTATTGCCAAAGGGTAAAAGCGGAACACCAAAAACCTGGTGGATTGTTGAATCCGTTGCCAATTTCAGAATGGAAATGGGATTAAATTTCCATGGATTTTATGTGTTCACTGCCTAAGACAAATGCTAGTTATGATGTTGTTGGGTCATTGTGGATAGATTCACCAAATTAGCTCATTTCTTGCCAATCAACATGACATATCCAAGCTTTGGGAACGCAATTAAAGTTCCATACGGCTTACCATCCTCAAATCGATAGACAGACAAAGAGAACTATTCAAACCTAGGAAGACATGTTGAGATCTTGTATCCTAGAATTCAAAGAAATTAGGATCAACATTTATCATTGGTAGAATTCGCATATAATAACAGTTACCACTCAAGTATTGGGATGCCACCATATGAAGCGTTATATGGTAGAAAGCATCGTTATCATTATTTTGGGATAATTTAGAGAAAGTAATGATTGGACCTAAATTGGTACAGGAGACAACTGACAAGGGCACAGTGATAAAGCGAAAAATGAAAGAAGCTCAAGACAGACTAATTAGTCATTTTTACTCTATAATTTTCACAGGATTTTGAGCTTAAATTGATAAGAATTGTTGATAAAATCCTACAAAAACCATGCTTTTGATAAATAATGTTATTTTAAAGCTCTTAGAATCAATCAAGGAGTAAACAAATGTTTTAATGCAAATTTGGAGCAAAAACAACAATTAAAATCAAGAATGCGAAGTTGAGCCTTGAAAAGACATAGCCGAGGCCAAACAAAGAAAGAAGACAACAAAAATTGATCTATCGAGCCCCAAATACGAGCCCTTAACATGACCCTCGACTTCAGTCCAAGCGATCGAGCATCATTCTGAAGAAAATACATTGTCGAGCCTCAAAGTCGAGCCTAAAAACTCGACCCTCGACTATTGTGTTGCCTGACCAATTCTTTAACAAGATTCCCTCGAGCCTCAACATTTTAACCCTTGAGACTCTCAATTTTACCCACGATAGAGCAATGGACGAAAACACATAGTTTACTTAGAAATTTCCTGAAGTTGAGCCCAACTTTGCTGAAATACAAGTCTCGACCAATAAAGCACGCGACCCAGGATGACTGTTTTCTCAGATCATATGCGCGCGTGAAAAGTTTCCAAATTCTGTTAGAAATGATATACCGAATCTACCATGTGTCAAATATAGATAGCTATGTTTTTCGTACCTAGTAGTCTATAAATTAATGTGCAAGTGTGCATTGTAAAGTATGTACCAACAATGAAATCAGTATTAACATAGAGTAAATTTCTAAAAGATTTTTGGGTAAAAGAATTTCCATTTCTTTTTACTAGAAAATATCTTCTGTTTTCTGGATAAAATCAATTTAACCCATTATTTGTAATTTTCTATGAATTTATGAGCAATTAATTGATTAATCTTTTGAGCTTGTTTTATTTCTTCTAATTTGTGCTTATTTTGATAAATCCATGGAGAAATAAACTCCTACAGCTTAGGGATTACAAATCCAATTCCTAATTTAGTTTGATTTCAAATGCACTTTCAAGTAAATTTGGCTGGGTGTTTGTAATTAGTAACTTGAACTTAACTTGTGGTTTTTAAAGGAATGATGCGTTCTTTTAGATCCATGATTGATTCATTCAATTGAATAGATCAAGAGAACATTCCATTGAATAGATCTGTGGTTACTAATAGAATCAATCCTAACTAACTCTTGTTGAGGAATAGGTAAAGACTTTTCGTTATTTGTTTCAAAAATTTATTGTGTTGTCTTTTTAAAATAATGGATTCCTATTCTTTATGCGGATCTAATTGAAACTTCAAATTACTTCTTTTAACTATATCTAGAACTACTGAGTTTGAGAGAAGCTTTAGTTTAATTTAGAGAATCCGATGGTATAAAGACACCATTTGAACAGCTTTTTGAGAAGTTATTGTCCTTAAGAAATCATTCTGATAAGGAATTTGTGAAGTAACCCTGAACTATCTTTTTTCATAGAAGTTACAGGCTTATTTCTTATAATGCCCAGTAAACGCTTGTGTATACTTCTAACTTAGTTTAGTTTATTTTCCTTTTTGATCTTCTAAAATCTTTCTTTGGTTAGACAATTAATGGGATCGATAGTATACTTGAGACCGACTTAAATCATTTGCTATGCTACATTTGATGAGTGCACTTGTCTTGTGAGACTGTAGTTGTTGATTTAGAAAATATTTATAAATTTGAAAAACTCGATCAATGATTAGTGGAATTTGAGCTTTGAATTTCACATTTCACATTTTAAACAACACAAAACACACAAACCACAACCACAGACAAAAGAGTTGGGCAAATATGAAAATAAGGGAATTAGAGTTTTCTAAAGGAGATCATGTCTATTTGAAGATAAGTTCAATCAAAAGTCTTCGAAATGGACAAACAAAAGGAAAGTTGAGTCCTAGATATATTAGACCATTCGAGATATTAGAATGAGTTGGAAATCTGGTATATCGTCTTACATTACCATCCAACTTATCTAGTATACATAATGTTTTCCATGTATTAGTACTAAGACAATATGTACCAGATCCAGTTAAAGTGATTGAGTTGGAACTAATTGATCTGAAAGAGAACTTAACATATGAAAAGCATCATGTTCAGATATTGAATAGAAGAGTGAAAACTCTCTAAAACAAGAAGATCCGTTATGTCAAAGTACCATGGGATTTCCAAACTGAAGAAATGACTTGGGAATTGGAAGACGAGATCAGGAAAAGTTATCCTCATCTATTTGAAAATTCAGGTACACAGCAAGCTTTAGAGACAAAGCTTATTTTAAGGAAGGAAGAATGTAAACCCCGAGATTTTTCATACAAATAGAAATAAATGAAAATATAAAAATAGAAAATCGAATGATAATATAAGACTCAACCAAGACCTTAGAATTAAACCACAAGTAGAAATGAGCTTGTATATAGTTTTAAACCCTAAAACAAAGCTTTTTAGATTGTATTTAAGATTACTAATAAGATTTCATAGTAGGTATGAAAACTTAAGATATAGAAATAACCTAACTAAGACTTCAAATTTATTGAAAAGTAGATATTCAATAACACTTATAGTTAGAAAACGATAATCATTGGATAAACCATTAAGATTATAAATACACAATAAAATACAAACAGATGTATAACTATAATCTAGACTCCAAATAAATATTTGGATCATACTATTATTCTAGTTAGTAAATTCTAAAGCCATTAGAGCCTAACCTATTGAGTTTTGAAAACCCTAATCGGACGAGATAAAACCCTAAAAATAATTTATCGCATAAATTTTAAATCCAAAGTTGAACTCAATAATAATCTAGAAAATTTGTAGAACTCTATATAAATTTTTGGAGATAAAACTCTTGAATAGTTATCATATTTTTACCCGTTTAACTTATTAAACTATCCTAAAACAAAGATAATTAACTAACTAAATAATGTTATATAATAATTTATTCAATTTTCGATGCAAATTATACTCAATTTGTGGCTGGGAACTTCTTAAAACATGCACAGCCGAAAACACTTAACAAACAAGTCAATTAGGTAACAAAAGTCAAGAAAAATAAAAGGAAAACCAATTATAATTTCCCAATTCATCCAAGCTCATTAAATGCATTTGGAAATATGAAGCAACTTGCATTTTTGGTGGAGAGGAGCTACAATGCCTTGGCTGGAAATGATAAATTGATACCTCTCCTTCTTTCTATATATATACTCTTTAATGAACAAAAGAACAAAGTTTTTATATACACAAAAACAATAGCATACCCCAACAACAAACATATCAAAACAAGTCACCAAAAATGCATAAACACAACTTTAAAACATAATCCATTAAAGCACCAAACCAAACTTAGGATAAGGAACAAATCAAGGTAAGATAAATTCATATTTGAATTAGTTATATGCCAAACACTAGCTTAAACAATGTTATTATTAACCCTAGGTTCAAGTTTAGCACCCACAAATCTACTCAAACAAGGTAAAATCTCATCCTAAAGCTCCATTGATGAGTTATGTTTCATGTAGAAGTTAGAAACTAGGTTGAATGAAGATTACATGAAGTAATATATGTTGATATATCACATATGATATATGTAGAATATAGAAAATCACTTAGAAGTAGTTTAAATGCAAGTATAATACATATATATTAAGAGAAAGTTAAGTTTCGAATCATGGAAAAATTGGAGAAGATGATAAATAGTGCCAACGCCAGCTATACACTGGCAGCATATACCCTTACAACGGTGGCATAGAGGCAGCGTGGTTTGGAGAAGTTACGTAAAACTTATTGTTACGTAAAATGAACTGTTGAACTTTATGTTCACGAATGATTTTGATGAGAATAATTATTACACAATTAATTATTTAAATATCCTTAATTGTTTAAATACTTAAAATATTTATATATATGCTTTGTATTTGTTTTGCTGTTATTTAAGTTTTAATAGAATAAAAAGTTGAAGAAAAGTCAAGACAAAGCTATCGAGCCCAGTAGAAGAAATGTGGAGGCACTATTCATCGGATAATGATAAAAGACTAAGTTTTTAGCAAAACTTATAAAGTTAAGTGTTGAAGTTTTGGGCAAAACTATGAAGTCAAAAGTTGGAGTTTTGGGCAAAATCATAAAGTCAAGGGTTGGAGTTTTGGGCAAAATCGTAAAGTTAAGGGCTGGAGTTTTTGGCAAAATTTATAAAGTCAAAGGCTGAAGTTTAGGCCTCGACTTCAGAAAGTTTGCCATTTGACGATGTCACACCCCAAAGAGTGCCCTACACGTGACAGTCCACCACACTCGATATTTAAACTCAAGCAAGACAACCTCAGTCTTCCCATGAGTCCGAACATCGGGTGTAGGCTCACTCTCAACATACAGAGACCATACTTTGCTTCGTAGTAGTTTAAGGAGACATACATAGCAACAAGAATGTAAATCATGACCGTCCAATAGAGAACTATTCTATTACATGAACTAGGGGGCATACCCCCGATAACACTGCTAAAAATTCTCAGGCTCACAAAATTCCTTGTATTATCCTTCAGGCACTGGTTCAGGGAAACAGGATTAGAAGTCCATTTTTACTTATAGGATCCGGCCTTATCAAAAGCTCCTTAGCATCTAAGGGCTGTACCTGATGTCTACGGGTCGGAGATAGCCAAAGGTATTTATACTGCAACAGGAAACTATAAGGGTATAAGCTACACTAGTTTAGTGAGTGAAAACTTCCTAATTACAATTAAGATAAAACATTCAAGCAAGTAATTAATCAATCAAGTGAAATGCATCAAACAAGTGAGTTCAACAAACATATGACCAACCGGAAATCATATGTGGATGGACTTGCGCCCTCCATCTCGGGTTAGCAGATTTTCGAATCCTATGGTACGACGCCGTTTAAGCTCACGGTCAACTGAACAACAATTCGTTTTATGGATCGCGATTAACCAACATATATTCGTTTTATAGATCACGAAAAACCAACAATGCTAATGCTCCATCCCCATCGTGATATGCATGAGTTCAGTTATATTCGAAGTCCAATAATCATTTGATCGAATTCTTTTAGGTGGTCAAGCAATAATCGCAGACAATCAACTCTAGTTCATCCTTATACAAGCAATAACTTATCACCCGGCTTCGATATTCCTTAACTTCAACTTTACATATCAACAACAGACAATCATAAATCCCAACTAACCCCATCATACATAATCATTCTTTTTATCTTTACCTAGCAACTAGTGCGACTATCGTTATAATTACAAGCAATAATTGAAATCGGAAGAGGAACTCACTCGGCCATGGTACGCCGGTCTCTTAATAACAGTAGTCAGGTGATAGGGTATCGTCGTGCTCGGGATCACCTACCAAACAAGAATAGCCTAATAAGAATCTCATCACTTCACTAATTCAAGCTATTCATCTAAACTACTCAAAATCGTGATTCTCGCTATTTGCGGAAGTTCCAACTTGAAACGGCCATAACTTGGTCATTTTAGCTCGGAATTTCGCAAATTTTATATCGATTTCTATCTACTTAGAAAGATCTATCTATTTCTAATATTATTTTCAAGTTTTGAAGACATTAAGGTCATGGAACAAAGGGATCAGATCTGTACTGTAACGTTTCCATTTCCGAAAAATTGTTTCGCATTTAGTAAAAATGTTTCTAGTTGATAACTCATGCATAGATGGAATGTGAATGAATTCCTAGTATGAATGTCATGTAATGAGTTCGACATATGCATGATCTTGATGATTTTTTTTTTTTTTTGATAATGAACTCTTAAGAACTCTTAATCATTATAAGACTTCACATTAGCCATTTCCAAAAATCCATTCTTTCCAAATTTTTGCATCTCCTAGTATTTTAGGATTCTATTCCTAGAATTTACTTGTTACCTAACTAAAAACAAGTCTTTATCATCTATACTATCCAAGACCTCCATTTATGCATAAAAATTCACATTTTTTACTTTGTAAATATGTTTTTAAACAAGCTTTTTACAAAAATCCGAATTTTAGAAAATTTCTTTTCTTGCACTTTTCTTAGGAGAAAACTTGTTTAATGCACCAAAATTGAAGCTTTATTATATCTATTACCTAAGGACTTCATTTAACCCATAAAACATGCAATTTAAACTTGAACACTAGGTGTTCATGTAGGCATTACTCCAAAATACGAATTTAACAATTTAATCCCTACCTCAAAATTTTCCATTCTAACTCCACTACTTGTTTTACATATTACTCATGCCTAACTCATTCAAACTTATACAAATCATTCCTTAAAGATGCCTATTACCTATACCTCTCATTTTTCATGAAAAATATGAGTTTTAAAGTGGTTTCAAGGGTTTTTAAAATGGGTTTCAAAAATCATCCGAATTTTCCATAAGATATCTCTAGCAAATATCTTTTCTTTTTGAGTTCCTTGTTCTATACATGAAGATCTATCATCTAACACATTATATACATGCAAGGCTAAGTTTTTATGATCATTAATGCATGAAAGCTCAAGATATCCATATGAACATAGATGTAGATGAAGGCATGAATGTCTAAACGCTAGATCTACCATATATAGTGCATGAATCATGAGTTTCATGGCATGAACCTAACTTTCCATGCAAGATCCCTACTTTACATGCATGAACATAACATTATTTCAACAAAAACTCTTTTAAACACAAGATCTACTTCTTGTGATAGCTTGATATTCTTGTATTAGTGTTTTCTTATCCCTAGCATATGCTCATTGGGATTTAAGGTGGAAAACACACAAGAAAAGTCTTACCATTACAAGATTTAGTAGTAATAAACTTAAAATCCATCACCTTAGGAAGGTTTTAATGAAGAAATGAAAAAGAAAAGAGCTTGTTGTGTGTGTGTGGAATGGGGAGGAGGCTCACGGCACTAAGAGGGAGTAGAGAGAGGGTTTTGTGATTTTTTTGACAAATAGAAATGAAATGAAGGAGAGAGAAAGTTAAGGATTATTTATATTAGTGAATTTAGGTTTGCTTGGAATAATAAAAGAGATAAAATAATTCAATTTGGGGCATAATTGGGGGGTTAATGGCGCCGGCCATATGGGGTGGAAGAGGGAGAGAGAACAAATTTTATTTGAAATTGATATTGTGTAATAAAATGTAATAAAAGTGATAATTTAATAGGAGAAAAATTTCTTGAAAAAGAAAATTTAATTGAGTAGTTGTAAGGATGCAAGAATAGGGTATGGGTAGTGTCTAGTGTAGGTTGTACTTGTGAATAGTAGACAAGACATCTACTTTACCGGTTGTAACAAAACACGGGAAAAAGGCTATAACTGCAATTTTTATAGCCCGAAAAATTATAAAATTGATATTTTTGAAATCACGGTTCTAATGAATATTCCGGAATATTTTTAGAGTTTGTGGTCCCGGGACACGTTTTTCCGTAATTGAGCTCGGGAAGGCCCGGAATTGAAAAATTCCGAATTTAAAACTTTCTAAGGTTTAAAATACAATTTAAAACAATAATTCATATTCATTTACTTTATAAAACTTCTTTTATTATGAAACTTAAGGAAAGCCGGATCTAGGGTTTTTAAGCTCCTCTCACTACGCTTGAACTAACCGATATAGGGTTTCCTTCTCCGGTTTCCAAAATTCATTTGTTTATTAGAAAATCTAGGACATATATATTGCAAGAACAAGAATAGAAATTATGTAATGAATAATGGTAGATCGTACTGAAAGACCCACGAATTACCGGTAGTATTGAAATACAGATAAATTTGCAAAATCAGGATATTCTAGCTATTGAAAACTTATAAAACTAATATTTTAAAGATCCCTATAAAACATGAGTCTAACAGCATTAATAACATATTTTTAATATTTCGAATCTCAGGGCACGCTTTTCGAAGTCGATACCTGACCGGATTAGAATAGATCGAAAATTCATTAATCTCATCTTTTTAGAGTATCCTAGACTTAATACGAACCGATTACACCTTTTTCCTCTTATTCCAACTCCTTGGTTTAGGAATACGAGACTGCCAGATCTAAGTTACGGAGTTTCTTGGGAGTTTTGGGGACTTAGGTCTCCCGGTTAACTTTCCTGTTTACACCTTTGCCAATTTGGAAACTGATATTTTATGCTTATATGACACATATGATTGGTGAGATTTATTTTAAGGTCGATTTCCATAAGTATTTAATATCTCACAACGTTCTCGGAATTCTTTGGATTGAGTTTTATTCCTGAAGGTTAATTACTATTTGCTTCTTAATAATTTGTTTTAGGGCTCTATTTTACCCGAATTAGAAGTCGGAGTTAAATATACAATTTATCTTGCGTAGAGATTTTAAATTGGAACTATATTAAGCTACTACTTTATTTCTGAGGACTCTTGTTTTTCTCACGATTCAGAAATTTCTGGATTCATTTGGGATTTGGGACTTATCGAAGTTCGGTTTTAATTCGGAGTGAATTTCAAGGTTTTATTTTCAAAGTTCATCTTCATAATTATTTACTGAAATTTTCCAGGGCTTACAAACGAAATTTATAAAGTCAAGGGCTAAAGTTTAAGCATCGACTTCAGAAAGTTCGCCCTTGGAGAAAAATTTATAAAGTCAAAGACTGAAATTTAGGCCTCGACCTCAATCTCGACTTTAAAAAGTTTGCCCTCGACCTTAGAAAGAAAAGAGCTGTTGGAATGAATTTAATGCATGTGTCAGACACATTTAATGCTCTTTTCTGCTTTTGAACTTTTACACGTAATGATGAGGATCAGCTAGCATCGAGTCTTTAAGAAACGAAGTCCAATGATCCATTGCATGGTATTGGAGGACCAATGACACGAGCTAGAGCTAAGCGAATGAGAGAAGCTTTGCATGGTCTAGTGATGGAGTTACAAGAGAAGGAGTCAAACTTCTCCAAGGAAGAACCGACATTAATTCACATCATTCAAGCTTCCGAAAGAGTGGTCCAAGACATGGAGAAACAAGTTTTCCCTTGAAGGCCTTAAAAATTATCTTTTATTTTTAAGTCGTGTATTCATTAATTTTGAGTCGCGTCTTTTCATTTATTTTAGGTCGCGTCGTTTTATTAATTTTGAGTCTCGTCTTTTCATTTATTTTAAGTCGGGTCGTTTTATTTATTTTAGGTCGCGTCTTTTCATTAATTTTAGGTCTTTATGTAAGCCTATAAATAGATGCTTCACTTTATGTATTGGCAGATTATCAAATTGAAAGAAAACACTTTTCTTGAGAGAACTCTCTCTTTTGTTCTTTGCGAAAGAACTCCTTTTTTTTATTTCTTCAATCTAAACGCTTAGGGAAATCATCTAGATAACTTAGGTTTCAATCAACAGGTTTGGTTGGGGTCGGTTCCTATTCATCACTTGTTCAAGACGATCCTTTGGGGATTTGATTTCCACAACGATCGTAGGGTTCTAGGTTTAATATACCTAGGGTTCTCATCATGTTATTAAAACGTTAAGTATATTAAACATAAGTATGGTTTGTCAGAAACTTTTTGATAACTGACAAATTTTTATCAAGAGCTATAAATAGAATTTTTCTCTTCTCTTAGATAAAGAATGAAATATTAAAATTTTTCAATGCACAATAAAAACGAAAACAATGTTCTGTAAAATTATTTTTTACTTGTGTTTTTGTAAGCCCCGGAAAATTTCAGTAAATAATTTCAAGATGAACTTCGAAAATAAACCCTAAAAATCACTCCAAATTAAAACCGAATTTCAACTAGTCCAAAAACACGAACGAATTCAGAAACTTCTTAATCTTGAGAAAATGAAAATCTTTAAAAATAAAATAAGAACACAGTGGTCTTCAAATTCAAAACCACGACGTACGAAAAATTCCACATTTAACTCCGACTTATAAAATCGGGTAATATAAAGCCCAAAAACAAACTATTAAAATGTAAATAATGATTGATCTTCGGAAATAAAACTCAATTCAAGAATTCCGAAAACATTAAGAGATATTAAATACTTACAAAAATAAAATTTAAAATAAATTTCTAAATTAAATATGTTGTATAAACATAAATATCAGTTTCCAAATTGGCAAAGGCCTAAACCGAAAAATCACTCGGAAATCCTAAGCAGAATACAATAGCTTAAGTCCGGCAATCTAGCGCCCCTAACCCTAAAGGCCAAGATGTAGTTTAAATATGTAGAATAGCTCATAGTAATATGAGTTTGTTTAAAAATATCAGATTGGTAAATTTTTGACCTATTTCGAACCCGTTCGGACACAGACTTCGAAAAGCATGTCCCAGGGCTCGAGATATAAAAAATATACCAATAGTACCGTTAGACTCGTAATTCCATAAGATTTCTAAATATATCAGTTATATAATTTTTCGGATTATAAAAGTTACAGTTATAACCTTTTTATCGTATTTCCATTATTACCGGTAATTGATTAATCTTTTGCACTATTCATTTTTATTTCATTACAAAATTTTATTATTCTTATAAATTTTTATTTTTTAAATATTTTATATGTTATAGAAAATTTTGTTTTTCTAAAATTTAGTTCGTTTCGGGTCTTTACGGGATCAGATTCTATTTAAGACCTGATACTAAAAATAAAATAAATTAATTTAATAATTGAAAAATATTTTTAAAATATTTTTTATTTTCATAAAATAATTTTTTTTAGAATTTTTCGGGTTAAAAAAATATTATTTATAGCCCATATTCACGTATTTTGATCATACCGGTAACATATTTGTTAAAATACTAAAATAATTCAAATAATTATTTAAATTTAATTATGAAAAATCTGCTACAAATATTTGGAATAAATTTTCTAATTTTATTTTATTTTATTAATAAAGTACTTTTACAACCCATACCTTCAAGTACACCTTACACATATCACTTCCTTTTCACTTCAATCTTTCTACACATTATCCCACAATTGATGGCAGATTTTTGACTCATTTATGGCTGCCATTGTCCTTTATTTATTCATATTTTGACTAAATTAATTATTTTCTACTCCTTCTTAAGAAAGTTACATTATACATTAATTATACAATTCAAATTTGAGTCAAATTTCAACAAAATTCACTCTCTCTCCTCACCATCATTCACAGCTCTCCTCCCCTTGGCTGCCCTTGTTTTATTTTTTTCTCTCATTTATTCAATTAAAACACTCATTTTCTCTCTCTCCTTCATTTACTCACTTTCCCTCTTTCATTCTTTAGCTTTTTCTCTCTCATTTTCCTCTCTTTTCTTCTTCATATTGTTCTTGTTTCCTCAAGAACACATGCTGCCCCCACATCTTCCATTAGCTTACCCATATTTCTTGAAGATTTCTAAGCAAATCTTCATCTCAAAGCTTCCATAGGTGGTATAGGTAAAGTGTAATGAAGGTTTCATGCATCAAATGACTTTCCATAAGCTTAAAAGCTTAGGATGATGATGCCAAAAATGAAACTCTCCTTTTCTCTACTTTTATTATCTTGTATTTCAATTATTTTCTTGTTTAAAGTTGATATATATTGTAGATCTAACTTTTTATAGCTTTGATTTTTGTTTATGCCATAGATCTTGTATTTAAGTTGTTATTTTTGTTATTCCTTATGATTTATGCATAGATCTAGCATCCACATGTCTATCTTAGTGATTCATGCATGTAAAACTAGTTTAGAAAACTAGATCTAAAGTTTTGAATTCATAGATGCATTAGATCTTTGTTTATGTTCATGAACAACTTGCTATAGCTTGATGATGGTAGGAAAGTTGTAGGAAACTCAAGATCTATTTTGTTTTCAACAAAAATCAATTTTGAAAATTCGGATGAAAATGGAACCATAGTTAGAAAAGTGGTTTTTCAACTTCAAAATGTGTATTTTTCATTTAAAATGAAGGGCTTAGGGTATAGATAACATAAATGAGTAATTTTGATGAGCAAAGTTTAGATCTATGAGTTTAAAGTTGTTTTCATGGGTTTCATCTAGGTGTATGTTCATATTATGTGTAGATCTTAGATTTGAACTTGAACAAAATTTGTGAAATTCGTATTTTGGCAAGACCCCCATTTAAAAACCACTTTCCAAGTGTCAAAGTGTAATTTTTATTTAAGAAATGAAAGGCTCTTAGGATAGGATATGTAAGGAATAGATTTTCATAAGTTTAGATAGATTTTATCAAAAGATATGTCCAAAAATGAATTTTGTAAATTCGGATCCCAATCAAAACCAATTTTTAAAACCCATTTATCAACTTCAAAACTCATGTTTTATGTGAAAAATGAAGTATATAGGTAATAGATATCATTAAGCAATGATTTCTACAAGTTAAAATGAGTTTAGGCATGAGTAATGTGTAAAACAAGTAATGGAATTACAATGGAAAATTTTGAGTTAGTGATCAAATTGTCAAATTCGTAATTTGAGATGATGCATATGTAATCACTTAGTACTTGAGCTCAAATTGCAAGTTTTATGTGTTAAATGAAGTTCTTAGACAATAGATGTAGTGAAGCTTCAAATTTTAATGCATTAAACAAGTTTTTCCAAGGAAATCATTCAAAAAGTGGATTTTCTAAAATTCGGATTTTTGAGTAAATCATATTGGAAAATGTATTTGCAAAGTGTAAAATGCAAATTTTTGTGTAAGAATGAGTTCCTTAATAGTTATGTATGATTGAGCCTTAATTTTCTAAATATCAAATGATTTTTACTTGAAGGAATCACTCAAAAACCAATTTTTGTAAAATTCGGATTTTGGAATCAACACCACTTGAAAACATGTTTATAAAGTGCAAAATGGAAATTTTTATGTAGAAATGAAAGTCATAAGTAATAGATATAATGAAGACTCAATTTTAACAAAATAATTATATTTTCTTAAGTAACAAATCCAAAACAAATGGAAATGATCAAAGTTAGAAAACTAGATTTTTCATAAGTAGTTGATATTATGGTCTTGCAAAATAAAAAGTTATAAAATTTCTTTTTAGCAAAATCATCAAGATCATGCATACACTAAGCTCATCTCATGTCATTCATGTTAGGAAATCATTTATATTGCATGTATAGCTAATCTATAAGATAGGAACATTACAAACGTTTACAAAACTATTTTTCGGAATCGGAAACCGTTACTGATCAGATCTGATCCCTCCGTTCCGAGACCTAAATGTTTTCAAATCTTGAAAATAATATTAGAAATAGATAGATCTTTCGAAGTAGATAGAAATCGATATATAATTTGCGAGATTCCGAGTTAAAATGACCAAGTTATGGCCGTTTTAAGTTGGAATTCCCGCTTAGGACGAGAATTACGAATTTGATAGTTCGTATGAAATTGTTTGGATTAGTTTGAGTTGAAATACTTATTAAAGTATTTCTTCCTTTTTAGGAGATCCCGAAATCGACGATTCCCTACCACCGGATTACTATTACTAGAAGACCGGTGATCCAATGGCCGAGTGAGTTTTCTCCTTGTTTTGTTACCTTGATTGTGCTTGTAGTTAGTTGCATTAGAATTATAGGAACAAGATAAAAATCGATATGAATGGGGATGGGATATATGATGAGACTGTGATGAATGTGTGCCAAAGAATACTAAAGCATATCGAAACCACGATTTGATTGGATAACTGCACCGTTCATATTATTTCTGTTATATGTGTGATATTGGATTGGTCACTCTAAAGAATGTATAAATATTTTGACCTAAGCAAAAATTAAATTGGTCATGCATCGCATTGGACATATTGCATTTGGTAGCATGCTACTCCTACGCAGGTCGATCGGTATGGTCCGTGGATGACTCGTTTGGATAACGAACCCGGTGCCAGAGCTCATTCAGGGTACTAAGGCGCATGTGGATGCATTCTTGGATGAGCCTAGCCGAGTCGAGTGCTAAGAGCCGAGGGCTTGGGGACTAGATGCGGTCGTGTAGACTCAATACCATTCCTAACCCAAGATACGGAGGGCGTAAATCCGTTCTGTGTGTGGGTTCCGGATACCCATGCATAATTGTTTGCTCACGTGTTTGTTCATGCATAGCATATGACTGATTATAACTTTTTTTGTTAAGGTACGGAATTAAGGGAATTCTCACTAAGCTAGTGTAGCTTATACCCCAATAGTTGTTTAAATGGACAGGTTATCTCAAGTATGCAAAGTGGGGACCGAATTGGTTGGAGCCGGGAATGACTTCGGGAGTTTGGTAAAGAATACGAATGATTGAAGTTATCAGCTAGTTTATGATTTATCTTGTAATAGTTTATGTAGGGAAGTCTGTGGATGAATGTAATTGAAGTTGAATGATTTGTATTATGAAGTATTGTAGATTTGTATTTCCTTTACATTGTTACTCAAGTTATATCAACGTAAAATGTATTACTCCGATGAGTCTCCTCCACGTGTTAGACGCCTTGTACATAGTACGGAAGCCTTCGCATGACTGAGGTGGTCATTCTTAGGCTTTAATATTGTGTACGGCGGACTGCCACGTTTAGGGTACCCTTCGAGGCGTGACAGTTTTTCTATTTTCGTTCTCATTAATTTGTAATTTTTTTAAGAGAAAAATTAATGCTCTATTTCGAAATTTGCTAATATACTCTAAACAAGAGTTTTTGAGCACTGCTTAAGATTTATAAAAGTTGTTTATTTGCTCGTTTAAGGAGCTCAGTTTATAAAAGGAATTTGTAAAATTTCTAAAGTTTTTCTATTGTAAATTTGCTCAAGTAGGAGCGTTTCTTTGTAAAGGAAATTTATATATTTCCTTAAAAGCTTTTTAGCTTGTAAATCTACCCATATAGGAGATGTTTGTAAAAAAGTCCTCGAAGGAGGCATTTGTAAAAGAAGTCCTCGTAAAGGCAAAGTTAAAAGTCCTCAGTGGAGGCAAAAAGAAGTCTTCGTATGAGGCATTAAAAAAAGTCCTCGTAGAGGCAAAGTGAAGTCCTTCATGGAAGGTAAAGAGAAGTCCTCGATGGAAGGCATTTGATGTCTGGTCTGAAGTTACCAGCATTGTCCTAATTGCGATTAGGTAGGAAGTCCTTCGTGAAAGGCAAAAGAAGTTTGGTCGTGTATTACCAAAACAACACTTGATTTATCAAGTGGAAGTCCTTTGTAAAAGGCAATTGTGAAAGTCCTATTGTGATAGGCTTTGTTGTAATTCCTCGTCTAAGAGATGTATTGATTTTGGAATAATCAATATAGTGGTAAAAGTCCTCTTTAAGGCATTTGCACCATGGAGAGTAGGCAATAGGTCAAACTCCACGTTAAATTCTTGTGTTGCTTCTTTTCTCTCTCTGTGCTTCTTTATCTCTTCTTTTTTTTGTTAATTATTTTAATTAGTTTATTCCACTGCATTTGTTTGTTTAAGTTAACTCTTATCTTATCTTAGTTAATCAATCTAGTTTGATAAAACCGAAAAATTTGTAATACTTAATTCGCCTCCGCCCCCCCCCAAGTATTCCTTATGTATTATTATTTCTAATAATGAGTATCAGAGCCTGGTATCTTGTGGTTGATTGCTTAAACGCAAAAGAGAAAAGATCATGGCTTATAATATACTAGGATTCTTTGAGGGTCAGGCTATAAATAGGCCATTGTTTCTTAGTGGGGGTAATTACCTTTATTGGAAGTGTAGAATGAATATATTTTTGAAAGCTCAACATAGATTAATATAAAGAGTAGTTGAAAAAGGACCTTTTACAATTGAAAATAAAAATGAAGATCAATATTCAGAAGATGATTGGGAAAAGTTGGATTATAATGAAGCTGCCATGAATATTCTTCATTATTAATTGAATGAAAATGATTTCAATAGAGTTTGTACTTGTGAATCTGCTAAAGAAATCTAGCATGAACTTGAAGTAACTTATGAAAGAACTTTAAGGATCAAAGACACTAAAATAAGCTTGTTGGTTGGTCAATTTGAAAGTTTTAAGATGCTGCCTGGTGAAACAATTGATCAAATGAATAATAGATTCATTAATATCATTAATCCTTTTAAGTGTTTTGGGCAAGAGCTTTCTTAATGTTGAAATCTGGCATGAACTTGAAGTAACTTATGAAAGAACTTCAAGGATCAAAGACACTAAAATAAGCTTGTTGGTTGGTCAATTTGAAAGTTTTAAGATGCTGCCTAGTGAAACAATTGATCAAATGAATGATAGATTCATTAATATCATTAATCCTTTTAAGTGTTTTGGGCAAGAGCTTTCTTAATGTTGAAATAAATTCAAAATTGCTTAGATCATTACCCAAGGAATGGGAAGCAAAACGGACAGCGATAGAGGAAGCCAGGGATCTTAGCACACTGACAAACAAGAGCTTCTTGGTGCACTCAAGACTCATGAGCTCATCAAGAATCAAAGTGAAGAATCCTAAAAGAAGGTTTTTGTCTAAAAGAAACCAACGATGATTCTGATAAGGAGGAGAAAAATGAGGATATTGTGTTGTTTGCAAAGAATTTCAACAAATTTATTAAAGTTGGCAGCTCCTCAAAAGTTAGAAAGGAAAGGAAGAATGTTATGTGCTATAAGTGCCAGAAACCAGGACACATCCAACCAAACTGCCCTCTCCTCAAGAAAGCATAAGAAAGATCTAAGAGGGAAGCACTTATTGCTACTTGGAGTAATGAAGAGTCATCAGATTTTGATGAAGAAGAGTTATGCTTCATGTCAATCCATGATGAGGTAAACAATCCTTCGACTTCCTGCTCTAATGATGAATTACTTGACATATATAAAAAGGTTTGTAAAAAGTTTAAAAAATCTGAAGAAGATAATAAACAACTTAAAAATCTAATGCAAAATGCTTTAGTTAGATTAGAAGAGTTTCAACATGAAATTAATGAGCTTAAAACTGAAAATGAAAAAAAAAAAGACAAAATAATAACAGCTCTAGGTTTTGAAAAAGACAACTTGCATAAAAATCTTGGGAGCATGAATCTGAAAATTAATGAAATTAGCTAAGATAAGCTAAGATGAGTTATCATGCTAAATTCACATAAGGAGAGAAAAATTTAAATACTCTCCTTGGTGAGCAAAAATCTGATCCTAATAAATATGGAATTGGCTATGAAGGCATAGAAATTATAAGTCTCATAAGACTTGGTTTGTAAAAGCCACTTATGGCACTTGTAATTATTGTGGCAAGTCTGGCCATATTGCACACTTGTGTAATAAGGAAGGCTTTGCTCTCGGGTCATAAAAGCAAGTATGTTTGGGTGGCTAAGAAAGAAGTTTTATCTGTTTCTAACCTAAGAGGACCCAAACAGAAATGGGTACCAAAAAAACAATAACTTGCTTTACAAGGATCCTCAAGTGGTAGCAACAACTTAACAGCGGGTGCTCTAGGCATATGACCGGTGTAAACCCCCGAAAATTTCATAATTCTTAAAAAATAATCCTAGAAGTTAATATCAAAATTTAAAATCCCGAAAATTGACTCAAAATAAAAACTAAATTCTAGGCCGAGTCAAAACACCAGAAACGAAACCCTAAAAATCGAATCAAGTTAAAACTTAATTTCAAATAAGATCAAAAACGAGTTTTCTCAATCTTGAGAAAACGAGAACCCTTGAAACAAAATATAAAGTCCAACTACCGGTTTAGTCAACGTCCATACGCAATTAAATCATCTACCCGATTCCTAAAACGCAAAATCAAAACGATAGATCCAAATACCGCTGAACAACGAAATGATAAAATCTTAAATCCTTCCGTAAAATTTCAGAATCATAATTTTCAATTTTCACCAAAAGTCAAACTGAGTTAACTCGTAACCCTAACTGGTTAAACGATCCCGAGAACTAAAGACTATTAAATAATCACAAATAAAATAAGATAAACCTTTGATATCAAACTAAAAATTATAAATGGTCAAAACTTGAAAATTATACGATCTTACGAATATCTTGATGAAACCATAAGTCAAACCGAAACCCTAAAGTCAACAAGACCTATAACGAACCCTAGTGTTTAAGATCCGATAATCCCGCGTTTTCAAACCCTAGAAAAATAAATTAAGCCAATAGCTTAAAATAGTTTGTAATAATATAGGGTAACATAAAAATATCAGATTCACAAATTTCGAGTGTCATTATGACTCAAACGGATCAATTCTCGAAAAAGGTGTCTGGAGCTCGGAATATTAAAAATATTTCATTTATATCAATAGACTCGTAAAAATATAAGGATTTTAAAAATATCAGTTTTAGAATTTTTGGTAGCTAAAAATTACAGATACCGCATTATTACATGTATTTTTATTACTACCGGTACTTTAATTGTCTAGTCTACTATTCATAGTACTTTTCTACTATTCATTACTATTTCACCATCTCTACTTTTTCTTACACCTATTTCTTACTACCTACATACTATTTTTTTACTTTTTATATTTCCAATACATCTTATATCAAATCATACCTTACATATTAATTATTTTCTTACAAAATTCACTCAAAAATCAACTCACTCCCCCTCTAAAGTACTAGAACCGGCGCCCCCCTCTCTCTCTTCCAACAATTTATTTTTTCTTTTTCAATTTGTTTTATTACATCCAAAATTCACTCCAAAAATTCTATAAATACCTTATTCCTTCTTCATTCTTTCACACAATTTATTTTACCACCAAAACTCTCTGAAAATCTCTCCACAAATCTTCTTTTCAAGAATTCTATCTATCAAAACTCTCTTAAATCAATTCCTCACAAAAATCATTCCTCATACATAAACTATCTACCACATATCACTACTCGCATAATACCCCTTTCATCTACTACCTTCATATCACATAAACTTAGGTAAAAATTTTCATATTCACTTATCATGTTCATATAACTTAACATGAGTTTAGTGTATGTTTCTTAGACTCATGAGAGTTAAAGAAGCAACAATTTATTCATGTTTTGTTTTTGTTTCATGTTTCTACTCTCTTCTTTATGTTAATATTATGTTGTTATTATTTGCTTCTAATCTAACTTATATAAAGTATTATGTATATTATGTATATATATTTATTTAGAGCATATAAGCTCATTTGTTATTTATTTACTTTCAAGTTATGCAATTTATTTATTTCATGTTGTTATTAAGACTAGTCTTTGTAGTCTTAGACTTGTCCATATCAAGTCAAAATAATCTTTTGTTTATTTTTTTTAATCTTTCGGGACTAGTCCATTCTTAGTCCCGAGATGCCTTGATGAAGCTAAGGCTCCAATATTTGACGGGATGCCTTGATGAAGCTAAGGCTCCAATACTTAATTGGGATACCTTGATGAAACTAAGGTTCCCAATACTTGATATTTTATTTTCTTGCTTATTATTTATTTCTAGTATTTTCTTATGTTCTTATTACTTTATATGCTCATGATACTTGCATCTACATAATGTTAATGTCTCAACTAATCTAAAAATAGAGTTTTACTTTACTAAAAGAACTTAAAACCGAATTTTCTATTATGTGATTTGTCACAAAATAATGAAGTTATTATCAATAACATAAAAATAAAGTAATATAAGTTTTCTCAAAGTTTTCTTACATAACAAAGATAGTTTACCAAAGAAACATAAGAAATGAATATTTTCCTTATATATTATAGTAACCTAAGTTTTAGAAGAATAATTTATAAAAACCAAAAGTTTTACAAAAGCTTAAGATTTAAACTCTTTTAACTTCATAACAAAACTAAGGAAACAAACTAGTTTTCAAAGTTAAGATGAATTCAATCCATAAAGTTAAAACCCACTTAGGAAAACAATGATTTTGAAGTTCCTAAAAGAGAAACTATTTTCAAAGAATATAAATAAAAGTAGAAACAAATAATTTTATCAAATAAACATTACTCTTTTCAAAAGAAATAAAAGAACAAGTTTTAGAAAGCAAAAAATTATATTTTAGAAATAAATATAAGAAGACAAGATTCATTTTCTAAAACCATCCTAAATACAAAATTATAAAAAGAGTTTTCAACAACCTAATATACTGTTAATGAAAATTGATCTTTTATCACTAGAAGTGAAATTTATGAAAGACTAAGGTTAAAGGAAAATTTACTTGTTTTGGAAAAAGGAATGAAGAAATAAAATAAGAATATTCTCATTTATAAAGAAAATATAAAAATTTCTTCCAAATATTTGAAAAGAAATATATCAAGACAAGTTTTAACACTTTAAAAAGAATTGTTTTATGAAATAAATTGTTGAGACACTATCATTAAAAAATTTGCAGATAAAGTGAGCTTATCTATATACTCAAAGTATTTATCAAATATATGTTCATATATATATATATATATATATATTGTTACAAAAGGATTTTCTTTAAAATAAGGTTGAGTTAGAAAACAGATTTCCAAAAGTTTGGTAATTTTCGTTTTAAAGCTGTACCTAACGTTTTCGGAACCCAAATGATCCTATATGACAAAGATAACCTTAAAAATAAATAGATCTTTTCAAATAGGTAGAAAACGGTATATTTTATGCGAAATTCCGAGTTAAAATGAGCAAGTTATGGCCATTTTAAGTTGGAATTTATTCTTATACGATTTTACCGTGATTTTAAGAAAAGTTTAGAATCTCCAAGAATAGAAATTTCATAAAAGACTCATCCCGGGTATTTTTATTGTCTAGGTGACGAAGGATACGAGAATATCCTACCCGAGGATTACTACGACTAGGAAGATTGCAAAATGGACGAGTGAGTTATTCCTCCTAATTTCGTACCTTGCTTGTGCTTGTAAAGTAGTAGTATTAGTATACTAAGAAAAATAAAAATGAATATATATTTGGGGAATTCGAGATTATGTGTATATATGTGATTCTTTGTTTATATGTGAAATGAGAATTAAGAATATTGCAACTTCGAACTGCTTGTTTAAATAATTTTGTTTACTTACTGTATGACTGTTTATTGTTTGCTAAATTGATTGATCGCCCCTAATAAACCTTAATAAGGTTTGGCTTAAGAAAACTAAAATGCTCACGCATAGCATCCATCGAGTCACATCTATTTCGGAAGGCTGCTACTCCTACGCAGAGGTTGGTGGTGTGATGTGCGGTGCCACGGGCCATGTTCCTTCCTGGAGAATCCAAATCACTCGGGGAAAGCGACTCTAGGTTAGGAGCCGAGCAACCGAACGCTGTGGGTGAGGACCTGAGGACTAGCAGTAGAAGGTCGAGGACCTTCAACCCCGATTCCCTAACCTTTGATACGGAAGGGTAAATCCATTCTATATATGGTTTCCGAATAACTATATATTTGCGTAATCATGTGATTGTTGCATTGTTTGCATAGCATATGCGTGAAAATCTAAATGAACTTGTTTGAATATATGGTGCGAATGAAAAGGAATATCTCACTAAGCTAGTTGTAACTTATACCACTATAGATTTTGTTGAAACAGGTATACCCGTGGCTTAAATCGAGGATCACAACATTAAGGAAGTCATGGAAGGATGATTAAGCGTCTATGAAGGAAATGGAATCATAAGATGAAGTAATTTTGTAAGATTCTTTATATGTAATGACCTGTATGATTAGTGATGTATATTTATTTGAAGATAATAGAGGGATATGCCCCTAAGAATTGAAATGTAATATGTATGTTTTATGATAAGTATTCTCTTTGCCTTGTTACTTATTTATTATCAATATAAATTGCGCTACTCCGATGCGTTCCCTTGGTTGTGATGTACGCCTTGTACATGATATGGAAGCCTTTGCGTGACTAAGGTTGTAAACCCCCGAAAAGTTCATAATTCCTAAAAATAATCTTAGAAGCCTAATATCAAAATACAAATCCCGAAAATCAACTCAAGACAAAAAACCCAATTCTAGACCGAGTCAAAACACCAGAAACGAAACCCTTAAAATTGAATCAAGTTAAAACCTAATTCCAAATAAGATCAAAAACGAGTTTTCTCAATCCTGAGAAAATGAGAACCCTTGAAACAAAATATAAAGTCCAACTACCGGTATAATCGACGTCCGTACGCTAATTAAATCATCTACACAATTCCTAAAACGCGAATCAAGACGGTAGATCAGATATCGCTTAATAACGAAATGATAAAATTGAAATCCTTCAGTAAAATTTTAGAATCACAATTTTTAATTTTTGTCAAAAGTCAAACTGTGTCAACTCATAACCCTAGACTCAGTTAAACTATCCCGAGAACTAAAAACTATTAAATAATCACAAATAAAATAAGATAAAACATAGATGTCGAGTTAAAAATATAAAACGATCAAAACTCGAAAATTATACGGTCTTACGAATAACTCAATAAAATTGAAAGTCAAAACGGAACCCTAAAAGTCAACAAAGCCTATAACGAACCCTAATATTTAAGATCCGGCAATCCCGCAATCTTAAACCCTACAAAACGAAATTAAGCTAATAGCTTAAAATAGTTCGTAATAATATAGGGTAACATAAAAATATCATATTCGCGAATTTCGAGTGTCCTTCGGACTCAAACGGGGACAGTTCTCAAAAAGCGTGTTCCGAAGCTTGGAATATTAAAAATATTCCGCTTATACTGTCACGCCCCGTAGGGTATCCTAAACGTAACAATCCGCCACATACTAAATAAGACTCTCGAGTTCCCTACCCAAGTCCTTCGGGAGTCTTAAGTAGACGTAAAGCGTTCCTTTACGACAATAGAATACTTCAACAAATGAAGTTAAACAGTTTAATGTGGCATTCATTAGCCATAGGTAATAAATCAAAACGCATAATTATAGTTTACAAAATCTAAGGGGCATTCCCCCGCAAAATAATAACAAGTCCATTACAGTCATCCAGAGTCATTAGTTTCCAACGGAAGTCTTACAAAAGAAATGAAGTAAACTTCTATGGAAAACTCCTATCTCCGGTACCTGTGCTGTGGCTTGCCTCGGTCTAAGCCATATAAGCTCGTGCTGCAATAGATAAAAACTATGGGGGCGTAAGCTAACTAGCTTAGTGAGTAATAACTTCCATAACACAATTATGTACAATTCATTCAAACAAGTGATTATTCAAGCAAGTGTATGCACCAAACAAATGAGTTCAACAAACATATGACCAACCGGAAATCATATGTGGATGGACTTGCGCCCTCCATCCCGGGTTAGCAGATTAATGAATCCTGCGGTACGACGCCGTTTAAGTTCACGGTTAACTAACAATATTTCGTTTTATGGATCACGATTAACCAACAAATTCGTTTTATGGATCACGGTTAACCAACATATTCGTTTTATGGATCACGAAAACCAACCAATGCGAATGCTCCAACCCCATCGTGATATGAATGAATCCAATTTACAATTGAAGTCGAATATACATTAGTTCAATTCTTTTAGGTGACCATCAAGTATTCACAGACATTCAATATAAGATACTAGCTAATCAGTCAATAGCTTAACAACCGGTTTCGATATTTCTTAAGTTTCATTCCACACATCAACAGCAGACAAATACACATATAATTCCCATATACCCCATCATGCATATTCGAATTTTTATCTTTGCCTACACCACTAGTGCCACTACATTACAATCACAATCATTAATTGAGAGTGGAAGTAAAACTCACTCGGCCATTGGATGCCGGTCTTTCTAGTAGTAGTAGTCGGGAGGTAGGGTGTCGTCCTGCTCGGGATCACCTACCAAGCAAGAATAATCCTAATGAGACTCTCATTATGTAACTAAATCAAGCTATACATCTAAACTAGATATGATTCGGATTTTGCTATTTGCGGAAGTTCCGACTTAAAACGGCCATAACTTGGTCATTTTAACTCGGAATTTCACAAATTTTATATCGATCTCTATCTACTTCGAAAGATCTATCTATTTCTAGTATTAAATTCAATTTTTGAAAACATTAAGATCACGGAACAGTAGGATCAGATCTGTTCCACAATTTCCCCAATTCCGAAAATTTGTTTTGCTTTTGATAAGAAATGTTCCTAGTTGATGATTCATGCATGAATGGTATAGGAATGAATTACTAACATGAATGCCATGTAATGAACTCGATATATGCATGGTCATGATGCTTTTGTGATAATAAACTCTTATGAACTCCTAAGTGTTAGAAAATTCCATAAAGGTTATTTCTTAAGAAGCTATTCTTCCACTTTACACTCCTTAGGGTTTCTTTGATTTTTAATCTGGTATTTCACTTGTTATCTAAATAAAAATAAGTTCTCAAAGTCTATATTAACCATGGCCTTCATTCATGCATAAAAATTCTCATTTTTCATTTGGTAAACATGTTTTTAAACAAGCTTTTTGTAAAAATCCGAATTTTTGAAATTTCATTTTCTTGCATTTTTCCTATGGAAAACTTGTCTAATGCATCAAAATTTGAAGCTTCAATGTATATATTATCTAAGGACTTCATTTAGCTTATAAAACATCCAATTTAGACTTAGATACTAAGAGTTCTTGTAGGCATGAACCTAAGTTACGAATTTGACTATTGATCCACACATCAATATTTTTCATTCTAACTTCACCACTTGTTTTACATTCCTATCATGCCTAAACTCATCCAAGCTTATGAAAATCATTCCTTCAATATTCCCATTATACATACCCTTCATTTTTCTTATGAAACATGAGTTTGAAAATGATTTTGGGGGTTTTCAAAGTAGGGTTTCCATTTCATCCGAATTTCCAACATTTCATTTTTGACAAAACCTTTCCTTTTTCAATGTTCTTGCTTTCTATATATGAAGATCCACTATCTAACACCACAATACATATACAAGACTACATTTCTAGGATCATCAATGCATGGAAAACAAAATAAACCTATGGTCATGCATGTACATGAAGATGTGGATGTCTAAACTTTAGATCTACTATATATAATGCATGAATCATGGATCTCATGCCATGCAACATGATATGCAACAATATATATGCATGAACAAATTGATATTTCAACAAAACTCATTTAAAGACTAGATCCACTTCTTGTGATGGCTTGAGATTCTTGTAGTAGTGTTTTCATGTCCCTTGCTCATGCTCATTGGGATTTAAATAAGAAAACACACAAGAATGATCTTGCCATTACAAGATTAAGAAGGATCAAAGCTTAAATACACATACCAAAGGAGTCTTGAAGGAGGAAAGAAGAAGAAACAAGTTGGAAATGTAAGAGGAATGGGGAGAGGGGCTCACGGCACAAGGGGGTAAAAGGAGAGAGTTTTTACTCTTTGTAAAAATTGAAAACAAGAAGAAATGAAGAGAGAGAGAGAGAAAAATATGTTTATATAGGAAGGCATTAGGGTTTAGCTAAATAAAATGAAGTAAAAATAATCAAATTGAGAGGGAAACAAGGGAGGGGCGCCAGCCACACTCTATGTGTGTGTGTGTGTGTTTTAAAAATTTGATATTTTGTAATTTAGTAAATTAAAATGTAATAAATGTGATAATTATTTAAGAGACAAAATTTATTGGAAAAGAAAATTGAAATGAGTAGTTGGAAGGATGTAAGAATAGGGTATGGGTAGTGTGTAGTGTAGGTTGTACTTGTGAATAGTAGACAAGACATCTACTTTACCGGTTGTACCGAAAACATGGGAAAAGCTATAACTGTAATTTTTATAGCTCGAAAAATTATAAAATTGATATTTTTGGAATCCTTATAAAATTACAGTTCTAATGAATATTCGGAAACATTTTTCTGAATCCGTGGTCCGGGGCACGCTTTTCCGTAATTGAGCTCTAGAAGGTTCGGAATTGAAAAATTCCTGAATTTAAAACTTTCAAAGGTTGAAAATGTACTTTAAAACAATAATTCAACTTCATTTACTTTATAAAATTTCTTTTATTATGAAACCGAAGGAAAGCCGGATTTAGGGTTCCTAGGCTTCACTCACTAGACTCAAACTGGACCGGATTAGGGTTTCGCTTCCAACTCCGGGGTTTCTTGACTACTGAGAATACCCGGGTTTACATATACCAATAGACTCGTAAAAATATAAGGATTCCAAAATATTAGTTTTAGAATTTTTCGGTAACTAAAAATTTCAGATATCGCATTATTACGCGTATGTTTATTACTATCGGTACTTTGATTGTCTAGTCTACTATTCATAGTACTTTTCTACTATTCATTACTATTTCACTATCTCTATTTTTTCTTACACTTATTTCTTACTACCTACATACCTATTTTCTTACTTTTTATATTTCCAATACACTTTTATCAAATCATACCTTACATATTAATTATTTTCTTACAAAATTCACTCAAAAATCAACTTAATCCCCCTCTACATACATCATGGCCGCTGCCCCCCTCTCCCTCTTACAACAATTTATTTTCTTTTTCAATTTATTTTATTACATCTAAAATTCACTCCAAAAATTCTATAAAGACCCCCTTCCTCTTCCACTCTTTCACACAATTCATTTCACTACCAAAACTCTCTCAAAATCTCTTCAAAAATCTTCTCTTCAAGAATTCTCTCTACCAAAACTATCTCAAACCAATTCCTCACAAAAATCATCCCTCATACATAAACTAACTACCACAAATCACTACTCACATAATACCCATTCGATCTACCATCTTCATACTACTTACACACTTTAGGTAAACATTTCTTCCAACTATTATTCACTCATGTCATGTAACTTAACATGACTATGGTATTGTTTTGAGACTCATGTGAGTAGTAAAAGCAACAACATGTTCATGTTTTATTCTTGTACATAAGCTTCCTATTTTTTTATGTTGTTATTATTATTGTTATATAATATTATGTATACTATGTATGTCACGCCTCACTCCCTCAGGCGACGGCAACGTGATGCTAGGGCAGGCAAACCCACCACTGGCCCCCTAGTGGTAATGGTCGACATCACCATTGCATCATGGTGACCCCAACCAACACATGCCCAAAGGGTACCATGGGCACTATAGGTATTGTTACCCTTAGGTAGAGTTGAATCCAGTCTGCAGGCTCTAGGATTCGAACCTCAGACTTAAGGCTTTTGCCTGCCCCAAAGGCAGCACCTTTCACCAGTTGAGCTCGGCAGGCGATGGCAACGTGATGCCAGGGAAAGGGCGTGACAATGTATATATATTTATTTAGAGCATATAAGCTCATTTGTTATTTATTTACTTTCAAGTTATGCAATTATTAAGACTAGTCTTTTTAGTCTTAGACTTGTCCATATCAAGTCAAAACAATCTTTTGTTTATTTTCTTTAAATCTTTCGAGACTAGTCCATTCTTAGTCCCGGGATACCTTGATGAAGCTAGGGCTTCAATACTTGATCGGGATACCTTAATGAAGCCAAGGTTCCCAATACTTGATATTTTATTTTCATGCTTATTATTTGTTTCTAGTATTTTCTATATTCTTATTATTTTATATGCTCATGATACTTGCATCTACATAATGTTAATGTCTCAACTAATCAAAAAGTGGAATTTTATTTTATTAAAGGAACTCAAAACTAGATTTTCTATTATGTGATTTGTCACAAAGTTATTATCAACAACATAAAACTAAAGTAATACAAGCTTTCTCAAGTTTTCTTAAATAACAAAGGTAGTTTACTAAAGAAACATAAGGAATAAATATTTTCTTTATATAATGTGGTAACCTAAGTTTTAGTAAAATAGTTTGTTAAATATTAAAAGCTTTACAAAAGCTTCAGATTTAAACTCTTTTTAACTCCATAACAAAACTAAGAAACAAACTAGTTTTTAAAGTTAAGATGAATTCAACCAATAAAATTACAAACCCACTTAGGAAAAATAATAATTTTTTTTTAATTTCTAAAAAGAAGGAACTCATTTTCAAAAGAATATAAATAAAAAATAAGATTAACAATAATGGATTTTATCAATAAAGATAATTCTTTAAAAAAAAAAACAAGTTTTAGAAAGCAAAAACTTATATTTTAGAAATAAATATAAAGACAAGATTCATTTTCTAAAACTATCCTAAATACAAAATTATAAAAAGGTTTTTAACAAACTAATATACTTTTCGATAAAAATTGATCTTTTGTCACTAAAAGTAAAAATTATGAAAGACTAAGGTTAAAAGAAAAATTTACTTGTTTTGGAAAAAGAATGAAGAAAATAAAGTAAGAATATACCCATTTATAATGAACTAAGAAAATATAAAGTTTCTTCAAATACTTGAAAAGAAATTATCAAGGTTAAAGTTTTAACAACTCAAATTGAATTGTTTTATGAAATAAATTGTTGAGACAATGTCATTAGAAACTTTGCATATAAAGTGAGTTTATCTATATACTCAAAATATTTATCAAATATATGTTCATATGCATATATATATATATATTGCTACAAAAGGATTTTCTTTAAAATGAAGTTGAGTTAGAAATGAAGTTGCAAAAGTTTAAAAATAATTCGTTTTAAATCTGTACCTGACGTTTTTGGAACCCAAATGACCTTTTATGACAAATAAGTTTAGAAACAGATAGATCTTCTCAAATAGGTAGAAAACGGTATATTATATGTGAAATTCCAAGTTAAAATGAGCAAGTTATGGCCAGTTTAAATTGGAATTTCCTCTTATATGATTTTACCACGATTTTAAGTAAAGTTTAGAATCTCCAAGGGTAGAAATTCCATGAAAGGCTCATCCCGGGTATTTCTCTTGACTAGGTGACAAAGGATACGAGAATATCCTACCCGAGGATTACTACGACTAAGAAGATTGCGAAATGGACGAGTGAGTTATTCCTCTTAATTTTGTTACCTTACTTGTGCTTGTAAAGTAGTAGCATTAGTATACTAAGAAAAGATAAAAACGGATATATTTGGGGAATTCGGGATTATGTGTATATATGTGATTCTATGTTTATGCGTGAAATGAGAATTAAGAATATTGCAACTTCGAACTGCTGGTTTAAATAATTTTGTTTACTTACTTGTATGATTGTTTATTGTTTGCTAAATTGATTGATCGCCCCTAATAAACCTTAATGAGGTTGGCTTAAGAAAATTAAAACGCTCACGCATAGCATCCATCGAGTTACATCTATTTCGGAAGGCTGCTACTCCTACGCGTAGAGTTGGATTGGCTATGATCGTGCGGTGCCACGGGCCATGTTCCTTCCCGGAGAACCCAAATCGCTCGGGGAAAGCGGCTCTAGGTTCGAAGCCAAGCCAACCGAAACACTGTGGGTAAGGACCTGGGAACTAGCAGTAGAAGGTCGATGACCTTCAATCCCGATTCCCTAACCTTTGATACGGAAGGGTAAATCCGTTCTATATATGGTTTCCGGATAACTATATATATTTGCGTAATCATGTGATTGTTGCATTGTATGCATAGCATATGTGTGAATAAATAAATAAACTTGTTTGAAAATAAGGTGCGAATGAAAAGGAATATCTTACTAAGCTAGTTGTAGATTGTACCCCTATAGATTTTGTTGAAACAGGTATACCCGTGGCTTAAATTGAGGATCATGACATTGAGGAAGTCATGGAAGGATGGTTAAGCTTCTATGAAGGAAATAGAATCATAAGATGAAGTAATTTTGTAAGGTTCTTTGTATATAATGATTTATATGATTAGTGATGTATATTTATTTGAAGATAATAGATGAATATGCCCCTAAGAATTGCAATGCAATATGTTTATATTTTATGATAAGTATTCACTTTGCCTTGGTACTTATTTATTATCAACATAAATTGCGCCACTCCGATGCGTTCCCTTAGTTGTGATGTACGCCTTGTACATGATATGGAAGCCTTTGCGTGACAAAGGTAGTCATTTCTAGGCTTTAGTATTGTGTACGGCGGACTGCTACGTTTATGGTACTCCTCGGGGCATGACAACCGGAGTTGCTTCCAAATTTTCAAAGCTAGACTTCATGGATCAAGGGAGTGTTACCTTTGGAGATGATAGAAAATCAGCTATTTTGGGTAAATGTAGCATTATCCTTAATAAAGATCTTGTTATTAATAATGTGTTGTTGGTAGATATTCTAAAACAGTTGGTAGATGATCTAAAACAATTGCAAGGCCTGAAAATAAAATTGTCATAGGAACAAAATGGGTTTTTAGATATAAAATGGATGAATCTGGAATAGTAAATAGGAACAAAGTTAGGTCAGTTACTAAAGGCTATACACGAGAAGAGGGGATAGATTTTGAATAGACTTTTGCCCCGGTTGCAAGACTAGAATCTATAAGAATACTTTTAGCATATGTTGCTCACAAAGATTTTATTCTTTATCAAATGGATGCCAAAAGTGCTTTTCTAAATGGTTTCATAAAAGAAGAGGTCTATGCCGAATATCCATCGAGTTTTGAAAATAATGAATTTCTCAATCATGTTTTTAAATTGAATAAAGCTCTTTATGGTATAAAGCAAGCTTCTAGAGCTTGGCATGAAAGACTTAGTAGCTTTTTGATAAATAATGGATTTTCAAGAGAAAAAATTGATACAACTCTTTTTATCAAAAATCAAAATTCTCATACATTAATTGTGCAGATTTATGTAGATGATATTATGTTTGGTGCTACTAATTCTTCGCTTATAAAAGTTTTTGTTGAGTCCATGCAAAAAGAATTTAAAATGAGTATGATGGGAGAACTCACTTATTTTCTTGGGCTACAAATTAAGAAATCAAAATCTGAAACCTTTATTAATCAATCTAAATACACTAAAGATTTGTTAAAAAGGTTTAAAATGGATAGTTGTATGTCTAAACCTACACCTATGAGCACTAGTGTAAAACCAGACAAAGATGAAAAAGGTAAAAATGTTTGTGAAAAGATGTATAGATGCATGATAGGTAGTTTGTTATATTTAACAGCTTCTAGACCTGATATCATGTTTTATGTATATGTACGTGCATGATTTCAATCTTGCCCAAAAGAATCTCACTTGGGTGCAGTCAAACGCATCTTCAAGTACCTTGTGGGCACTATTGAAATTGGCTTGTGGTATCCTAATAAATATCCAAAAACCCTTATTTTTGGTGCATTATTGAGCATATTTCATATGCTATTTAATTGATTTATTGAAGAAAATGATTTTTATTGAACCAATTTTGTGTTTCAGGGACAATCATGGAACAATTTGGCTTTTCAAAGGATTATTAATGAAAGAAGCCAAGATTTTGGAGAGCTTTGGAGCCTTTTGTGAAGTTGCTGGACATACACTAGTATTTTTATACTACTAGTGTACTTTTGGAGGAAAAAAATCAAAGAAAAAGTCGAAATTCCAAGATACACGACCTCACATACACCAGTTGTGTACAATAGGTCGTGTACATGTGCCAAAAAAGGAAAAACATGCGAAGTTAAGGAGCACACTACCCCGATATACACAAGTTATGTAGGGATTGTGTACACACTAATATATATATATACTCGCACCTTGAGTTGAAAGAACAAAATTCATCATGATCTTTCCTATTTCTTCCATTGTATTTATTATTGTTGTTAATCTCTTCATGAAAGAGTAGTTGTGTATGTCCTAGGTTCTAGGAAACCCTAGCCTTCATGTATTGACTTGATTATTAATTGAATGAAGTTTGATTTTGAGTTTGCTTCATGATTTATATTGTTGTTTGTGATGATTTTAGACCGAAGTTATTACAAACTTGATTCTGGTTAATTCGAAAGAAGATTTCAATTAATGGGTTTAATCTTTCATAGGCAAAAAAGTTGAGTAATCCACCTAGAAATAGGGTTTTTCCAACTTTCTGTCAATTACGATTCATAATCTTCATGCTATTCTAAATTAATAACTGTGAAGGAAGAAATTCCTACTTTTGCAATTAGGGTTAGGGGTTAATTAATTTGAAGAGAGTAATTAATCTATTTGAGAAACCCGATAGCTCAAGATCGAGTTTTGATCGATTGAATCTATCTCTAAAGATGAAGGAGGCTAGGGTTAACCAAAACTAAGGGCATTGTTTGTGAATCGATTATCTTGAGGAAATTGTGCTTCTCTAAGGTTTTTGGGCTTGCTTTTAATTAGAATTAATAGAAAGTTAATATTTATCTCTCAGTTGGTTCGGCTAGATAATAGTTAACGTGTCATTACTAGTAGTTGCACATAGATTCCTAGGACGATATCCAAGTTAATTTCTATATTACATGATCGGTGCACTGCCTTATGTGGGACTAGAATTAACAAGATTATAAATTTAAAACTTAAAGATCCAACACATCATATCCTAAACATACTTCTTTTGATCTTATTGGGTACTCTGATACTGACTTTGCTGGTAGCAAAGTAGATCGGAAAAGCACAAGTGGCACACGCCATTTTCTTGGTAATTCTTTAATATCTTGGCACTCAAAAATGCAAAATTCTATTGCATTATCAACTGCTAAAGCTGAATATATAGCTGCTGGCAGTTGTTGTGCATAAATTTTATGGATGAAACAAACTTTATTAGACTTGGGTTTAAAATTTGAAAGTGTACTAATTCGGTGTGATAATACAAGTGCTATAAATTTGACTAAAAATCTCATCCAACACTCAAAAACCAAGCATATTGAGATCAGACATCATTTCATTCGTGATTATGTTTTAAACAATAATATTTGCTTAGAATTTGTTGATACAAACCATCAGCTTGCTGATATTTTTACTAAATCCTTGAGTGAAGAACGGTCTTGCACTTTAAGAGGAGAATTGGGCATGTATAACGATTGATGAGTGCTAAAATAGTTTTGAACCAGGAATTTTCTTGAAAATCTAATCTTAAGTCTCTTGGCTAATAAATATTGCAGACTTTAGACTAAAGTTTGCACTTGCATGCATGTTTGTGCTTGTGCTTGTGCTTGTATATCAATGTTTGTCTTCTGTAATTTTTTTTTTATGAATTAGTTTATATCCTTCTGTGCTTTGTTTTAAAAATTTTTAAAAAAAAAATAAAACAAAGGTTGTTTGAACTAGGGGAAGACAATTTTTTTTTAAAGTGTTTTTGATCGGAGGAGAAATTTGATTTTATTTTAGTTAATTTTTTTCAACAAAGTCTATGCTCTTCTTTTCATTATTTTTTTCTTTTTGATAAGAAAAGGGGGAGAAGTATTTGCACAATTAAGAATTATTTTATAATTGATTGTGCATATTTATTCTCATGAAAAAGGGAGAGCTTGTTGAACTTATGTTCACAAATGATTTTGATGAGAATAATTATTATACAATTAATTATTTAAATATCCTTAATTGTTTAAATACTTAAAATATTTATATATATATGTTTTTTATTTGTTCTGCTGTTATTTAAGTTTTAACAGAACAAAAAGTTGAAAAAAAGCCAAGACAAAGCTATTGAGCCTAGTAGAAAAAAGGTGGAGACACTATTCATCAGATAAAAATAGAAAACTAAGTTTTGGGCAAAACTTGTAAAGTCAAGTGTTGAAGTTTTTAGCAAAACTATGAAGTCAACAGTTGGAGTTTTGGGCAAAATCGTAAAGTAAGGGCTGGAGTTTTGAGCAAAATTTATAAAGTCAAGGGCTGAAGTTTAAGCCTCGACCTCAAATCTTGACTTCAGAAAGTTTACTCTTGGGCAAAATTTATAAAGTCAAGGGCTGAAGTTTAGGCCTCGATCTCATATCTCGACTTCAGAAAGTTTGCCCTTGGACAAAATTTATAAAGTTAAGGGCTAAAGTTTATAACTCGACCTCAGGCCTCGACTTCAGAAAGTTTGCCCTCGACTTTAGAAAGAAAGGAGCTATTGGAATGTGTTTAATGCATGGGTCAAACACCTTTAATACTCTTTTCTGCTTTTGAACTTTTACACATTATTAAAATGTTAAGTATATTAAATATAAGTACGGGTTGTCAGAAACTTTTTGATAACGGGTAAATTTTTATCAAGAGCTATAAATTGAATTTTTCTCTTCTCTTAAATAAAGAATGAAATATTAAAATTTTTGAACGCACAATAAAAATGAAAACAACGTTTTGTAAAGTTCTTTTTTACTTTTGTTTTTTTGTTCTCGTTCTCGTTAATTTGTAATTTTTTTTAAAAGAAAAATTAGTGCTCTGTTTCGAAATTTGCTGATACACTCTATATGAGAGTTTTTGAGCATTGTTTAAGATTTACAAAAGTTGTTTATCTACTGTTTAAGAAGTTCAGTTTGTAAAAGGAATTTGTAAAATTCCTAAAGTATTTTCTGCTATAAATTTACTCAAGTAGGAGAGTTTCTTTGTAAAGAAAATTTATATATTTTCTTAAGAGATTTTCAATTTGTAAATATGCTCATACATGAGCTTCTTATAAAAAGTTCTCAAATGAGGCATTTGTAAAATAAGCCCTTATAGAGGCAAAGTTAAAAGTCCTCAGTGGAGGCAAAGAGAAGTCCTCGTGTGAGGCATTGAAAAAAGTCCTCTAGAGGCAAAGTGAAGTCCCTCGTGGAAGGCAAAGAGAAGTCCTCAATGGGAGGCATTTGAAGTCTGGTCTGAAGTTACCAGCATCATCCTAATTGCGATTAGACGGGAAGTTTTTTGTAGAAGGTAGAGAGAAGTCTAGTCTTGTGTTACCAGCACAAGACTTGATTTATCAAGTAAAAGTCCTTTGTGAAAGATAATTGTAAAAGTCTTATTATGATATGCTTTGTTGTAATTCCTCGTCTAAGAAGTGTATTGATTTTGGAATAATCAATATAGTGGTAAAAGTCCTCTTTGAGGCATTTGCACCGTGGAGAGTAGGCAGTGGGTCGAACTCCATATTAAATCCTTGTGTTGCTTCCTTTCTCTCTCTCTGTGCTTCTTTATCTCTGCTTTTTTTGTTAATTAGTTTTAATTAGTTTATTCTGCTACATTTGTTTGTTTAAGTTAACTCTTATCTTATCTTAGTTGATTAATCTGGTTTGATAAAATTGAAAAATTTGTAATACTTAATTCACCCCCACTTTAAGTATTCCTTATCATTATTATTATTTGTAACAGAATGAATGCCGATAAATTTGAATTCTATGCTGCCGACGTACGTTATGCACGGGCGGCCTTCGGTACCAGTGTACACTGGAACATAAGGCTTCTAAAAATAATCGAATGACGATATCTGAGTATCAATGCCGGTGGCGTTGGAGCCGGCATACACATATATTTCCCCTAACGAAGTTTGTTTTACACAAACCAATTTATATATATGTATAATAAGCATATATTTTATATATATACATGTATATAAACATACACTGGTTTTTACTAAGTAAATAGATAAATACAAAGTGTTTAATAATAATAATAATGGATTTAATATTTGAGAAGTATTAAACCCTAAAAACTATAGGAAAATATTAGTATTATTAGTAACTATAATTGTTAAATACTTGTTTTATAAAGATAAATATATAAGAATGGAAATTTAAATAAGCTAACGTTATGAATAATATGATATCTAAAAATAACAAAATAATTAGATGAAGTATATAAAAAGAAACACGACGACACTAAACAATAAGAAATAAACACGAGTTACTATAATAGGTCAGATAAGGAACAATATAAAAATGGTAATAATAATAACTATAAAAATATAAGCTTATTAAATATCAATTTTTCGAATACTCAATAAATGTATATAAATACCAAATAAGATCAAGACAAGCAAAATGAAAATAAATATTGAATAATAATTGATTATCATAAGACCATTAAATGACCAATATAGTAATGGAAACAAAACCAAATACCAATACAGGACACTTAGACACACATAGGAATTTAGTTATATAATATGTTTTATTAATGAATATTTTTATTCATCTAGGTGACATTGATATTATAGAGGACTTTCCCATCGATTATTACGGCTAGCCATTATGAGCACTGAGTAACTCAGTCATATTATACTGTTTGTAATTAGTTGAATAGGTAATGCAAAGATAATAATATGATTGTTATGATGTTATAGTTGAAATGAGCTGTGATCTGATTGTGTGATTGTCAATCTATAATAACGAAAGTGATAATAGAGATTGTTTGATGACCGTAATAAGCATATTATAAGCTGTGTATGTAATGATTGGGCACCCTAAGTCTAATTAAGAACTATTGGCTTGTAATTAAAACAATAATGCATACACGAATCATATTATTGCATATACAATAACGGTGACAGCTTACTACATATTAATATTTCGGTTCTCTATTAATGCTTGGTTTTTCTAAAGTGCTAGTTTTTCCAAGGTTTTCTTTGTTGTCTATTCTACGGGAACTAAGTGTCAATGAAGAACACTGCCCGTAGTATCGCTTTGAAATGATTAATACTTAAGGAGTTTCTAATGATTGATACAGGAAATGGTCAGTTAAAATATTATTAAACTAAAAGTGATAACCCTAAGACGATAAATCTTTGATTTTCCTATAAACTTAGTCTCTCCTAGGTAGGTTGGTCATAAAGTAGTTGTTCTTTAACCCTAAAATGAGAGCGTAAATCTTTTTCTTATTTGAATTATAGATCATCCAAGCTTGTATTTGAGCATATATTTGATTGATGGCATTGCATATGATTTGTTAATAAACTTATTCGGTGTTTAATATGTCTAATTATTCACTAAGCCAGTGGTTTCGCTCACACTTATAAAGACATTTTAGGTTTACCCTTATAACCGTGGCTAGTTACATCTAGGAGTATGGCCCTAATAAGAGTTTAGGAGCTTAAAGCTTATGGGTCAAATCGAGATAAGTTGTTTTCTATGATCCATAGTATGGAATAGTTATTTTATGGTTTATCTATCATGTATTTGAAGATTTCCGCAAGAATATATATAATCTATAATATCCTTATGATATTCTCTACTTGTGATAACAATTATTTACTAATTTATGTATTACATGTATTTATCCTTTCTTATCAAAACAACTAAAAGATCCTGTTGTTTGGAAAACGTGTCACTCTCCATAGATAATCTAGTGATAGCATTCAAGTGTGGCTTGTTTGCTACTACTAGAATACCCTTGGAGCGTGACAGAAGTCCTAAATTGATAACACATATACAGATGTTGCAAAGAGAGTTGTGAAAGGAGGAACACGCAGACCCGACATCTTGAGTGCGTGAGTGTGACGGAAGATCAAATCAAATAGATTCAATCGTTTTTTACTCATTCTTGTGAAGTGGTTGCTGTCACGCCCCAATGGGTACCCTAAACGTGACAGTCCGCCACACTCAATATTAAAGCTTAAGTATGACAACCTTAGCCATTCCCAAAAGCTTTTATATTAAGTGTAAGGCGTACTTTCACAATTTTAGAGGACCATATATGGAATTATGAAGCTTAAGGAGATATAGAAACATATTAAGAAAAGAGGATTCACAATAATTATTCATTCATGGCAAAGACTTTACAAACTTAGGGACAACTCCCTAAATTACTAATCTATTATATAAATATTTGCATACTAATACTATGCTACGCTTTACCCAAGTTTCTAATGTTCAAGAGAGATTACCTGCCCGCATGGTCCACGTGGCCTTAACCATAAGTATGGAACTGCAAAAGATATCTATTGGGGTATAAGCTAATAGGCTTAGTGAGAACTATTTCCATAAATAACTTCTTGTAACAAGATTCAAACAAGTTGATTTAATCAAACAAATGTAATGTACAAGCACGTGGGCAAACAAGCATATAGTTTTTCGGGAACTATATGTTGAATGGATTTACGCCCTCCATTCGAGGTTTGGTGATACATAACCTCAATTCAAGTAGTTTTAAATAAAAATGTTTCCTTGCTCACGAGCACACATCGTCGAGCATTCCGAATCTACTTGATTGACCTTGCTTTCGGATCTACCGCCAAGCATATTCCATTAAGCCGCCAAGCAATCGCTTTCGGATCTCCCGCCAAGTGTTGCTTTCGACATGAGCTTACTATCCTTCTCACCCAAGGATAATAACCCAACCATGCAATGTGACTCACTTCGTGGTATGCATGAATTCATTAATTTATAAAGTCATAACATAATTATTTTCAACTTTATGGCGATCAAGGAATTTCACACAAATCAATATTAAACTAAAACAATCACTTAGAACAATTCTGGCTTCGATATTCTTAGGATTCTTTCAATGAATTATTTTACATACATATCGGTTTATCTTTTCCTAACTCTAGTGCAACTAATTTACAGGCACAACAAGTATAGCATTTAATGGAAATAAACTCACGATGCCATTGTCGTCTATTCCTCTAAGCGGATGAGTCGTTCACACACTCCACTTAATGTAATAATTCTCGGGGTGAAGAAATCCTTCCTCGGGGTCACCTAACCAAAGAAAATACCCATAATGAGTTTTCTTTGATGAATTTCTTGAATTTTGACAAAACAATGTCAAAGAACGTTAAAGTTCGTATAGAAGAATGTTCCAACTTAAAATGGCTATAACTTGGTCATTTTAACTCGGAATCGCACATATAATATACCGATTTCTACCTACTCGAAAAGATCTACCCATTTCCAAGATTATATTCAACAAACAAGGCCATATAGGCTCCGAAAAAGTAGCGACGAAATTCACTACGGATTTCCAAGTAAAAACAACTTTGGTTCAAGAAATCAAAATTTGTTTGATAAATACTTAGTTATCTATATAGTTGAAAAATTCTCTTTTTATAACTATATAACTCATATTTAAGCATGCTCAAGTGTGTTGTTGTCCAATTTATTTTTCTTAGGTAAAACAATGTTGGTTTGAAGCTTTTCGGAAATTGTTTTTGCAAATTTCTTTGAAATGAATACCTTGTTTTCTTTATTTTGTAAAAACATTTTATGTTGGTTTTATATATCTTTTTCTAAGTGACCTTTGAAAATAAAATTTTCTACTTTCTAAGTTACATTAATACTATATATGAAGTTTTCTAGGAATTATGCTATTCTTCATTTTTCTTGTGTAAATTTCTTTGTTTACTTGTTTTGCAAAAATCCTTACTCGATATTTTTCATTCTTTTTCTCATGTCTCATATTTTTAAAAACTAATCATCCATGCATGAAAATTTGTTTTCTTCATAAAAACAATGTGGAACAATTAAGGACTTTTTGTAGAAAAACTAATTTCTATAATCTTATTAATTTCCTCTTGTAACTTGAAAAGAAATAACTTTATTATTTTCAAACCATAAATTTTCTTTGCCTATTTGTTTGCAAAGGTCTTTACTTAAAAATTTCCTTAGTCATCCATCTTATTTTCTTTCTTAAGAAAAGAACTATTTTTGTCAACAAAATATTTTCTTTTGAAAAACAAGGTGGGATAATAAGGATTTAAGTGGCTTTTTAAAGTAAAAGTAGTTTATAAAATTATAGTGAGTTCTTTTTGTAACATGAAAAGGAATGAGTTTATTTTGTGTTGCTTTATAGATTTTATACTTTACATAAACTTATTTCTAAGTGACAAAATTATTCTTTTTAAATAAAATTATGGACAACAATCTAAATGAACATGATTATGAGAATAATAATAACCAAAATAACATAAAGCATAATAAAGTCAAGTATTGGAGTTTTAGCTTTTTCAAGGCTCCCGGGACTAAGAAGTAAACTAGTCCCATAATAAGATAAAATGAAAGAAAGAAAAGCTTGTTTTGACTTGATGAGGACAAGTCTAAGACTAGAGACTAGTCTTAAAAACAACTTGGAATAAATAAAATGCATTGAAGTAAATAAATTGCATGAAAGATAAATAAATTGCAAGATTATGAGCTTATATGCTCTAAATAGTATATATAGCTATATAGATATAGTAGATAGTTATGAACATAAAAGAGACATAAATGAACATAAGAGAAACATAAATGAATATAAAAGAAACATGAACATAAAGGAATTATGATTATGAACAAAAACAAAGTATGAACCTATTGTTGCTTTCTTAACCTCCATGGTTTTAGAAAACACACATTAAGTTCATACTAAGTAGATGAACATGGAAACTTCTTGAAGAATTTTTACATAAAGGAGATGAGCTAAAGAGGACTTCTTGAAAGAACTTATTGGAGAGAAATTCTTGAGAGATTTTGAGAGAGTAATTTTAGTGTAGAAGTGGTGTGAAAGAAGTGAAAGAGGAGGGGGGTATTTATAGGAAAATGTGGAGGGATTTTTGTGTGATTAAAATAAAAGAAAATTAAAACAAATTGAGGGGGAAGAGAAAGGAGGGGGCGCCAGCCATGTGGGGATAGAGAGGGGGAGTGATTTATTTTTTACTTTTGATAAAAATAAAAGATGTAATATGTAAAGTAGATGTGATATAAAGTTATGGGAAAGGTAAAAAGTAAAGATTATAGGTTATGTAGAGTGTAAGAATAGGTGTAAGAAAAAGTAGAGACAAAGAAATAGTGTAGAATAGTAATGAATAGTGTAATGTAAAGTAGATATGACAATTAAAGTACCGGTAATAAGAAAATACGCGTATAATAGCTATATCTGTTATTTTTACTTACCGAAAAATTACGAAACTGATATTTTTGGAAAACTTATATTTTTACGAGTCTAACAGTATATTCGGAATATTTTTACTATTTCGGGCCTCTGGACACGTTTTCCAAGAACTGTGTCTGATCGGGTTCGAAGGTACCCGAATTTCGCGAAAACTGAAATTTTTATAAAACCTATGGTTATTACTAACTATTCTAGCTGATTATCCCAACTTCGTTTTCTATGGCCAAAGAAAACGGCAATGCCGAATTTAGTTTGATACGGTAAACTAGGGTTTTGTTGACTTTTAGGGTTCCGTTTGACTTCCGGTTTAGGGTTTTATGCTAAACCGATTCGAAAATTTGGGGGTTTACAGTTGCTTTGATTCTTTCTGGAGTTATGTTGGCAGAGTTTTCACGTCGCTCACAATCTTAGCAAAACACAAAATATGACCTAAATGAGAAGAGTAGCCTCTTATTTATAGATATTGGAAGCCGATACTAGCCTTTAGATTGTCCCTAAGGATTCGACTACTAAGATTGAAGCATTTTTTTCTTTAGTAATGGGCTAAACTTGCAAATGGACTTGGAAAGAGCCTAAGAGCTAAATATAAAAGAAGCTCATTATTTATTTAAAATAACATTTTTCAATATAAAAAGGGCTTAAGACTTATTTTAGTCAAACAAAGCCCAAATTAATGTAGGAAAATATTTTTAGAGTTTACTTTTCGTAGTGAGAAAACCAAATTAAGCCGAAAGTGGAATGAACTGGTCCAATGATCCCTATTCAGATCCTATAAGCTAAATTTCCTTACAACATTCTTTATTGAACTTAGTTTTCTAAGTCTTGTCACTAACCTAAAAAACCGACCCATGATATTAAATTGAACCAAAAACCCAATTACTGAAATCACCCTTCATAAATTATTCTAAAGAGATTAAAAGAAGTTATTTAATTTTGGCCTAAAGTCCTATAATAAAATCTTTTATGTATATAGAATTTGTTATATGAAGGTTAGAAGACTCCCCAAAAATTTTTAACAAAAATTGAAAAAAAAAAAAAAAAAGATACCCCTTGATTTTTCACAACGAGCGTTCCTATCCCTAGCCGGAACTCAAGCCGATGAACTGGAAAATTAGGGCATCCATAAACTAAATTTCAAGTCCGCCATTTTTCTGCGCCTGGACTCTGAATCCACGTTCATTCTTGATTCGATCGATTCTTCCACTAAATTTTACGCTTCAATCGCATTATTCACCCCTCTATCAAACCCTAGAGTCCCAATTTCCCCCCTAAATCAACCCCTGTTCTTCAAAATTCAACGACAAATCAGTCTCGATCCTAACCCTAAATACCCGTTCATATATTGTTTTCGTTAATCGTTTTTACTCGTAAGGTTCGAAAATTTGAAGCTAAGGGCTGGCAAAATTGCTCTTTGCGTCTTTAGTTGGCCGCTTCGTGGTAGTAATTAAGTTGCATATCAATTTTCGCGTTTTGGGAGGTTGAAATCGCGTTGAGAATTAGCGTTGTCCCGTTTTGACTGGAGAATAACTTCGAAGAAGCATAAATGGATTATGGGTTATCGGATAGTAGTGGTGAGTATATGAAATATTCTAAATTATTTACCCCAAAAAATTTTCTAAATTATTTTGCTTTCATTCCGGTTCTAGGGTTTATAGAAGAGTATTTAAATAGATTGGTTTATTTATTCTGTTGTTAGATTGGAAAGTTTTTTGCTTTATCTTATGTTAGTATCATCGAGGATGTTACAGTGATTGGAATTATGGGAATTTATAGTTCATTAACTTGTAAATATATCAGATTTATGTAATTGAATTAACTTATAGGGTTTTATGCTGCTAATATTATTGAAAGTTGAATTCTTTATTACCCAAAAGATAGTTGAGTTCTTTGGGCTTAGTCTGCACATAAGTTGTGGCTGAGCATTATAAAACTTGGGTTTTAGAAGTTGTAAAAGAACAATGTAAATTGGATTATGGCTCAGGCTGCTAACTATAAATAGCATGAATAAGCTAATTGGGCTAGAACAATCATGCACGTCCTTCAAGTAAAAGGTGAGTGGTAACTATAAGGTAATATACCGAGATGAAAGTTTGATGCGTGTGCGTTCTCAAGCAGTAACGCAGTGTGTCGTGGTGCATTGTCTATGGTTTTATGCACTATATCGTGTAGCTTTCAACAATAATAGAGGTCCTTTAGCAACCGCGTGGAAGCACTTGACATGAGGCGTAAAGAAGATATTTTTGCCTTTTTGTCAAAGTTGTTTACATAATTTTTGAAAAAGCAAGTACTTGGAAAGATGTATATATTCTCTTTTTAGTCTCTTAATATATACTTTCAGGATATTGATTATCATTTTACAGTTATATGCCATATGTCTTAATATGAAAATCTTTAGTTAATTGCTTTTGAAAATGTTGTATTGGTGATTGTACTGGTCTTATATAATGAAAATGTTCTGTTGCAAGTTCAATTACTTGTCTGTGTATTCTAAAGTAGAGGCCAAAACTCAGTGTGTGATTTGCAGGCAGAAGTTCCTATGCAATTGTTGTTCTTGCGCCCCCCCCTCTGAATGCACTGGAGTGTAATGTTATATTGTAAATTTAACTTTTGGGGCTTTATCACTATTGTTTTGTCATATGAAGTTGTGTGGTATCTATGGTAGTTTTAGAGCTTACTATCAAAAGGAAATCCCAAATAAACTGCAAGGCTTAGGACCAAGTTAGGTTTGGTTTTGCACTCTTTCTGGGTCAGATTTGCAGTTTCTTTTTTAATTCATAGCCTTCAAATTTCAAGTGCTGTTTATTGTTTTAATTAAATTTTGAAGGGCATATCCCCAAGGGATTGACTTAGCGGTTAAGGCTTAAGACACACAATGACAATTTGCATGAGGTCTTGGGTTTACAATCCACTATGGACATTTCTTGAAGTACCTATTACAGCGCAAGTTATTCCTATCTGGTGTATAGGTCTTTTAGGGTGGTTTACTTGTCCGGAGGTAGTCGGACCTAATATGGTCATGCACCTCCCTCATAAAAATAATAATAATAATAACAATAAGTAAATAAGAAAATTTTGAAAGGCATCCAGCATAAGTATTCATTTAGCTGGTAATATTGTGACATGGATGGCTATCTTATTCAAATTATGCAAAACAATAAATGATCTAAAAAAAGATGAGTGCTGCTGTATTCTTGCTGGAAATTGTAGATGTATTTTGGCTAATCATCTTACCTTTGAAATGCTGCAGGAACAGATGATGACCTTCTTCCATCCCATCAACATAGATTTCAAAGAGGGGGACGGCCTACTGGGAATGGGAGGTCTGGAATCGTAGGAACAGCACCGTTGCCTAGACTAAACAATGATATGGAAACCGAAATTCATCTCATTGAGCAAGATGCCTATTGTGCGGTCTTGAGGGCCTTCAAAGCTCAGGCTGATGCCATCACCTGGGTATGGTTCTATTTGCTTTGATTTTAGTTCCTGATTGTAGATAGTTGTGTCAGCCCTGATTCTTACCTCTTTGTTCTCCAGGAGAAGGAAGGTTTAATTACGGAACTAAGGAAAGAGCTCAGAGTATCAGATGAGGAGCATAGAGAGCTCCTTTCTAGGGTCAATGCTGATGACATGATTCGACGGATAAGGTGATGGATGCTCAGAAATTATATATAACCAATGATATTGTCTTTGTCTAACCAATTATCCCAAAAGGAAAAGGAAAAAAAAATGCCGCTTGTGTTTGACTCACTACTGTTATTGGTAACAGAGAGTGGAGAAAGGCGAGTGGACTTCAACCAGGTATGCCAAGTACATCTCAGCCTGTTCATGACCCTGTTCCTAGTCCTACTATATCAGCATCTCGTCAGAAACAGAAAACAGCACAATCGGTTGCATCTTTATCAATGGGTGCTCCATCTCCTGCACTTCATCCTCCTATGCAACCTACTATGTCTTCTTTGAAGCGAGGTCCTCCAAATGCTAGGAGTAAGAAGCCAAAACCAGTGAGTTTCTTTGAGAAGACTTTGTTAATAAAGATGAACACTTTGTTCTCTTCTATCTTTTGTGATTAAAGAATGCTCTTTGGAATGGAATACTGATGAATTGTGATCCTATACAGTTTTCTTCTGGAGGCATGGGTGCAAGGCCTCAGGGTGCTAATAGGGGCTCCATTGGTGCCTTTGGAGTCAATGAACCCCCTGAGACATCGAAAACTGATCTGTTGATAGGAAAGAAAGTTTGGACGAGATGGCCTGAAGATAACAGCTTCTATGAGGCTGTTATAACTGACTATAACCCTGTTGAGGTGATTCTACTTTGAAGCCCGCTATTTATTATATATTTTTTCTTTCTTTTGTGTAATTACTATGAACTGCTGATTTGCAGTGTTGAGGCCTTGAGTTGACTTTTTTATTTATTTGTTGGTAGGGTGTTCATGCTCTGGTGTATGATATGCATACAGACATTGAAACGTGGGAATGGGTCAACCTTAAAGAGGTAACACCTTGCCATGCACTGATTTCTTTGTGCTAGCCAGTATGTCAATTTCTAGTATAACATTTCCCATCTTCACATGAAAATTTTCTTTACCATACAATTGCTTCTCTTCAATCACTCGTGTTTCATGTCAGTGCTTGTCTATTAATACCAAGTGATCCCCCTCATTATGGATAGGCCACTTTCTGCTGTTGTTTGCAGATCTTTAGTACTGCTGCAATAAGCATTCCCTATGAAGGTCATGCAATTTTTTAGGTTAAATGCAAAACTTTGTTCTTATCAGAAGTGAGAAAGAAGGGAGGGAGGGTGGGGTGGGGGGTGGAAGAAAAAGAAAAAGAAGCTAATAGCAATTGGTTTTTAGTTGGCACAGAGCTGATCTATATGCTGAAATAATATCGATATGCTTTATTCTCAGGAGTTGAATATGGTTTGAGATTAGCAATTGCATATTGGAGATGGAATGTCTGGTTATTATGCTATTGGGTACTGCATTTTTCACATAATTAATATGTTCTCTGGGGGAAAATTTATTATTTGCAAACCTACTAGGCTCCCTTAAGAAGTGACTTTGTGCTAAGCATATGCCACAGATTATTGTGCTATTGGGTACTGCATTTTTCACATAATTAATATGTTCTCTGGGGGAAAATTTATTATTTGCAAACCTACTAGGCTCCCTTAAGAAGTGACTTTGTGCTAAGCATATGCCACATACCAAGAATATTTACGGTTGCAATGAAGTTTTACTGCCTAGTTTTAGTTATGCATTGGCTTGGAAAACCTCCTATGAATTTGGAGTATTCTTTCCTGTCCTCTTTCATTTGACTTAAAAAGGGGGAGGTCAAATTGAAGGTTGACTTTCACTAAGGTGATTTACGTTGTGGTATCATGTTTAGTCACTAGCATTGAGTTCTTGTTCCCAATATTTGGTTGAATTCCTAGTTTCTGTTTACCCCAATTGATCTTAAAGTGTTTCTGGAAATGCTTTGTTTTGAAATGGTGGGCCAAAGTGCATCTGCATATGCTAATTGGCTGTAGCCATGGTGGGTTAACATCAAATAGATGTCTGGTTCTTTCAAGAGTACAGTTTCTGTGTTTTAGACAGATTTCTGGTCTTTGTACGTGTAATCTGCATGAAGAACTATAGAATTTCTGTCTGATGACCTTTTGCATGAACCATCTCATTCTTTGTTTACAAAAAAATGTTTAGAGGGACCCACTTCCCTTTTTGCCTATCATGGAAGCAACCAAACTTATAAAGAGATGCCCATGATCTGGCTTCAAGATGCACCTTTCTAGAGCTATATCGTAGTCTAGCAAAAAAAAAAAAAATTATTAAATCTCCTCCGATAATCCCAGTTGCAGTTTGTATGCAGTGCAGGTCTTTGAAAAGGTAATAGAGCATGAGAAGCTTCCCTAGGCCAGATGGAGATTGGCACTTTGTGGCTGGAGCCCACCTTAGTTTAGTGCTGTGGGGGAACTTCAGCTACTTAGTAACCAAAACATTCTAAAGTGGATAGTGTTTTAACTAAATAATACAGGCATTGAATATAGTAGCCTTGCTTATAAAATGACCTTGTAGTTAGTCTATGTCAAGCTTACTTAGATTATGCCAATGATAGGCTGAACCAGGATTCGTCACCTTAAATATATGTTTGATCTATTGAGATGAACTCATGCCATCAGCATTGGACTTGCAGGTCTGAATTGACCTCAAACCAATTTTTGGGGTGGGATTATGTAATATTTAAACTGATATTCGCAATAGCAGTTATTTTATGGTTACAATACAAGGGGTCTGGAGTGCTAAAATTCAAGATGACTTACCTTAGGATGTTAAAAGAATTACAAAGAATTTACTCTGATATGCTGATTCTTTTTTTAACTTATTGACCTCAATGATTATTATTCATGAGAAGGATGATTTCTTCTGTATATGCTGCATTAATTCCTACGGCTTTTCCCTTAATTTTGTTAGGAACCTTGTTGTGGGATGTGAATTAGCTTCTGCTGTAGAATTTTAAGGTGGATGCAAACTACAGGTTTTTTAACTGATAGTGTGTGTGCAGATGCCTCCTGAAGATATCCGGTGGGAAGGTGATGACATGGGCTTGTCACGTAAAGGGAGCCGTGCTGGTCCAGGAAGAGGTAATAAGAAGCCGATGACACGGGGAGGTGGTGTTTCCAGTGCTGGGAAAGGTAGAGGGACCACCAAAAGTCAACCAAAGAATTTCCATTCATCACAGAATGGCATTGGCAAGAAAGCTTTAGATGATATTAAAATTCTTCACACGGATACTTTGATCAAAGAGGTAATCGGTGCAACTATTTACACTACAAACTGCTACAATCTTATTCTGGGTTTTTATCCTAAATTACTCGAGTATTTTTTCAGGTGGAGGAAGTTTTCGGTGCCAGCCATCCTGATCCCGCAGATGTTGAACGAGCAAAGAAAGTTCTTCGGGTAATGACCGTATTTGGTTGTCTGTTTGCATGGATCTTTCATCACGCTGATTTGTTTGGGCTTCCTAAAATGCAGGAACACGAGCAAGCGCTGACGGATGCAATCTCACGACTTGAGGATGCATCTGATGGTGAAAGTGGTAATAATTGATTACTTATACATATTAAAAGAATGACCTTAGGATGGAATGAGCTGACCTGTATCCTAGTCCTGGGTGTATTATTTTTGCGAGTATCTTGTAACAATTTTGTTTGACATTTTGTTGATTAAATAATGGGAAAAATGGGCACTTGAGGCTCTTATTAGTGTCTTAATGTGTGCATTTCTTTTCTCTTCCCTTCCTCCCTCCCTCCCCCTGTGGAAAATGAACATTGCACTGGCATTTCCCAGAATTTGTACATAAGGGACTTACTCGGATCCATTTTACACATTGTTTAATAGTAGGAAGCATTTATACCCTCCCATCTCTTTTTTGTCTGCTAGAACTGTGTGTTTCTTAGAAGATTTTTGGAATGTCAGTTTTTCCTGTTGTATCGTGTAAGAGCCTAGCCACTTGAATTACAGCTACTCATGTTTTCTTTCATATCAGATGGTGATCACCGTACCTTCCACAAGCAAGCGACAAAGCAACAAAGAATGGAGAAAGCGCCCGTATGATAATATAGCAAGGGATGACAGCACTAAGATGACAGGGTTGTGTTGATACAGATTTGTCTTTAGGGTCATTTATTTTCCAGTAACGGTGGTGTATTCCTGGATTGAAGTATTTTCAGCTGCTTATAGTTGCTACTGTAATAGATATTGTGGGATTTGCTGTAAATCTCTCACATGATAAATTATTCAAGTGCCATTGATATGGTGATTTGGTAACCTCTCAAATCTCACGCTCTTTGTGCACATGCCTGCTCATGTAAGCACGTCTGTTTGTTTTTGCACAAACTTCTGCAAATCATCCCCAACGTTTACTTATCACATCACTCAAAAGCCTTCTTTTTAACCAAACACAATGCAAACTTCCAACAGATGACTTCAGCATCAAACCGATGGTTCCACTTCCATAATAGCCTTCAAGGGGAAATAAAAACCCAGAACATAAAATACAATATACATAAAGAATGGTGCACGTAATGGGGCTGCACCATTTTCAGCTTTCCTTTCCAGGGACAGAAAAGCGGTTAAAACTTCGTTGTGCAGTAGAACGCACGCCCTGACTGCCTGATAACATGCCTTTAGGAAGAATTAGCCGGCCGCAAAAGAACATGCCATTATGCATATATTCAGTTGCACCATACTCCTCTAACCTGGCTCCATGTGCATGATACATCATAATGACGCAATGAACTCAAGAATAAGACTCACCATCTGAGCATCAAACGCAGGCCCTTCCATTTGGAAGTGGCTGGCTCCTTCTATTAGATGCATTTCGTTACGTCCAGCAGCAGTACTGAGCTTGTTTTTCAGCTGCTTGACACTGGTAAACCCATCTCGAGTTCCCATAATGAAGAGCTTTGGCTTGGGAGATTGCAAGATTGCTTTATGGTGTCGCCCAAAAAGGACTGAGGAAAGCATGCCAAATGGATAGCCAATACTTACATATCCTGCAACTTCTTCAACCTGTTCCACAGCAGAGCCTGAAATTGGTGCACCTGTTGTATAGGAAAACAAGGGAACAAGTCAAGTGAAGCGTTTATCAGGACCAAAATAAGTTTTTTTATGAATGATAACAGTTCCATGAAGATTCTTGTCAATACGTCAAGTCTGGTTTCAAAATGGGAGACCAAAATCTCCAACTAAGCAGAAAGACAGAGTCCAAAGGCAGAAAAGATAGATAGGAATCAAAAGTGGACATAGACAGAGACACAGATCTTGCATTGTTTGTTTACATTAAAACTCAGAACATAAGACAAGTGACCAGATAAGAAATATGAGTCATGTATACATAACATATGCAATGATTTATTAAGAAAATTAGCACTAGCAAGTATTGCATTTGTGAGCAGGCACCCAAAATTTCTATACTTGAACCTTAAAATAAATGTCATATTGGTTGAAAAATAGAGAATTAAACTGGGGAAAAAAAAAAGAGCTCGATTAGAAATCAACAACAAATACACCACCAAAGAGAACCTACTTGAATTCAGAAGGAAACTATTGTGATTAAAGGGTGGAGTGGAAAAGATGCTTGTGTCAGTGGAACAAAAACTTTTAGCAGCTTTTATAAGATAAGATTTATGGAGACATCTATTTTAGTTTAACCTCATTGTATAATTAAGTGACATAATTAAAATAATAGGAGATCTTGTTGCTTGGATTAATAGTATTAGATGTCTGACCAATTGCTCCATTTGACTCGTTTTATTTATTGCAAAGGGTAGATTAGAATTTATTAGTCAAGCACAGGATGAGTCATGGTCATTTCATCTTAAAAGTCTCTGCTATCGACTCAGCATCATAATATCTAACCCCTTTACACACACCAGTTATTTCCATTGTATTAAATTTACCAAATTAGACAAGACAACATTGCATCAGTTTGATTACAAGGCATGCTCATATCGAATGGTGTAAAGGTAACTCAAATATAAAAACTCTAACTCTTACTTCTATTTTCAGATCAAATACAAATTTTCAATTAGTCCTCTATTACATCAAAAGCTTAAACCACCGTAGAACCCAAGAGATCTATGCTTAATTGCCAAATTGATACAGCTTTAACATCGAAACATAAGAATCATTAGTAAGCAGCGTAGTTGATGCTTTAGCAGCCAAATTGTGGTACTCAATATCGGTAGTGCCCATGTTATATTGACTAAGCACATTCAGTGGCATATACGGTTGGCAGATGCAGACACAAAAATGATGAAGCTGAAATTTGTTTTAAAATTATAGGGTTCAGTCTGGTAAAAAATATCAGTCGAGCTTTACTGACTCTCTGCATATTGTACGTAATAGGTACACTTGATGTTCTTTAATGTTGATAGCCATTCCAGATGTCTATTTCCTTGAAATTCCTTCACCAGATGTTCATCGAATTCTAATGATTCAAAGGCTGGCAGATAGAAAACTTAGAAGACTATTCTCCTGTTCATTTTGACTACTGTCTACCAAAATAAATCATCTAATTATCTCAGAACAATTGCCTTATCCAGATTAACAATCCAAAGATTGCTGACCTTGGAAGAAATTAAGAACCTACATGGATGGATAGAATATTAGTCTCTTGTGACAACCAAAGGGGCATTGGAACACTTACGTTCATAATTCTCAGGAAGGGTTTTGCAATATAAGAGAAAGAGCAGTAAACCTGTGGATAACCTTCAAGAAATTGAAATAAGAGATCAAGTAAAATTGTATGTATTGTGAAGAGATCTTGTAAGTTAGTGCATAGATAAGTAATTCTGAAGGGGCCCTGATGTTATAGCCAGGTAATCATGGAAATGAAAATTTGCACATACAAGCAGTTGATAGACATGAAGTTAGAAACCTGAATATGGGAATTCAAAAAATTCGAAAGCTTATGTTGAGTGGCAAAATCAGTCTTTTCCTAATTTATTTTTCCACAACGTATTGTCCTAATCATCTCATAGAGACGAATAAAGTCATTATATATCAACAATAATTTCTTCTTTTAGCAATATAGATAATGAATAAATGTGACAAGAATGATTAAAGATTTAAATTTTTTCTACATTTGCAATCAAAAGCCTTGCAAGATTTGTAACTCAAGAAAAATGAGTCTCATCATTTTCTACCAACTATTTGACTTCAAACTACGAGTATATTCACTTCCAAGGGTTGTGCGCTTGAAAATATTGAGCCATGCTTCAAATGCAGCTGCTTATCCTAGAGGCAACCTCTAGAGGTAAAAGATCAAGTCATCTAATTTGAAATAGGACCCCCAAAAGGTTATTCAAATTTAAGTCATAGAAGTGGAGTCTTCAGGTTATGGAGAACATAAATGCCATGAGTATCTCTAAGGCTATGATGCAAGAAATTGTCCAAAAAAATATGATAAGAATTCTGTTATTGCACTAATTAATGATCTAAAAATAGATGATGAAAGTGGTTTTATATTTTCAAAAATTGGGCATCAATTACTTAGACTTGGATTCTAGGACCCCCAATGTTAGGTTTGGTATACTGGAATTGTTTAAAATGGAATGGATTGAAATAGGAGGATGAGTGGTAGGATGATAAATCCATTCCCTTATTTGGAAACATCATAGAATGGAATAGAATTAGAATGGTACTTCTCAAAAATATCCTCAATAGTAAATGTGTAAGAAGATAAAAAAGCAATTGTAATAGTGACCATTTACGAGGATGGAATGGAATTGCGATTTCGCATTTTCAAGGACAAAATCGAATTCACCCTCAAAGTCAGAATTGTCGATTTTCAGAAATCACGATTCCAATTTTGAAAATATATCCAAACATAGGAATGAAAATAAAACCAGAATCACGATTTCATTTCAAGTTTATTTCAACATATCAAACGTGACATAAAACATATTGATCAAGGTGTTAGAAACTTCAAATCTGAAAGTTAAGGGCTCCAGAATATGCCTAAAAAGGATTGAAAATTAGACAATGATACAAAAATGGAGCAAGGTAATATAAACTCTCTCACTCTCTCTTTGTTTTTTCTTTCTTTTTTGGGTTGGGATGGTAATGTCATATATTGATACAATGGATGATAAATATCAAGATATATTCATGCATCAACAAAATTTAGTAGCTAAACTTGAACGAATCCTCAACCAACCTAAATGTTCTCCTGCCAGGCATTGAATAGAAAACTCGAAGAAAATGTTAGTAAAAGATGCCCATTTAAGGTCATTGAGAGATGAGGATTTTTCACCTCATTGTAGCTTTTTCTCTTTTAAGAAACGTAAATTTTAATTCATAAGTTTCAATGGGCACCAACCCAGAAACAAATTTATTACACCAAAACTAGTAAAATGGTTTGGGATGGCCCAAAAATTCACTTAATGTCAATCACGTATGCCAACTGTTAACGAAAGTTACAAAACTACTTTAATTGTCGATAAGATCATTCCTACAGGATTAAATTACTGCCAAACATACCAAGAAATGGAAAAAGGAATAGAAGAAAAAGTTGATTCCTCTCCAGGTATCCACCAGATCTCTACCATGCATCCAACTCAACACTACCAACCCCATTTGCACCAAGTGGATGCCCATCATAGAGTAATATACCCATATCTATCAAGTACATGCACAACACGCTGTCCATTGGCACATCAAAACCCCTATTTTGAAGACTCTAGAAAGTAACCTTTCCCAAGCTGCTTCCCTTGGGAAAGGGCCACCTCAGGATGATCTTAAACTTACAAATGAATTTCCATGAGGGCGAGAAGACCAGACTTACATCCTCAAGTATTGCAAAGTAAAGCTCCACCAATAATTCTTTTCATCTTAGCTGGATTGCACATTGGTCTATATCCATCTTCCCTCTTAATTCAGACTATACATGAAACATAAAGAAAACATGCAGAAGTTCCAACTCCGAATCCGACACAAACTTCACCAAATATATTTTCTAACAAATCTCATTATCATAAAATTCACATGCTTAACTCACATAAATGTCTCTCTTTTCTCCTGAGTCAACCTAAAGATATCTAACCTTAAACAAAAAATACCTAAAGATACCTAGAAGTATATTTTCTAAAAACTTGTGTCATAGGACATGTCATAACAAAGATGAATGTCATCAACTCTTGTTGCTTCTCCCTTGGTGACCAAAAAATATGCATTTGAGCATGGGAACAACTTTTGCAAAATGCAAGGATAGCATTGTGTATCGATGTGATCTCCCATGTTCCCACAAGACTAGGCAAGCAATTTGCTGCGTAGGGGCATGTGCTGAAAAAAACTTGTCGTGTACCAAATGAAGTTGAGGTAGACAAAAGTGTACCAACCCTGATCATTAAGGCCAAAATAACCATATGCCTTAGAACACCAAACTCAAGCTCAAGCTCAAGCTCAAGCTCATCCATAAATCTCCACATCCATTTGCTAAGCAAAGCTTCATTAAAAGTCACTAGAGATATAATTCCCAAACCACCCATAAAAATTGGAATGATAATTATTCCCATTTAATGCAGCAGGAACCTCATCTTCATCAAAATATCCTTGCAACCACATATCCTCCTAACTGTGAATTGGCGTAAACCCCAAGCCATCAAGATTCATGTTCCTCAAATAAATGTGGGTAACCAAACAACAATCTTAATGGTAGGATCCTCCTCTACGACCATATTCCTGACTTCTACTTTCTCAACAAAGTTATAACTCTTTAGGGCATATTGTCCACCCTATAAAAAATTCCATATTGCTATTGCTGAGGTGCCCCATCTCAGACCAGGTTTCTCATCACTGCCAGGCTTGGTCAGCATTATTCTAACACTATTCAACATCATTCTCATTTCTGTGATTTCTCTTCTATATTGTTCTCTCTTTCTTTCTTCTTCATTGTTCAACAATAAGTGCTATTGATAAAAAATTTAGCACAAACCATCTCCATTCCATGCAAGTATGCAGCCAATCAATGAGCCCACATTTGTTTTCAAGGGTTTGATTCATATTCCATACCCAACTAGGATTCAATCTGTATCAACTCAACTTTAAACTACAATGCTAAGAGGAAAATAAAAATTGAGCTAACGGTACTAAACAACCCCTGTTCTTCATCATTATCTCAATAATGTTCCTTGATAACGCATTTAAGGCATAAAAACTGTTTAGACAACTGTAAGTAAAAAAAAAAAAATCCTGTTCGTATAATTAAGATGTATGAAACTTTACAGGATCTATTTATCAATAGATGTACGTTGTCTCGGATCGAATGAAGATCAAATGCAATTATCAAAGTTTCACCACTTCATGGATAGGAATAAATTTGTGGACCCCGCATATGGTAGATTGTCATAAGCCAATCACAATTGCTTTGAAGAAGGACAAAGACTTTATGCTTTCATTGAAGATTACGTTTAGAGATAGGTGGCATCCATTGATGTTCCCAGAAAGGTCGGACTGGAACAACAATTCAACATGGTCAAAAATTGTTTTAGACATATTTATCAAGAAAAAAAGAAGTTTTAGACATGATGTCAATTGCACCTTCTCATGGATATATACATATATATATATATATATATATATAAAATAAATTCACATCAAGGTCATCCTTCTTATAATTTGACAGAAAAAGAAAACATATCAAATTCAAGACCTTACCACCAGTGAAATACATATAAAAACCATTCCAGACGACTAAATTGTGAATAACTTCAACACACTAAAACCCAATTAACAGATCTGAAATAACAAGTCATCCACCACTGATTAAAACCAGTCTCATCACCAATTAAAAAAAAAGGGGAAGAAGAGAGAGAGAGAGAGAGAGAAAGAGAGAACAAAAACAAAAGTAAAACTAAAATTAGACCAAAAACATAAAGAAATTCACCCAGAAATCTAATCACAAAACTACCAGCCAAAGAAAGCATGTAATATATGCACCTTCAACATACACCCACATTAAACCCTGTAAACAACGTAATTGAAAAACTAAAAACACACAACTTTTGAAGAATTATGTATACAAAAAATTTTACCTGCAGAAGACCCAACAAGCAAAATCCTGTCAACACCCTGATTTTGACTCAGAAGAATCCATTTGCAAACAGCAACAACATCCTTAACCTCAGCAAAACCAGAAAGGGAAGGCTTTCCTGTTGACCTACCAACACCTCTCATATCAAAAGTAACACTTAGATAACCTCTCTCAGCTAACCCAATTGCTATCCCTTTTAAAAGGCCTTGACAACCACCTAATACTGAATACGGGTGTACGAGAACAATACCCAAGTTGTCCTTTCTAACATCTGGGTTTGGTTTAAATAGCCTTGTGCTTAGGCTAATTCCTTCTGGGTTTTCTATTGTGCATGTTTCGTATTTATATTTTGACATATCATATATTGTATGTACACTTGTATGAATCAGGACACAGGACCGACAGATAGAGAGAGCGGAAGAAAGAGGGAGAGGGAGAGAGAGGGGTGTGAAAAGTTCTGATTTTTCTAGCGAAGTGGGTATTTTAATGTTTACAGGGTGGGGCTTAAGAAAGAGGATTGGCGCGGGGGGGTGGGGGTGGCGGGGTGGCGGGGTTGGGGGTTGGTTGTCTTGATGGGGGCTGGTCGGACAAGAAAGTAGTGGCTTAACTCGGGGAAGTGCGTCCTAATTTTAGGGCGCGACCTGCTAATTAGCCGTATGGTTATCACAATTGAACATGAATCTATCAAAATATAATAAATCTATCATATATTAAAATCAAATAAAGTTATTATAATGCGATAAATTTATCACAATATGATGATAAATAGTACAACACATGAGCAGTAATAAACAGTATGTATTTATCATAATATGACAAACTTTCTAGAATGCGATAAAAATACCACAAAAAATTATCGAATAAATTTATCAGAATACAACGTACTTATTGCTTCCAAAAGCTAGTATAAAATCAACCTACAAAGCTATTAATGAGAATTGCTCATAACATCTAGAAATAGAGTGGTGAAATCTTTCTTTCACTTGGTTGATTTTTCATGAAACATAATTGTTAATCAAAGGATTATTATTCTTAATGCAAATCTAAGTTGCTAATGGTTAGGAAGAGACTCAAGTAGTTTGATTTAGGTTTAGCTGTTAATGGCATTCGAGAGAGACACTAATATATTTTCATGAATCCGATGGTATATAAAGTTCAACAAAGATCTCATTGAGATTGTTTTTATGAATTCACATGATAAGGAATTGGTGAAACAAGATTTAAGCCATTCTTTGTAATTTGACCTAATCTTTTGTGGATTGATCTGAAACTTATGTAATAAGTAGTTGGTTCGTCAATATCATGCATATAATGCATCTGTGAATTTATAGACTAGATAATAGACAAAAGTGAGTATGGTAGGTGCTAACGATCTCTTAGAATATGACTTAATTGTTTCTATGCTACTTTAGTTGTTGTGCTTGCCTATAGGAGTTGTGATCGAAGTTAGTTAGGAATTTTAGCTTTATAAATTTTCAAAGCTTCGTGAGTTGTAAATCATGATCACACACTCTCATCAATCAGCCTACCACAATCAGACGAACTTACCACAATATTAAAAATTTTGTTTTTAACCAGATGGTCATAATTTAATTTTTGATTGTATCCTAAAATAAGGTCGCCATTTGGCAACTTGAGATAATATAATCTCCTAATTGGGTGGGTTAAAGAGGAGGAAAGAGGAACAAAGGAGAAATTGAAGAAGACTGAGTCCTTTGGGATAGTACGAAAGTACTATTTTGGAAAATTATTTGTAAATTACTACAATTTTTCATTTATTTATTTTAAAAAAGCATGGGTGCTAAATGCGACCTTTCATTATATGTAAACAAACGGCACAATTAAAATGATTTACATACATTTCAAAATCACCCTTATCCCTCTCACTCTTCATCACTCTTTCTCGTACTCTTCCACTATCACTTTATTTGATAAGATGAAATGGTTTAAGAATGAAAGAAAATGGAGAGAAATTAACGAGCGGTCTGAGTCCTTTCTTGTGTTTAGATAATAAAAGGGAAGAAAATAGAGGGAACAATAATTAATATAAAAAAAGATATAATGATTAATTATTTGTATACCTTTAAAAGATAATAATTGATTTAAAAAAGTATAGTATAAGAGTAAGTTCAAAAGATTTTTCTCCTTCTCTCCTGATGTTCTCTACTTTGGAGGGGACAAAAAAATGGTGGGCCACATGGAATATATCACATCCATTTTTCCTCCAATTATCTTTCCACTTCAAAACAAACAATGGAATTGAATTTCATTCTCCTCATTTCCTCCCCTCCACGATCACACCTTGAAGTTACTCTAGTAGCAATATACATGCTACACGGATATGCTATTACCAGTTTACCACCAGCGAATGACATATTTTTAAACAAATATGATCTTTTAGTTGCATCGATAAGAAATGACAAACATATGTGAGCCATAAATTAGTAAAATACCTATCATCACAAGTCTTGATCAACATAATGTTACAGACCATGTTCCTACCTCATGTGTCTCCAAGTACATAAATTGATATTTCAAAGGATAACTAATTTAAAACTAGAAAATAAAAGTAAATAGCTTATCCCGAATATCCCATAATCTCCCAACTTCTAAGTCTTACCGGAATCATGCTCCTAGAAGTAACAACCCAGGGTCGTAGTGTCAACATGAAAGGTCTTTAGGAGTGTGAACGAAACTATGGGCTTAGTGACTAGCTAGATATATTACACATCAAGTAAGTTTATGAACAAATCATATGTAATGCAATTATCAAACATATGCACAGATACAAGCTTGGATGATCTAGAATCCAAATAGGTAAAAGATTTATGCCATCTTTTTAGGGTTGAAGGACAATTACTTAATGACCCACCTGCCTGGGAGAGACTAAGTATGTCACGCCCCGAGGGTACCCTAGTAGTAATAAACAAGTTACGCTTGAATATTATCACTAGATTACCTTCAGAGAATGATAGGTTTTCAAAACAACAGGATCTTTTAAGTTGCTTGATAAGAAATAACAAATATATGAGAGAAATGATTTAGTGAATAACCATTACAAACTATTACAAACCATATATCTCTGTTGAAGTATACAACTAAATATTCTACTCTAATAGTACATAACCATCAAACTAAAATAGATCTATAGACTTCTAGCTTCAAAGCCCTTACCGGAGCCATGTTCCTGGATGTAACTAACCAGGGACGTAATGTGAACCTGAAAAGACTGTAGGAGTATGAGCGAAACCACAGCTCAGTGAATAATCAGACATACCACACATCACACAAGTCATTAACAAATCATATGCAATGCAAGCACTCAACCGTATGCACAGATACAAGTTTAGATGATCTAGAATCCAAACAGGAAAAAGATTTACGCCCTCTTTTTAATGGGTTGAAGAACAAAACTCAATGACCCACCTGCCCAGGAGAGACTAAGTACACAGGAGAATCAACGATTTCTCGTTTTAATGTTATCACTTTGAATATAGTGGCTTCCACAAACCATCTCTGCAATCCCCTTAGAAACTCCCTAAGTATTAATCATTTCAAAGCGATTCTACAGGCGACGTTCTTCGGTGCCTTTTAGTTCCTCATAGGACCGCCAGACCAAAGAGAACCTTGGAAGACTACACATTGGATCAATCAAGCAAAAACAGAGATCCGAAATATTATACGTAGCAGGCTGTCACAACCATATATGCAATAATGCAATTCGTGCAATGCATGTCCTTATTATTTTGTTAAGTCAAAAAGTCTTAATCAATTTCGAGGTGACCATACATTACACACAATCATCATTATACTATTGCACAACACCAACCATTGCATTATCGCTTGTATAAAGATATTTTAGCAATCATACAATCATACCATATCAAACTTTCAACAAACATCATTTGTTTATCTTACATTACATATTCGACTAATTACAATCACAACCAGTACAATATGACTGAATTACTCACCTGCTTATACCGACTCAGTCGTAGTAGTCCACTGGTAGGTCTTCTAATGAGTCAAATTCACCTATTTAAAATAAAATATTCATCAATATCTAGCTAAATTCCTACATGTGCCTTGTGTCCTAGACTCGATATTAATACTTAGTATTGTCTTGTTTTTCCTATTTACTTCCACATAATTGTTTGGTTATTTTTAAAAGTCACATTGCTCAAGAAATTAACTTATTTCAATTTTCATTCTTATATATATATATATATATTAAATTCGGTTTAGGTCAGAAAAGCTTTCGTTGGAAAAATTTGGCTGTAAGCCGGCCCAAGGCCGCCGGCCTAAATCCCCAGGTGCCGGTGTAAAATCATTTTGAAGAAAAATTTCATATGGAAAGCACCGGTGTTGAAAGCTGCCAGCTTACAACGTACGCCGGCCCTACGCCGCCGGCGTAGATCTCCAGGTAGCCGGCTTACGTTGATATTTTACGTGAAAATTATTTTACGTAGCCTCTGTTTGAGTGTAAGCCGCCTGTAAGCCGCCGGCCTATTCATGTAAGCCGTCGGCGTACATCGTTTATACTGCCGGCCTTGAGGCAGCTTAGCACTGTTCATCATCTTCCTCCTCGGTTCGATTCTTTTTCTTTGATTTTTACACGTTAGAAACTTACTTAAACTACTTCTAAGAGTTTATACATCATATATAAGGATATATAACAACTTTTAACACGTTTAAACACATAGATTTCGATTCTTTGAAACATAAGGCTAGGGTTTTGAAATTTTACCTCGTTGGAGCTCTTTGAGTGCAATCCGATGCTTGTGTTTGTTTTTAATATGTTCCTAAGATGATTTTAAGTCAGTTACAAAACATATCTTCGAACGAAAATCCTTTAAACCAAGTCCACTTACCTTTGAGCTCGTTCTTGAGGGTTTTAAGCTTTGTTCTTCCTTTAATTCGAACTCAACTGTTTTGATCGATTTGTTTTCTGTTTTTAGTTGGCTTTGATTGTTCTTTGGGAGTGGATTCGTGCTGATGAGTTTGAGTATTAATGAGATTTGTTTGTTTACTCTTTAGGGTTATTAAATACACACATATATATAGGGAAGGAAGAGGACTTCGGCTGCTGCTTTTCATCCGAATCTTCCTCCAAAATGATCCTCATTCAGCTGTTATTTTCGCCCTAATTAATGCTAGGATGAGCTGTCATCTTTTGGTTAGCTATTGTGGTTGATTTGTTGACTTAGATTTGCATTATTGAGCCATTTTTCGGCTCCTCTTTCCCCTCCACAACTTGCACCAAAAATCAGCCGAGACACACATATATATATATATATATTAGTTTATTTATTTGGTTAAAGTTTGAGTTAATTATACGGGTTATACGGGTATATATTAGCTAGTATTTGGAAGTTTTCGTGTAAAAGTATGAGTATAAAGTTGTATAAAACACTTAGATTCCCAATAATACAAATTTAGGTTATATATATATACGTAGTTAATTTATTCGTATAATTTTATCTCCCGCGATTTGGATTTCTTAAGCTCATTGGGTCAATTTTTGCTTCAGGCTCCGATAGCTTAAGAAAACTCGATTTAGAATAAAAGCGCGATCCGATTATTTATTTGAAGTTTAGATTTTAAGTTATTTGTCAATTTGCATTTTCGTTGTGTATTTAAAATCTTGACAGTTCATTTTTGGATCACCGTCTTCTAGTTAAGAGCATAAATAATCATTTATGCAATATTGAGCTTAATATAGAAACTAAACTATATTTATATCTTTAGTTTTGATACTAAACATAAATTCTTATTAGTAGCTTTTAAATTTAACTAAGAATCTCAAAATTAGGGTTTAAGTCTAAATATAAATTCATTACTACTCGTTATTTAGTCTTGAATCGTTATCGGGATCAAAACAATCATTTAATCTTTATATTTCACATTTTCTATTTAAATCTATTGGTATACTAGGTTTTCGGGTCTTAGATTTTAGATCATATTTTGAATTAGTTATTCAAGATACAAGATCCCGTTTTCGGTATTAACTAGGGTTAAAGAATCTCTTTATTCGATTCCTAAGTCTTTCATTCATCCAAAAATCTAAATATTAGCCTATTATTAGACTTCACTCAGAATCTAAATCTATTATCTCGTTTATATAATCTATTATGAAGTCGGGTACTAATGTGAAAAATTCCTGGGGTTTACAAAGTACATAGGAAAATCAATGATTTCTCGTTTTTAGAATTATCACTTTAGTTTAAAAGTATTTTAACTTATCATTTCCTACATCAATCCTTAGAAATTCCATAAATATTAGTAATTTCAAAGCGATACTATAAGCGATGTCTTTCGTTGTCACTTAGTTCCTGTAGGACTGACAGGACAAAGAAAACATTGGAAGAACTAAAATTTTAGAAAAAGCAAGTATTAACAGAGAACTGAAATACTGATATGTAGCACATTGTCACCCTTTTAGAATATGTAATGATGCAATTTGTGTAATGCATGAACGTTTTAATTATAAAGCCAATAATTTTTTGTTAAGCTTATGGTGATCATACATTACATACACAACATATCTTATGTTTTTCTCAAGTCATCAAACAATCTATATTATCACTTTTTTATCTTGCTTTATCAACCAAACAAACAACTCACAACACATACTCAATAGATTTCTACAACAACCATATTATTATCTTTGCATTATATATACCATTAGTTACAAACACAAACAATGTAATAGATCTGTAAACCCCAAGATTTTTCATACAAATATAAATGAATAGAAATACATATATAGAAGATAGAAAGTTAATATAGGACTCAACAAAGACCTTAGAATAAAATCACAAGTAGTTATGAACCTATATATCTTCAAACCCTAAAACAAAGTTCTATAGATAGTACCGGTTATCAAAAATAGAGTTTCATAGTCAGTATCTAAAATTCAAAGTACGAAAATAATTTAAATAAGACTTCAAATGTATTAAAAAGTAAATAATCAATAAAGCTTATAATTAGAAAACTGTAATTTAAGGATAAATTGTTAGGGTTATAAATACACAATAAGAATAAAAATAGAGCCATAACTCATAATATAGACTTCAAATTAATATTTGAATCACATTATTATTCTAGTTAGAGAATTCTAAAGCTATTAGAGACTAAAACAAAAATTGGCCTATTAAGCTTAAAAATCCTAATCGCAGGAGATAAAACCCTAAAAATAATTAATCACGTAAACTTTAAACCCAAAGTTGAACCCAATAATAACTTAAAAAATTTGTGAAAGCTTTACATAATTATTTGGAGATAGAACTCTTAAATAACAGACACATTTGTACCCGTTTAACTTAATAAACTACTCTAAAACTAATATAATTAACCAATTAAATATTATTATATTAATTTTCCCTAAATTTCAGTGCAAATTGACAAACAATTACGGTTAAGATTGTCTAAATTTTTCCCCAGTCGAAAACTTGCAAAAGATTGAGTCAAGAAGTCAACAAATGTAACACACACCCAATTGAAAACACCCAAGTGAGCAATACATTTAATGCCATGGAGGCTTGCAAATGCAATTTGCATTTTCAGTGGAGTCAAGCGTAGTTGCTTCCTTCCTCATCTATATATATGGCTTCATAATTAACAAAGGAACAAAGCCATTAAATCAACCCATTGATAGCAACAAAACTACTTAAACAATAGCCGAAATTCGTTCACATTACACCCCCTACAACACACACCAAAACCTAATCCATAACACAAGCCATTATAACAGCCATTAACAAGCTTAGGAGGAAGACAAACAAGGTAAGTTAAAATTCATTTTTAGTTAGTTATAAGTTAGAACACTAGCTTAAACAATGTTATTGTTAATCTTAGGTTCGAGTCAAGCTCTAAGGAGATTTTAACACTTTCAACTTAGCTCAAACCAGCTAATATCTAATCTTAAAGCTCCATTAATGCATCATGATATTTGTAAAAGTTAAAAACTATGCAATATGAGGATTCTATGATGTTATATGTACTGTTATATCATGAAAAATACTTGTAGACCACGTAAAAACACTTAAAGGAAGTTTTAATACAAATATAACACACATATATTATAAGAAAGTTAAGTTTCGAATTGAAGAAAATTGAAGAAGATGATAAATAGTGTCAACAGCAACTCTACGCCTGTAGTGTATGTGCTTAACGTCGGCGGCTTATAAGGGTAGGCAGGCGGTATTGAGATGGCGTGCATTGAAACATAAGCTATGTAAAATTCATATTTACATAAAATGAACGAATGCCAACAGATTGGAATCTAACGCCGGCAGCGTTGGAGCTGACGTAGTTGTACATTGCAGCCTTTGAAGCCGGTGTACACTGGAACTTTAAACGTGTAAAATAACACGAACACCAGCATCCTGGGAATAAACACGATGGCATAAAATGCCGGTGTACATGCATAATCTCCCTAAACGAAGTTTGTTTTGCAAAACAGAATATATATATATATATAATAAATATATATAATAAAGAAAAACAATAATAGGTTTAATATATGAAGTATTAAACTCTAAAAACTATTAGAAAATATGATTATTATAAAATATTTTGAAAATAATAGCTTTAATATTTATGAAATATTAAACTCTAAAAACTATTAGAAAATATGATTATTATAGGGTACGATAATTATTTAATACTTGTCATATATAGAAAAACATATTTTAAAATAAGCTAAAATTTCAAATAATTTGATATCCATAAATAACAGATGATAACACGAACAAAAATCAAGAGAGATACGATGGAATTAAATGATAGAAAAATAAATATTAGTTACTATAATAGGTTAACTAAGGAATGATATAAAAATAAGAATAATAGTAATGATAAAATATTGATCTACTAAATATAAGCTCTATAACCACCCAATAAAAATATAATTATCAAATAAGATCAACAAAAGCAAAATGAAAATAAAATATTAAAAAATAATTGTTACCATAAGACCATTAAATGATCAATATAGTAATAATTAAATCAAATACCAATATAGGACACTTAGACACTTATAGTAGTTTAGTTATGTAATTTATGTTTTATTAATGAATATTTTATTCATCTCAATAGGTGATCTTAATATTATAAAGGATTTCTCAGTGAATTATTACGATTAGCCAATATAAGCAGGTGAGTAACTCAGATCTATTATACTGTTAGTGTTTGTAATTAGTGGCACTTGCAATGCAAGGATAATAATACAGTTGTTATGAAAAGCATGATGAGAATAATTTTATGACTTGACTTGGGTGCTTGTTGTCACACCCCAAGGGTACCCTAAACATAACAGTCCGTCGTACATAATATGAAAACGTAGGAATGACTTCCTTAGTCATGCTAAGGCTCTCATATCATGCACGAGGTGTACAACACATTAAAAGAAACGCATCAGAGTAATACAATTTACTTCGAAACAATTGAATAACAAGGCAAGAGGAATACTTAATATTAAACATGAATAAGGTCAGTTACAATTTTAGGGGCATATCCCCGCTAATGACTTCAAGACTACACTACTACATTTCCCATAAATCTCTAAAATATAAACATATCATATATAACTCATAACGAAATTATATAAAAGTAACTCCATCCTATGTTTCCATTCCTTCCACAAAAGTTTAAAGATTTGCCATTGATTTCCTTAATATTTCGATCATCGAATGTAACACAAACATACTTGTTTCAACAAAAGCCTAAGGGGTTGTAAGCTTACAACGAGCTCAATGAGATATTCCCTTTTATTCACACCGTGATTTCAAGCAAGTTTTGTAAACCCCTAGATTTTACGATGATTCTTAAGTTCAAACCTTAGAACCAGAAGTTAACCGGAAACCCTAGTCAACAAAAATCCATGCTAAAACCCTAAAGTTTAGATCCACCGCATTCTTAAACTCTAGACAACAGAATTGAGTTTATGGCTTATAATAGTTCGTAATAATATAGGAAAGTATAAAAATATCAGATTCGTCAGTTTTTAATGTCTTTCGGATCTAAACAGAATCAGTTTTCGAAAACCATGCTCGAGAACATTGAACAGTAAAAATATTCTGTTTATACCATTAGACTCGTAATAATATAAGAAATCCAAAAATAATCGGTTTCATAATTTTTTAATAGCTAAAAATTACAAATATCTTATTTATAAGTGTATTTTTTTATTACTGGTAACTTATTAGTCTTGTTTACTATTCATTGTACTTCTCTATTATTCATTACTATTCACTTATCTTTACTTTTTCTTACGACCTATTTTTACTACCTATATACATATTTTCTTACTTCTTACTTTTCTAGTACATCTCTAATCAAATCATATCTTACATATTAATTATTTCTTATAAAATACAAACAAAATCAATCTTCTCTCTCTCTCTCTCTCTCTTCTTCCTTATGGCCGACATGATTCCCCTCACTCTCTCTCTCAATTTATTTTCTTTTCAATTTATTTTATTATACTTAATTTTCCTCCATCTTCAACTATAAATACCCCTCTCTCTCAACCTCTTTCACACATTTATTTTATATAACAAAACTCTCTCAAAATCTCTCCACAAAATTCTTCATTACCAAAACTCTCTTTCACCAATTACACAAAAATCCTCCTCTACACACAAATTATTTACTACATACTTGATTGGGTTACCTTAATGAAGTTAAGGTTCACAATACTTAATATTATTATCTTGCTTGCTATTATTTTGCTCCTTATATATTTTCCCATATTTTCATCATTCTTCTCATATTACATACTCATGTACATGCATCAACATAATGTTATTGTCTCAACAAAATTTAAAAGTAGATTTTTCTCTAATAAATGAAAATGAAACTAAGCTCTTTTAATATAACCTTATCTTCAAATCAAGATTTTGTTACCAAACACATATGAAAATTATTTTTCAACTTCTTTTCAAACTTACCAAGATTTTTATTAAATAACAATAAAGATGATTTCATAAAGAAATTAACAAACAAAATGAACATTTTCTTTGCTAGTAAACCACATGAAGTTTATCAAAACTTAGCATAAATGTTTTCTTTGTAAACAAAATTTTCATAAAAAGTTTACTTATAGGATTTAAACTAACTCCATAATAACAACAAAAAATAAAACTAGTTTTCAAAGTTAAGATAAAATCAACCTTCTAATTTATAAATTCATATAGAAAAATAAAGGATTTCCAAGGTTGTAAATGATAAACCCATTTTCAAAAGAGATAAAAAGAATATAGGTATGGTGATTTTAAAAAACCACGAATTTTATCATCAACTTAAAAAGAATAATTTATTTCCAAGTAAAGTTGGCAAAAAACTTAAAGAACTAAGTTTTGGAAATAAAAGTTATTTTTGAAAAGTTAGAAGATAATAATATAAGGATAAGAAGACTTGTCTAACAAAACCATTTTTTTTTTTGTTAAAAAAGAAATATATACAAGTCAAAGTCACTATGGTTATTAACAACTTAATAAAAAACTTTGGAAACTTAATTTTGCCATAAGAAGCAAATTTGTAAAAGATTAAAGTTAAAAGGAAATTTAATTGTTTTGAAAAATAAATTAGAAAACAAGATAGGAATATACTTGATTATAATAACCTAAGAAATTATAAAGTTTCTCCAAAACACATAGAAAGGAATTTGTTAAGTTTTAACACTTTAAGATAAATTGTTTTACGAAAAATAATTGTTGAGACAACACCATTAGAATCTTAGATTTTAATATGAGTCTATCTAAATACTCAAAGGATTTTTCAACTATATATATATATATATATATCTATATTTTTACCAAAAGGATTTTTGAATAAAGATGAGTTTAAAAATTTGATTTTCAAAAGCTGGGATTTTTGTTTTGATTATGTACTGTACTTTTGGAAACCTAAATGACTTCTATGTAGAAAATAACCTTAGAAATAGATAGATCTTTTTGAGTAGGTAGAAATTGACATATCATATGTGAAATTCCAAGTTAAAATGAGTAAGTTATGGCTATTTTAAGTTGGAATTTCCTTCTATACTAATTTTGACGAACCTAGTAAAATAGAATTACAAGTTTAAGTAGAACTTTCAAGAAATACTCATTTTTTGTATTTCTCTTGTTTAGGTAACGTGGAGGCGAATTCTTGTGTCCCAAGGATTTCCTTGACTATAAGTATCCACACAAATGGCCGAGTGAGTTTATTTCTTACATATTTGCACTTATGATTTTTCTTGTAAAATATGACATTAGAATTACGAAAAGATAAAATGGAAAATGCATATGTTTTATATACTTGGTTGAAATTACAACTAAGTATATCGAGGCATGAATTATTTATAATGAATGTTTGATCTAGTGTAAGAATGATTGTCTGCAAATTCTATGATCACCAACAAAATATTTAATTATACCATGAGTACTTAATTAAAATAATTCATGCATGTCATCGGGTGAGTTCATTGTATTTATTACTATTTCTTTGGTAGGACAAAGGCTTAGTAAGGAGATTCATAGTGTTTGTAAATTCATCAAGCGACGGGCATCGTCTGAATCAACTAGTGATGAGAAAACATTTGAAAAACATACCCAACAACTATGTAGTGGCTCGGAAATAAACTATAAATAAATTGGTTATATACATTTTTTTATTAAGAAAGTTGTTAAACAGGATCTATCATGGAACTACGTTATATAATAGCGGCCTATACGATCTGAAACACCTAACCACTGAATGGAGGGGTAAATCCATTCAAACATATGATTCCCGAAAATCATATGTATTGTTTGCCAACGTGCTTGTGCACTCATATGATTGCTTAAATAAACTTGTATTAATGATTGGATGTCGAGTGTTTATTTGTGGAAATAAATCTCACTGAGCTAGTAGCTTATACCCTCTTAGATATCTCTTGTAGTTCTTGTACCTTTGATTGTAACTGAGAGGTTATTTTACCTAGGTAATGCCTTCAAGCTAAGATCTTATAGATAGATATGCAAGCTAGAAGTAGATAAAGATTCCAAGAGGAGTTTCAAAAGTAAAGTTCATTTTATGATAGACTCTTTATTAGACTTAGTTAACTTTAATAAGGAATGCCCTTAATGTTGTAAAGACTCCTTAATAGTTTTTATGAATCTTGGTTATATTGTTATGATTTATTTCTTAGTTGCTAGTGTGTATAACTACTTAAACGGCATAATCCAAAGTTTTTCACTACGATTGTAAAAGTATGCCTTACACCCGATATCGAGACTTTCGAGATGACTAAGGTTGTTATACTTAAGCCTTAATATTGAATGTGGTGGATTGTTGCGTTTAGAGTACCCTTTTGGGCGTGACAGGTTTATTTATTTTTACTCATATGCTATGCATCCTATGCAACAATCACATGATCACACAAATATATATGGTTATCTAGAGACTATATATAGAACAGATTTATCCATCCGTATCAAGGGTTAGGGAAAGGTAATTGAAGGTCTTTAGGATCTTCTGCTGCTAGTCCCTGAACACTTTGCTCTCAGCGATCGATCTTTTTGACTCATCCCTAAAATGTATCCCCATTACGCCTTAGTTTCCTAAGAACGAGCATGGCCTTGGGCTATCTCGGCCTCGGACCTTCTGATTCTTCGCGTAAAAGTAGCAACTTTCGATATGTGACTTGATGAATGCAATGCATTGCCATTTAATTTATATCGAAGCTGGATATGATTAAGGTATACTTAAGGGTGATCAAACGATCATCACTAACACATAAGCAACATGTAATATTAATGATATACTTATGCAATTATTTGTGGATTCCGATATGCTTAGCATTCATTGTCATACATACATAAGAGCACATGCATATTAACTTATACCCCATATATGTTCATTTATCTTATACCTATAGATCTAGTACAACTATTTACAAGCACAAGCAAGGTAACAAAATTAAGAGGGAAAACTCACTCGTCCATATTGTAATCTTCTTAGAGGAAGTAATCCTCAGGAAGGGAAATCCTGTATTCTTCATCACCTAGACAAAAGATGTAAACCCGTTTTACGATCGGTTAAGCTTAAATCCTAATCGGAAGGTCAACTGGAAATCCTAAAGTCAACAAAAATCTAGTTAGACGTAACAGTTTAAGTCCGACAATCCCGTGTTCGTAACCCTAAGAGAGTAAGTAAGAAATTAGTGTGTATAATAGTTTGTAATTATATAAGAAGGCTTAAAAATATTAGATTAGCCCAATCGCAATCCGTTTTGAACTTGAACGGATGCAGTTTTCGAAAAACATATCCCGATGCTCGGAATAGTAAAAATATTCCGAATATACCATTAGACTCGTAAAATATAAGGTTTTCAAAAATATTCGTTTTATAATTTTTCGGTAGTTAAAAATATCAGATATCGTATTTATATGTGTATTGTTTTATTATCGGTACTTTATTAGTCGCGTCTACTTTACGTTACACTATTCATTACTATTCTATATTTTTCATCTATCTTTATTTTTTTAACCACCTACTCTTACACTTTACAAACCAATTTTTCCTTACTTTTTACCTTTTTCATAACTTTATATCACATATACCTTACACATTATTACTCTTAATACACAAAATATAAAAATCACATCCCTCCCTCTCTCTTCCCCTCTATGGTCCGTGCCCCTCCCCTCCTTCTTTCTCTATTTCTTTTTCAATTTTTCTTTATTTTGATCACACAATTTCACTCCTCATTTTCCTATAAATACTCTCCTCTTATTTCATTTCTTTCACACTTCATTTACCCACAAATTCACTACCAAAACTCTCCTCTCAAAAGTCTCTCCAAGCACTCTCTCAAAATACTCCCAAACTTTCTTCTACATACACTAAAAACTCATTAACACATACACTAAAAACTCATTAACACATACTACTCCATATTCTCTTTAGGCAAAAACTTCTTTTCATATTTCTTTACTACCATGTCATGTAATTTACATGACCATGGTATGAGTTTCTTAAACTTGTTGTTATGGAAGCTACACTATGTTTCATGTATTGTTTTTGTTCATGAAATTTATTTCTCTATTTTTATGTTGTTATTATGTTTTACACATATTATTGTTACTATTATGTTAACTTCTTATCTATACTAATTAAATTTATTTATGTATCTATTATATTATTTAGGCATATAAGCTCATATTCTAGTCTTAGACTTGTTCTTATCAAGTCAAAACAATTTTTCTTTTCTTTTCAAGACTAGTCTATTCTTAGTCCGAAAGCCTTGATTCAAAGCTAAGATTCTCAATACTTGAATTATATTATTTTGTTGTTATAATTTTGCTTGTTATTATTCTCATATTTGTGTAAAATTAAGATTGTTGTCTAAACAATCAAAGTTTAAACTATACTTTTTACCAAACTTTTTTTCATCACCAAAGGAGAATTCTAAAAGAAATTTAGAATTTTGAAACTAATAAAGAAATCCATTTTCTCAAAGCTTTAGGAAGAACTTATTATAATTTTGAAAATCATTATTTTGAAAGGCTTCTTCTAAAACCATAACTTTAGAAGTAATAGAATTGTTTTCTAAAAATAAGGAAGATGATTTCTTGTTATGAAAATGTTTTCTTAAAAACATAATATAAAGGAAATGTAAGTTTCAAACTAAGATTTAAAAAGATCAAAATAATAGGAAATACATAGAAAACTAATAGAAAAAAGCGACATTAGTGTTAAATGTCTCAAAAAGGAAAAATGGAAAATCATTTTTGAAGAAAAGTCATCAAAGAAAATAATAAGATAAACATAAAATACTCTTTGAAAACAAAAAGAATCAAAAGCTTCATTTTTAAAGAGTTTACAAAATGATTTCTTGTAAATTATGATTTTCCTAAACTTCTAATTAACATTGTTTTTACTAAAAAAATTTGTTTGGACAACAACTCCTTGAATATGTATGAAATATGAGCTATACATCTATAAAAAGCTATTTCTCAACTATACAGATAACTAAGTATTTATCAAAGCAATTTTTGGATGATTTGATTATTGAAACAAATGCTTTTTTTGGGATGGGAAATTTCTTGGTGAATATGATCGCCGCTGTTCTAGAGCTTAAATAACCTAGTTTGATGAAAATAGTTTTAGAAATTTATAAATCTTTTCAAATATGTAGAAATTGATATATTATATGTGCAATTCCGAGTTAAAATGACCAAGTTATGACCATTTTAAGTTATAATTGTCTCATACACGAATTTTGATGTTTTATGACATAGTTTTGTCAAATTTCGAAAGAGTTATCAAGAAATACACATTTTGGGTATTTTTCTTGATTAGGTGATCCCAGGAAAGAATACCTGTATCCCGAAGATTATTTCAACTAAGTGGATTATTCGATCGACTCATCCATTTAGAAGAAGAATCGCCATGGCCACGTTAGTTTATTTCCTTAAATTGTGTACTTGATGTTCTTGTAGTATAGATGCAATAGAATTAAGAAAGACAACATGCTATGTATGCAAAGTTGTATGAAAGAACACTAAGAATATCGAGACGGGAATTGATTATAAAGATTTGCTTGTCCTAGTATAGAATTTGATATGTCTGAAATTCTATGATCACCTTAAAAATTGACTATAATGATGCTATGATATCTTAATAAATTAATTCATGCATACCACGAAGTGAGTCACATTGCATGGGGTTATTATCCTTGGTGTGAAAAGGATAGTAACACGATCGAAAGTAATGCTTGGCGACAATGATCGAAAGTGATTGCTTGGCGACATGGAATTAAACCAATCTTTGCGGAAATCTGAAAGCATGGCTCAACACGAGTAAACTTAATATGCTTGGCGGTAATGATCGAATGCATAACTTAACTAAGACAACTCGTTTTGAGATTACCCATCACCAAACCACGAATGGAGGGCATAAATCCATTCAACATATAGTTTTCGAAAAACTATACGCCTCGCTTGCTCACGTGTATGTTGTATTTCACTTGAATACTTAAATAACTTGTTTGAATTTTGCTACTCAAGTATGTACTTATGAAAATAATTCTCACTAAACCTATTAGCTTATACCCCTATAGATATCTTTTATAGTGTAGCTATTTGTGGTTGAGCCCATCGAGACTTTGCAGTCAGGTATTTCTTTTTTTGATAAAGGAATTCTTAGATGAAGTTTAGCATTAGTTTATATGTAGACTTCATAGAAATTTCTTGTAATAGACTATAGTTATTTTGGCAGGGGAATGCCCCTAAGACTTATAAGACAATTATTATGAATGAATGAATATTATGATTTCCATTTCTTAATTTGTTATTATATCTTCTTAAGCTTCATATTTCAAAGTATGGTCCTCTAAATTTGTGAGAGCACGCTTTACACTTAATATCGAAGCTAAGGTTGTCATGCTTAAGTTTTAATATTGAGTGTGGCAAACTGTTACGTTTAGGGTTTTCTTTGGGGCATGACAAAAGAAATACCTAGGATGAGTATTTCATGAAAGTTCTACTCAAACTTTCTAATTCTATTTAGTTATTTTCGTCAAAAATTCGGATTATGTGAAATCCTAACTTAAAATGACCATAACTTGCTCATTTTAACTTGGAATTTCGCATATAAGATATTGTTTTCTACTTACTTAAAAAGATCTATCTATTTCTAAGGTTATTTTAATCATTTGAAGTCATTTGGGTTCAAAAACTGGTCGGTACAGATTGGTTACGGAAATTCTAGCCGTAAATTGTAATTTTTCTAAATTCTATTTCATCCAAAAATTTCATAGCAAACACATAAATATTTATATAGTTGAAAAATCCTTTTAATATGTACATAGAATCATATTATATGCATGATTCTAATATTGTTGTTTCAAAAGTAAATTTGTAAGTAATCTTTATGAAAGATAGAGTTTTGTCAAGGTCATCCTTTGACTTGTGATTTAATTGCTATTGTGCAAATATGTGATTCAACAACAAGAAAATAATAATCATAGTTCAATATATATATATATATATTGAAATGTCAAAGTTCTCATTTTTAAAAAGAGTTTTATTTAATATTTTATTTTACAAGACATGGTTTTAATATTTCTTTTAAGTTTGATTCTTAAACAAAGTTTTAATTCTTAGATTTTGTGAATATGAAACTTAAATATAGAAAATCATGATTCCATATTTTGAGTTCATGAATATTTTATTTTCATGACAAACTTCTTTTAACTAAGTATTTTTCGAAATATGAACCTTTATGTGGTTGTGAGGAAAAATTATCCTAAGTTGTATGAAAAAAATGTGTCAAGTTTTATCATATGAGAAACATTAAGTGAATGACTTGTTCTAAGCTTTTATACTTATAATATTTCTTTCTCAATTCGAAATTTCTCAACACATGTACTTTTAGGGGTTGTTAGAAAAATCTTTAGTTTGTTACAAGTGAGTGTCTAATTATTATAACTATTATTTCTTTAATTTTACAAAAAGAAAATGAATTTACTTCTTAAATATTAGTTCCTTAAGTTGTATACTAATTTTATTTCTAAGTGAATTTTAACTAGAAATTGATTTTAAACTTGTCTTAGAAAAATTGTTTGGTTTTTAGTGTTAATCAAAGTGTGTGTACAAATCTTATAAATAAGTTTGTAAGAAAAATTTGCATAATAAAGAATTATCAACATTAAGGTTTTAAATAAATTTTATTTTAGTAGTTTGAAATGAGAGTGTGTAATGACACTATTTAATTAAATCTTGAAGAGGTCTATAATATTAATACTTAGAGATTTATGATGAATTTGTCTAAATTTTTTTTAAGAGAATTTGTTGAAGCAAAATTTCTAAGTATTAATAGAAATTTTTCCTAGTAACAAAATTATTTTATTATAACGAGTCTAGTCATATTTTTCTTTACTAAAGAAGAACTCATTTTTATTTTATTAAGACAACAACAACATGATCATGCATGAATATGAACTCGTAGTTAAGTACCATAAATAAAATAATTCTATAAAAGACAAAAGACATAGAAATTAAATAAGCATATAATAAAAGTCAATTATTGGGAAGTCTGAACTTGTATCAAAGCTTCTCGGACTTAGACATGGGCAAGTCCTTTGAGAAAATAAGAAAAAAAAAATGAGAAAATCATGGGAGTCTTAGATTTATTTCAAGGCTCCCTGGCTTAGATGATGGATAAGTCTAAAAAGAAAGAAGAAAAAAATTGTTTTGACTTGATGATAATAAGTCTAAGACTAGAAATACTAGTCTTAATATAATAGCATGAAATAAATAAATAAATAAATTGTAAAGCATAAATAAATAAAAATTATGTTAGTGTGCTTGTAGGCTCTAAATATATATATATATATATACATAACTATATTTAATAACATATAGGAGTTAAATTAGAAAAATAGAGCATAATATTGTAATAATATAACAATAAAATTTTGCATGAACAAGAACAAAACATAAACATATTATTGCTTTCTTAACTCTCATGGGTTTAAAAAATACACTATGGTCATGTTAAGTTATTGAACATGAAAAAAATTTGTAGGAATTTTTACCTAATGTAGAGAAATGGGTGGTAGATGTCACGCCCCAAAGGGTATCCTAAACATGACAATCTGCCATAATCGATATTTAAACTCAAGTAAGGCAACCTTAGTCTTCCCATGAGTTTGAACATCGGGTGTAGGGCTCGCTTTCAACATATAGGGCATATTTTGCTTGGAAATAGTTTAAGGAGACATTCATAGCAACAAGAATGTAAATCATAATGGTCATTTAGATTTATTCTATTACATGATCTAAGGGGCATACCCAATCAAAATGTTAAGAGTTCTCAAACTCTCAAAGTCTCTTATGTTATCCTTCAAATACCAATTTAGGAGACTCATTTAGAAGTCCGTGCCTACATCTAGGTCCGGCCTCATCAAAAGCTCTTTAATGTCCAAGAGCTGTACCTGATGATAGAGGCTCCTCAGAGATAGCCATAAATATTCATATTGCAAAAGGAAACTATTGGGGTATAAGCTTGCGAGCTTAGTGAGATTTCATTTTCAATAATTAGTACTTGACTAAGGTATATATAACAGACAAGTTATTAACATCCATATGAAATGCACAAGCAAATGAGCATACAAGCATATGACTTTCCGGGAGTCATATGTGAATGGATTTACGCCTTCCATTCGGGGTTAGGATGGTCCATAAGAATGCAACCATAAATTCCAATTTTGAGTGGGGTTGTCCATAAGTCATGCAAACCATAATCCCGATTCATTCTTTTAGATATGCAACCTCTGTTGTTATTTGTGTAGTTTTATGTGCCTACTCCACACATTAACTTAAGCGATTCACATCCTTAATGTTAACATAGGCCCCCTACCTTCCGCTAATATACTTTTCCCACCAAAGGTATCTTAGCTAATGCAATGTGACTCACTACATGATATGCATGTACAGTTTATTCATATAATCGTGGCATGTTAATTATGTAGATTAAATATGATCATAGAGAATTTCAGACAATCCAAATTATACTAGCTCATACAATTTTTACCACAAGTTTCGTTCCGATATACTTAACATTCATTCACCCAAGATTAGATCACAATTCATCTCCATTTTATCTTTCCCTAATTCTAATGCCACTACTTTACAAGCACACATGAGCACAACTATTTAAGAAATGAACTCACTTGGCCATGTAGAGAAATCCACTAGTTGTAGTACTCCTCAGGGAGTGGAAATCCGTCCTCCAAATCACCTAAGTACAAGGACTACTCGAAATGAGTATTTCTTATAAAGTTCCAATGACTTAACAATTCTAGCTACTAAGTTTGTCAATTTCCGCATAAGTTAAAGTCCTAACTTCAATTGACCATATCTAACTCATTTTAACTCGGAATTGAGCATATAATATACCGATTTCTATCTATTGGAAAGATCTATCTATTCCTAACATTATTTTCAAGTTTCAAAAATATTTAGGTCACGAAAAAGAGGCATCGGATCTGATCAGTAACGATCTCCATTTCCGAAAAAAATAGTTTTGTAATTGTTTGAAATGTATCTCTTTGATAGTTCAAGTGTACATGAAATATGAATGATTTCCTAACATGGATGACATGTGATGAGTTTAATGTATGCATGATCTTGATGATTTTTGCTAGAAGAAAATTTTATAACATTTATTTTGCAAGACCACAATAACAACTACTTATGAAAATCTAGTTTTCCAACTTTGACAACATACTTGTGTTTTGGAATTCATTCTTAGGAATTTCTAGTTATCTTAGTTAAAACCGAGTCTTCATAATATACACTACCTAAGACCTTCATTTTTACATAAAAATTTATATTTTACACTTTGCAAATATGTTTTCAAATAGGATTTACTCAAAAATCCGAATTTTTTAGAAATCCACTTTTTGGATGATTCATTTGGGAAAAACTTGTTTAATGTATTAAAATCTAAGACTTTACTATACCTACTACTTAAAGACTTCATTTAATACATAAAATTTCTATTTTGAGCTTGGATAATAGGTGTTTTCATGGCATTACTACAAAATTACGAATTTCTAAATTAAGTTAGTAACTCAACATCTTTATATTGTTTCTACCCTTTGTTTTACACATTAATCTCATCAAATCTCATTCAACTTATAAAAATCACTACTTAATGATATCTATTACCTATATCCTTCATTTTTCACATAAAACATGAGTCTTAGAGTTGATAAAAGGGTTTTTAAAATAGGGCTTTGAAATCATACGAATTTATTTTGAACATTTCAAACAAAAACTTTTCCTGTTTAAGTTCTTGTTTTATTTGCCTAAGGATCCACCAACTATAACATCTATATGAACAAAACAAGCTTTATGAGCATTAATCATAAAAACATAAATCATCCATAAAATCATAAATTAAGTATGGTATAAGCATCTAAAAGCTAGATGTACTACTTTGATGTATGAAATGAAGTTTGAAAGCATGAACATGGATTTTTATGCAAGATCTCTACTTTACTCCACTTTTACATGCATGAACATGAAAATATTCCAACAAAAACTTAATCAAACAGAGTCTACTCTTGTGATGGCTTGATATTCACGTAGTAGCATTTTTTGTCCCTAGCAAGTACTCATGGGGACTTAGAGTAAAAAACTCATGAATAATCTTACCATTACAAGATTAAATGGTAGGAAAGCTTAAGAATCTCACTAAGGCTTGAAATAGATGAGAAATGAAGAAGAAATGAAGCTTTTGTGTGTGTGTGTGTGGGGGGGGGGGGTGGGTGGGTGAAGAAAGCTCACGGAAACAAGGAGAAATGTGTGTCACCGAGAATTTGGTTCAAGGCGTGCCAGCCCGCCAGTTATAACACTTACGTATTATACGTTTAGGCTGACCTAATCTACAGTTTATCGTGATCGTTGCTAAACAGATTTTAGATTCTGTAAGTCATCAGGAAATATATCCACAAAAATCTCTCACCACTGGTACCATATCAATAGTAAATTCTTTAGCATCAATGGGTGCTACTAGAGGTTTCTCCCATAACTCCATGGACTACATGCTTTTAGGTCTTTGCCTCTCAAGAATATAGATGTGCTCTTTGTCTTTTAAGTCAAAATTTAACACTGCCCTATTACAATCTATAGTGACTCGGTACAAATTTAACCAATTCATACCCAATATTACATCAAAGTCAGACATGGGTAAGACAGTCATGTCAATGGGCATGTTTACACTGGAAATTAATACATCAACATTCGTACAGATGCGAGTTAATTTAGATCCAACACCTAGAGGAGTACTAACACTCAAAATACGATCAGACATTATATCAGGACTAAGATTACAAGTACTCACAAACTCCTCAGATATGCAGGTATGAGTAGCACCAGTATCCACCAATACATATGCAAGTTGTGCTGAAACTAACAGCGTACCTGCTAGGGTATCCACAGAGGAGCTTCCTCGCATTGTTGAAGTGCAAAACTCTAGCTGCATTCTTCCCACTCACTTTAGCTATATTAGACCACTACCCTTAGGTCTCTCTTTACAATCAGATATGTGATGTCCCGTTGCTTACAGTAAGCACAGAAAATAGGCTTCAATGTTGGGTTCTTGCACTCTGATAACCTATGTCCTTCCTGTCCACATGCAAAACAAGCCCTCGAGTTCCACTTACATTCAGCCAAGTCATGTGGTCCAAAACAGCGAGAGCACTTTTTCTCAAAAGTAGAGGATGGAGTAGAAATCTTCACTGTTGACCCTTATCCAATCTTCTTTAAAAAATGGCTTCTTACCCTTCAGCTGATAATTCGTGCTTTTGCTAGCACTCTTAAATCCTCCAAAAGTAGTAGAAAATGCTGGTCTTTTCCCTAAAAATGCCGATCCCTTTGGTTCAAGGCGTGCCAGCCGCCACGTATAATACTTACGTATTATACGTTAAGGCTAACCTAATCTACAGTTTATCGTGATCGTTGCTAAACAGATTTTAGATTCTGAAATCGTGGAATTGGATTTTGAAAATAACTAGAGTTGCAGCGGAAAAGAAATACATTTCTTTAAAATGATTTTCGAATAGGCTACTTTCTTGAGTAGATCATTACATATAATAAAGTAAATTTCTCAAAACAATTTTCAAATAGGCTATTCTTGTGAGTAGACAAACGTTTATAAATAAGTATCACCATCAAATATCTCAAAGTACATAGTGTTTGGTATCTCAAGATACAACCATGGGCTCATAGATATGCCCTTATCGAATCATAAGTTTGAAAAGATGATTAATAACTTTTACCAATAGCATAAACAGTTTAAAACTCCTAGGCACTCAACTTGTTACAAGCTCCTTTAGAATCGTCCCATACCCGATAATCACAAGCATCCAGATCTTCACCTGAAAAAGAAGGAATGAGCCGAAGCCCAGTACGACAGCAACACAAGCACACACGAGATGGGCACACACGCCTATTCTATATGCAATGCAACAACCAATAGTTCATATCTTTAAATTAAAGTGTGACAAACAACAGTGGAGCACTCACACTCCGGTAACATGCTGGGAACCTGGGGATCCTGAGTAGCAGCAACTGCTCAGGGGGTTGATATAGGCAGCCCGAATACCTATATCCCCTATAGGATTATCTAGTAAATAGCTTCATCTAGGGGACACAGCCGTTACACATCTCTATCCATATTAGTCCATTATAATTAAGCAGAGTAACAGAGCCCATATATTAAACTGCTTAATACAACTTCTTTCCAATATGAATAAACGTTACCCCGATACCATCTCCCCCATCAGCTACCCGCCGAGCCACTAATAACCATCATTTGTCCAATGTCAATGATGGGGGTGGCCTAAGCGCCTAACTACCATGCTGGCATCGCCTAGCAAGGTTGTCGCCCCTCGGACCGGGTTAAACGACCAAGCACAAGCAACAAGCAATCATTAAGGCCATCTTTAAGTATTAATTGATTTAGGATGCCTATCCTAGCAGGCAACACACAAGTCACTGCGTACCTGGTGCAAAGTCTGTGCTCCGAACAATCAGAAGATAGACCAGAAGATAAAGCAGAAGGCAGACTCCTAACAAATATCTGCTTCAAAGATTAACTCATATAAGCATTTGATTCAATTATCAACTTATATCAAACATGTATTAACCACTTAGTTTTCTAGCGAATTTACATTTGAAACAACATACTCCTCTTATTATTCGTGGTCTATCATATTTTAGAAATTACGTACTCCTTATCATTTAAGGTTTAACCTAACATATTAATCGAAGCTAATTTTAAGTTAACATGATCATATAGGTATTCATCAATTAATAGCTAAGTATAAATTGTTGGTGTCTGAAGAATTTATTAAGCTAATATTAGTTAATAAATCTATATTAATTTTATCTAATCAAGTTGAATATAATTAACTAGTGAAATTTACTAAATAGTAATTAGGTCATTTAAAATGATAAATTCTATAATATGTCTTATAATCAATCTATTAAACTTTTATTAAGCAAAACAACTTATTAAAATATAATTTTTATGTTATTTATAATTTATTTTTACATCTAAATGGACTAAGGAATCTAAACTAGTTTCCTATTATGTTTGTACTATCTTGTGATGTTATATTTATACTTACTTTATTAAATAAATTCATAAAATAAAAATAATTATTTATTTATCTTAAAATTCATAATTTAACATGAAAACACATTATTTACATTTATTTCATATTCATTTGATTAGAATTGATTTACCTTAAATTCCTTCATTTCATTTCCTATAGAAAACTAGTGTGCACCCTAATTTTAATAAATCGGTTTATTATCTTAAACACGGGTTCTTGAGCTCAAATTTTTATGTAAACTTCCTAACACATATATTTATATGTTTATAAGGTCATTTGGCCTAAATTAATTAGTTAATTATGGTTTTAATTTTAATTGATTCAAAACTGTCCAGAACAGGGCATAGGCAGCGACGACCGATCGGTTCGATCGAATTTGACCATCAAATCGACCGGTTCTTGTCCGGTTCTTTACACCAAATTAAATTAGACTTATTGATCTTTCAAACCGTTGTAGTTTCATGGAAAAAGGAGGAGAAAAAGTCACCGGTTCGGCCATATGAAGTCACGCCACCACTGCTGGCCGAAACACTGTTTTGCCCTGTTTTGTTATTTTGTAATTTAATTTTTAAAAATAGTAAATGTATTTCAAAAATCACGAAAATTTACAGTTGTCATATAGACATGTTAAAATATCATTTTTATAAATTTCATTCAAAAATAATTTCATTTGATATTTTAATTAAATTTCACAAAGACATATGCAATAATTAATTCCAGCAACTTATATTATCATAAATTAATTCATCAACATGTTTAACTTATCAAACCCAAATTCCATAAGATGATATACCATGTTCACATGCTTATATGCATACATTGATCATAATTTCAGTAATTTAACTTGATGACATGCCTTTTTTATACAATATTAAGCTTACATGTCCATTTGATTCATTTTCCAACATTATAACTTATTAAAAACTAAATTAAATATACACATATAATTAACATATTAGATCAATTATATACCATACATTAGACACATCATACTTTATATTTATATATATGATAATTTTATCGAAACAACATTTATACATATATTATGGTATTCGGTTTATAAGAAAACATATATCTATATTTACCAAAACCTTATTATTATTAAATCTATGTTGATATCACCATCTAACAATAATTTCAACAAGAAAATACAACAATCATACAAATTCAATAATCAAACTAACATTACTTACTTGAATTGTGAAATAATTAGCTAAAGCTTCACTATCCTACTTCTTAAGTTGATGTAGCTTCTTCAAGCTAATTTCCCTAGCTTCAACCTTTCTTTTAGCCTTCAAAATCATCTAGGAATTGGTGGAAATAAAGATTGGATTTGGGGAAGAAATTGAGAGATTGGATGGTAGAGAAATCATGAATTTCATTGCCTATTGGATGCTAGATTTAAAGAGGAATTGTTGTAGAATTCTTGTAGAATTTTTGTGGGTTTTGGGAGATGTTTTGAGAGGATTTTTGGGGAGTTGTGGGTTGCATAGATGGAAGAAGAAATTAGGGTTTTCTAATAGGTATATTTATATTGTTTTAGGTCTTGTAATTTCAATTAGGTTTAGGGGCTTTTTGGTCATTTTGCTTGATTAATTGAGGGTATTTTGGTCTTCTAACTCTAGAAGATATTTTCTTGTGTAGATATTTAAGGGGTATTTTAGTCTTTTCCTAGGGTTAGGAATCTTCTGGACTTGGTTAAGGTCAATTTGGTCTTTTCACACACTTGGTATTTTCTTGTGTTCACATTGTAGATATTTAAGGGGCAATTTGGTCATTTCATAGATGAAGAAACCTTCTTGAAGTAGCTAAGGTTATTTTGGTCTTTTCATAAGGTTAGATTTTTTTCTAGACATTGAGATTTCATATCATGTGTGAGGGTGCATGATAAGAACATGGTCTAATGGGCTTTGATGCATGGGCTTTTGGTCTTAGGTTTATGGGCTTGATCTTTGAATAATTGGGCTTAGGGTTTTAGAAGAAGAATTAGGCCTTTAGGTTATGGGCTTTAGGGAATTAGAAATGGTTTTTAAGAAGTAAGAAAGAGAATTAACTAATCGGCATTATAAATTAATTTTAGGAAATCTAATTAAAGGAAAATTAATAGCTTACTTGAATTTAGGGTTTTAGGGGCTTAGGAATTGGTATTTGAAAACAAATATTTAGATTTAAACTTCTAGGATTTAAGGAGTTGGAATTTAGGCTAAAATGTCTAAATTGGGTATTTAGGGTTTTAGATGGTTAAACTTGATTAATGAAGTTCATTTGATAATTGAAAATGATTAATTAATTCGAATTTGTTGAAATAGGTAATCGATGTTGCTTAATGGGTTAAATTAGGTATTTATGACATTAGAGTCTTTGTTTTCAATTAAATTCATTTATTATTCCTAATTATGTTAAATTATCAAAATTTTCACTTACGCGATTGGGGTTTTCTAGTCCAAATAGGTCGAATTAGAGTATTGTGCTCAAAAGGGTCAGAAAATTCTAAATTTTATGATCACGTATTAGAATCTTTATTCAAGTTCTAGTTTGGTAGATATTGATCAGTTTCTATTTCTATCGCGTATTTTTCAACCCTAGCAATTCATCTTTAAACTATCGTTTACTATCTAATAGACCCTAAAAATTAATCGGTCATACTACACTTGATATTTATAACCTTAGGTATATGATTAGTGAGTTATTGACTCGAGTCTAATCTAAATTTAGATTAGGGTTTAATTATAGTGAATTAAGAATTTAGATAATTCAACTTGAGAAATCGGTTTCAAGTCGATAATTAAAAGGAATTTAATAACTTGGTATGTTGGAAAAAGGAATTTGAAGTAATTTGATAAGTTGAAGTGGGTATTTGTGGTATTGGAATTCCTAATTTCAATTAAGTGCATTTACAAATTAAATTATCTAATTATATTCTATAGTTTATGAAAATCAATTGACTAAACTATCTAAATTCAATTAATAAGTTAAATTTAAAATAAGATCCAAAATTACCTATATTTTCATAGTATTTAATTATCACATTTCTAATTTAGGTTGGTAAAATTCGGGGTATTTCAAATGGAGAGGGGATTTTGTGATTTTTGAACAAATGAAATAAAGTGAAGGAGAGAGAAAGTAAAGGATTATTTATATTAAGTGAATTAAGGTTCGTTTTAAGGAATAAAAGGAGATAATTTAAATCAATTTGGAGGCATAAATGGGGGGTCATGCGCCGGCCAAGAGAGGGGAAAGAGAGAGGGAGAGTTGAATTTGTTTGAAAATTGAAATTTATGTAATAAAAGTGTTAAATGTAATAATTTATTTAAGAGACAAAAATTTCTTGGAAAAGAAAATATAATAAGTGTTTGTAAGGATGTAAGACTAGGGTATGGGTTGTGTATGTAGTAGGTTATACTTATGAATAGTGATAAATGGTAGACAAGACATTTACTTTACCAGTAGTAAAGAAAATACGAGAAAAAGGCTATAACTGTAATTTTTATTACCCGAAAAATTATAAAACGTATATTTTTGAATTCCTTATAAAATTTCGGTTCTAAAGAGTATTTTGGAATATTTTTCTGAATTTCTAGTTCCAGGGCTCACTTTTCCGTAAAGGAGCTCGGGAAGGCCTTTAATAGAAAATTTTTCAAAATCAAAATTTCTATGGTTTGAAATATACTTTAAAACAATAATCCACATTAAATTATTTTATAGAGGTTCTTTTAAATTGAAATCGAGGAAAAGCCGGATCTAGGGTTCTTAGGTTTCCTTTTTCAAGCTCAACTGATTCGGTTTAGGGTTTTGGTTTCTGATTTCTGAAGTTTACTTAGTTACTAGAAAAACTGGGTTTACATACAATCCAAAAAATTATATAACTGATATATTTGGAGTTCTTTTAAAATTACGAGTCTAGCAGTACTAATATCATATATTTAATATTTCGAATCCCGGGGCACGCTTTTCGAAGTCTGTACCCGAGGTTTGAAATAGATAGAAAATTCGCTAATCTTATATTTTAAAGAATCCTAGTATTTTTGCGACCTAAATTACACCCTTTACTCATATTCCGACTCCTTGGTTTAGGATTACGGGATTGCCGGGTTTAACCTACCAGGGTTTCTTGGGAATTGTTGGCTTAGGTTTTCCGGTTGACTTTCTGGTTTAGATCGTTGCCAACTTGGAAATTGATGTTTTATGTTTATACAACATGTTAAATTTGAGGAATTTATTTTAAAGTTTATTCCTGTAAGTATTTAATATCTCTTGACGTTTTTCGAAATTCTTGCATTGGGTTTTATTTCCAAAGGTTAATTGTTAGTTACTTTCTTAATAATTTGTTTGTGGGTTTTATATTACCCGATTTTTATAAGTCAAAGTTAAACATAAAATTTGTCGTACGTAATGGCTTTGGGTTTAAAGACTATTAAGTTCTTGTTTTTCTTTTAAGGATTTTCTTTCTCTTCAAGATTAAGAAATTTCTGGATTTGTTCAATATTTCGGACTAGTTGAAATTCGGTTTTAATTTAGAGTCATCTTTTTAAAGTTTATTTTAAATGTTTATTTTAGAATTATTTACTGAAATTTTTCTTGGCTTAATCAAAGAACGAGAGGTTGATGTTGTATGGAGGTAATAAGAATATAGAAAGATGATAGAGTTGGAAAGAGAGTTTTGGAGAGGAAAATTAGAGAGAGAAGTTGAGAAATGATTTTGATAGAGTTTTATTGTGTATGAGATGTATGCAAAGAATGAAGGATGGAAGGAGTATTTATAGGAAGAGGTAGAGGGAAATTGTAGTTACTTAAATAAATGAAAAAGAAAAAAAATTAATGGCATGAAGGAAAAGAATAATTAAAAATTAATTTTAGAAGAAATTAGTAATATGTAGTGTAGAAATTTTATGGAAAAGGAAAATTGTAAGAAATAGGTATATATATTATAAGAAGTAGGTAGTAAGAAAAAGTAGAGATAGATAAATAGTAATGAATAGTAGAAATAATATAATGAATAGTAAACAAGAAAAATAAATTATCTGTAGTAAGAAAAATACGCGTAAATACACCATATTGATATTTTCAGTTACCGAAAAATTATAAAACTGATATTTTTGAAATCCTCATATTATTATGAGTCTAACGGAGTTATCAGAATATTTTTACTATCCTGAGCCCTATGACACATTTTTCAAGAATTGATCCTATTCGGGTTCAAAACAAACTAAATTTTGATGAATATGATCTTTTTATGTTGTATTAGATTATTACAGACTATAATCTTCAATTATTTTATTTTTATTGTTTTAGAGTTTAGAGTGCAGGATTATCGAATCTAGTCTCACTAGGGCTTGTTGTTGGCCCAATTGACTTTTAGGGATCCAATTTTAATTTTGGCTTTAAGATTTACTCACAATATTATAAAATTTTGGGATTTATGACTGTTTTATATTTTTGGTTCAAAATTTAAGTTTTTACTTTATTTTTATGGTTTATTTAGTATTTAATGATTCTCAGGATTGTTTAGTCGAGTCTAGTGTTATAGGTTAACTCTGTTTGGCTTTTGGTGGTAAATGAAATTTTTTTATTCTAAAATTCACCGAAAGGTTTAAGATTTTAGTATTTTGTCGTTGAATGTTATTTAGATATATCATCTTGATTTGCGTGTTAGGGATCAAATAGATAAATTGTTTCACGTACAGATTTCGAATTAAATGATTATTAAATTTCTATTTTTTTTTATTTTTAAAGATTCTCTTTTTCTTAAGGTTAAGAAATTTCATAATTGATCTTATTTAGAATTTGATTTCAACTTGGGTTGGTTTTTAGGGTCTTGGTCTTCTAGAATTATTTTCTATGAATTATGAAAAATTCAGGGGTTTACACTTATGATGCCAATACGAGTTAATAAAAGTGATAATACAATTGTTTGATTAATTGGAATAGCATGTTGATTAATGTGTGTAATGTATGATCACCGTATATCTGAGTAAAAAATTATTGGCTTGTTAAATTACCGGGTCATGTATTACACGTACTACATTATTGCATATTCAAAAAGAGTGATAGCTTGCTATATATTAATATTTCGGTTCTCTGTTAATGTTTAGTTTTTCTAAAGTATTAGTTCTTCCAATTTTTTCTTTGTTCCATTGGTTCTACGGGAACTAAGTGGCAACGAAGAACGCCGCTCATAGTATCGCTTTGAAATGATTAATACTTAGGAAGTTTATATGGATTGTTACAGGAAAGGGTAAGTTAAATTACCTTAAAAATCACAGTGATAACCCTAAGATGAGAAATCGTTGATTTTCCAATATACTTAGTCTCTCATGGGCAGGTGGGTCATGAAAGTAATTGTTTCTCAACCCTAAAAAGAGGGCATAAATTTTTTTCTTGTTTGGTCCAAGCTTGTATTGAGCATATGTTTGATTATTGCATTACATATGATTTGTTAAATTAACTTGCTTGATGCGTAATATGTCCAGTTATTCATTGAACCCATGGTTTTGCTCACACCCTTGAAGACCTTTCGAGTTAACTTTACGAACTTAGCTGGTTACTTCAAGGAGCATGGCTCCAGTAAGAATTTAGAAGCTAGAAGAATATATGATTATCGGGGTTATGTTATCTATTTTTATTTCTATTCATAGGAGTTAGTGTTTGAATCATCATATTATGTATTTGGAGATTTTTATAATTCTATTATAGTATGTAATAATACTATGATATTCACTACTTGTGATGGAAGATATTTACTAATTTATGTCTTATATGTGTTTATCATTTCTTATCGATGCAACTAAAAGATCTTGTTGTTTGAAAATATATCATCCTCTGAAGCTTAACTAGTTATAGTATACAAGTGTGACTTGTATATTACTATTAGGGTACCCTTAAGGTGTGTTAGTTTTAAGTTGGTATTAGAGTGTGATTGCTAGTATAAGAAAAATAAATATATATAAGAAAATAAATTGGAAAATGTAGTATGAGTATTGATCCAATAAGAACCCTTTAGTATTAGTTGGGTAGTTATGGGTACTGTTAGATGCACAATTAGGAATAAATCTGTGTGATTATTATTATTAATCATACAAGTTTTATTGTATGCAGACTAATCCACCATTTGCCATATTTGATGGTAGATCTTTAGCATGCAGGAAGAAGAGGAGACTTTAACCTGATTACAGACGCAGATTAAAAGTCTTAGTAGAAGACTTATCATTATGCGGGATTACTAAGACATTGGATGAGATCCTTAGCACTTGGAAGAGAGGTCTACAGCCTTTATTCAAAGAATGGTTATTCTTCATGGAGAGTGCCTTTCCCTATAATGGAAAAGCTATAGAGACTAATTATAGATTTGAGAGATTGATAATACAGAGGCGAGGTGGTCTTGAAATTGACAACATAGCTTTCATAGTGTCATCAAGATCATTGAGGCCAGATCCACCAAATTTCAGGTTTGGATATCCATTGAAGATGAGAGGATATATACTCATGATGTCAGACATGACCATATTCAGGTAAGGGAAAATTTTCACGCCCCAGAGGGTACCCTAAACGTAGCAGTCCGCCACATATAATATCAAGACTTAAGAATGACTATCTCAGTCACGCGAAATTCTCGGTATTATATGTAAGGCGTACAACACGGTAATAGGAGACGCTTTTGAGAAGTATGGTCTAAGCAAGTAATATTGAACATTTAAGAATCTAGAAATAAAGATAGCTCATAAAAGTAATTAAGAGTCTAGTACATAATTCATAGGGGTATTCCTCCGCTAAATCTCTAAGGATCTCATAAAGGTTACTAGTCTTTACAATTAACTTAAATATTTCATCAAAAGATTTTAAAGGAATTATAATCTAGTACTTCAAGTAAATTTCCTCCAAAAGCTCTCGAAAGATAACTTATGCGGATATGGTGAGACCTCGGGTACAAGAATAAGTATTCCTGCGTATACAAATATCTATAGGGATGTAAGCTTTACGAGCTTAGTGAGAATAAACTCGATAATCATACTTAAGAAAAAATAACAACCAAGTTTATTAAACAACCAAGTGGAATTCAACGAGCACGTGAGCATACAAGACATAATGATTTTTAGAGAATCATATGTTGAATGAATTTACGCCCTTCATTCGGGGTTAGGTATTCTAGCCAATTACAACTAACATTTCTTTAAAAAACATTTTTATTGATCTTACCGACTACTATTCACCATAAAAAATATGTAGTTATTACCTGCTCTTACTAGCCATCAATTTGTAGATTTTTATCGGCTCTTACTCGCCACATATAGATACTACCGGTTATGTCAACTACTACTATCATACTATTGTCTCACCAATTGTATAATAGTAAATGTAATGTGACTCAACGAATGAAGTGCATGTCTCAATTTTTATTTAAGATCTAGCCATTTGAATTACAATTTCTTGTAAGTGATCACCCAATTTCAAACTCTTCAACATGCTAATATATCATACAACTCGTTATAAGCAATTCATGGCTCGATATACTTAAAGTTCTTTCATCAAAATTATAAACAATGCATCTCTAATTTTATCTTTCCTTAAGTCTAGTGCAACTATGTTACAAGCACAAATATAAGTATGAAAATAAGGGAAGTAGACTCATCGGCCATGGTTTCGACGATACTCCTTTAATCGTAATAGTCTGGGGAGTACACGTGTAAACCTCTAAAAATTTTCATAATTCTTAGAAAATAATCCTAGAAGTCTAATACCAAAATTTAAATCCCAAAAATTGACCCAAGTTAAAACAAAAATCTAAATAGGTCCAACACGAAAATTCTTAGTCTTGAGAAAATGAGAACCCTTGAAGCAAAATATAAAATCTAACTATCAGTTGAATCATCCGTACGCCAATCAAATCATCTACCGATTCCTAAAACGCAAATCAAAACGATGTATTCAAATAACGCTCGACAACGAAATGCTAAGATCTTAAAACCCTCGGTGAATTTTTGGAATCAGAAATTTCAATTTTCACCAAAAGTCAAACTGAGTCAACTCATAACCATAGACTCGGTTAAATGATCCCGAGAACTTAAAACTATTAAATAATCACAAATAAAATGAGATAAACCATAAATATAACTAAAAATATAATATAGTAAAAACTCCAAAATTATATGATCTTATGAATAACTAACAACTGGAAGTAAACCGGAACCTTAAAAGTCAAGAAAGTTTATAATAAACCCTAATATTTAAAATCCGGCAATCCTACGCTCTTAAACCCTAAACAACAAAATGAAAATAATTGTTGATAATAGTTTATAATAATATAGGGAAGCTTAAAAATATTATATTCGTAAAATTCTAGTATGCTTCGGATCCGAGCGGGATCAGTTTTAAAAAATCGTGCCCTAGTATACTGGATGGAAAAAATATTCTGTTAATACCAATAGATTTGTAAAAATATAAGATTTTCAAAAATATCAGTTTTAGAATTTTTTGGTAACCAAAAATTACAGATATCACATTTATACGCGTATTTTTATTACTGTCGTATTTTAATTGTCTAATTTACTATTCATAGTACTTTTATACTATTCATTACTATTTGTCACGCCAAGGGTACTAAACGTGACAGTCCACCACACCGATATTTAAACTTAAGTATGACAATTTAGTCATCCCATAGGTTTACCATCGAATGTAAGGTGTACTCACACAACTTTTAGGATCACACTTTGACGAGTAGTTTAAGAAGCATTATAACATTAAGAATATACATCACACAAAATAAACAGTTAACTTTACAAAGCCAAGGGGGCATACCCCGCCAAAATAATAGGAGTCTACATCGTTTAGCTCAATTACACATAATATGAATTCCATTAAAGAGATTTTTAGAAGTCCACGCCTACACTAGGTCCCGACTTCCTCAAAAGCTCTTTAATTCCATGTGATAACCTGCACAAAATATCCTCTCGGAACATCCAAAATAGGAACGCTGCAACAAAAACTGTTGGGGTATAAGCTAATGCTTAGTGAGATTCATTTTCTTCAAGTAACATGCCCGACCAAGCTAAAATCTCTATACAAGCAGTTATAATTAAGCAAACATATGAATGCACAAGCGTATGAGCAAGCAGGCATATGACTTTCCGGTAGTCATAAGTGAATGATTTACGCCTCCATTCGGGTTTTGGTAGTTCATAAGACATGCGACTACAATCCAAGTTGTCCATAAGACATGCAACCATAATCCCAATCTTAAGTGGGGTGGTCCATAAGACATGCAACCACAATCTTTATGTTGGTCCATAAGACATGCAACCATAATCCCAATCTTAAGTGGGGTGGTCCATAAGACATGCAACCACAATCTTTAATGTTGGTCCATAAGTCATGCAACCATAGTTTCATCATTCGAATGGGGTGGTCCATAAGTCATGCAACCCTAGCCCCATTCGTTAAAGACCCGCTGCCTCCCAAGTACACCTTTGTCCCACCAAAGATATACTCGACAATGATATACGACTCACTACGTGAGATGCATGTACAGTTTATTCATATAATCATGACATATTACTTAGATAATTTAAAGGTGACCATACAATTTTCAGACATTCCAAATCTATACTAGCTCATACAAGAATATTACAACAAAGCTTGCCTCGATATACTTATCGTTCATTCATGCAAGTTTAGATCACCATTCAAACACAATTTTATCTTTTCCTAAGTCTAATGCCACTACTACTACAAGCACATCCAAGAGCATAATTAATTGAGAAATGAACTCACTTGTCCATGTAGTGAAAATCCACTAGTCGTAATAGTCCTCGGGAAGTGGTAACCCGTCCTCCAATTCACCTAGGTACAAAGAATACCCTCAATGAGCATCTCTTATGAAGTTCTATTAAACTTAACAATTTTATTTACTAAGTTCGTCAATTTCCGTCTAGGTTGAATCCTTAACTTAAAAAGGTCATATCTAACTCATTTTAACTCGGAATTTAGCTTATAATATACCGATTTATACCTACTTCGAAAGAGCTATCCATTTCTAAAGTTAATTCAAACATTTAAGGTCATTTAAGGGTCGGAAACGTACTGTACAGTAGGGTTACGAAAATTCCAGATTTTGAGCCTTTGTGAAAAATTTCCATATCTACTCCATTTAACTACTTAGGCCAATTTATTTTAGTCCTAAGCTTGCAAGGGGATCCTCAAAACAAAATTAAGAGATTACACACTTATCTAATACCAAACATAAAGTTCAAATGAAATTTCTAAGAATCCATATTCATAAAACCAACATTTACAAGTTGAAACTCATTGTCTTGTTTTGAGTAATTCCTTTACTAAAACTCACTTAGTTCAATGAAAATAATTTTTCCTATATTATGTATCATCAAAGCATTTCATTTTCAATGTAAAATACTTGTTTTGAGATCAAAAAGAAGGTTTTCACAATTGGTCTTCTCATAATTACGAATTTCCACTTTGAAACTTACAATGAAAACAAGACCTAAATATTGTCTTCTACAAAGCACTTGATTTATGCAATACTTCTTAGGAAAACCCATTCAAACTTATGAAAATCCATTCCTTAAGATATCTATATCAAGAGCCTCTTATATTTTTGTCTAAATCTTCATTTTAAAGTTGATTGATGGGTTTCAAAAATAGGTCTTGGTCTTGATCCGAATTTTCATAAATTTATTTTGGACATATCTCTTGAGAAAATTCATCAAAACTCATGAAAAACAACCCATTACATATTATATCCTAAGAACCCTTCATTTCTTGAATAAAATCCTCATTTGTGAGTTGAAAAACATGTTTTTATTTTGGATCTTTGTCTTGATCCGAAAATACAATTTTTGTTTTTGAAAATAAACTTTGAAAATCAACTTTGATTCTTGCAAGATGAAGCCTTGATGATATACATCCATCAAACCTTCATTTTCTTAACAAAAGCTTCCATTTTAAGACTTGAAAGAGGGTTTTTAAAATAGGGCATTGACAAGTTACGAATTTTTCTTTTTCATTCCAACTTGAATCTAAGATCTACTCAATATATATCCATGAAAGCATAAGAAAAACTTAGTAGTAAGCCTTGAACTCCTAGATCTACACATAAACATAACTAAAGCTTTGTAAAACTCTAGATCTACAAGTTATCACATAAACAAGAAAATAAACAAGCCTTCCATATAACAAAAATACTAAGAACAAAAGAGATCATCATCTAGAGGAGTGTTTCACTTCTTGGCATCATCATCCATAGCCTTTTAAGCTTTGGAATGTCCTTTGATGCATGAAACATCCATGGTATCATCCTAGAACATCTTATAAGAGCTAAAAGAGAAAGATTACCTCAAATAATTGCAAGAAATAATGTGGAAGTGTGAAATGGAAATGGGGGCAGCTTGTTTATGGAGAAGACAAGCCAAGAAGAAGAGAAAAAGAGGGAAAAAGAGAGAGGAAAAATATAGGGTTTGTAAAGATGAAAGAGAGAGAGAATAAGATGTTTAAATAGAGAGTTAAGTGTGTTAAATAATTTGAAAAAAAAAAAAACCATCAGCTGCAAGGGAGAGGGGGCTGGCGTGATTTTGAGTGTAGTGTAGGGGGTGGTTTGTTTGATTTTAACTTGTATTTTGAAAGTGTAACAAGTTGCATCCATTTGTAACTAAAAGAGACTTTAAAATATCAAATAATTGATTAAAAATAATGAAAGTGGCTATTTTATGGGGAATGGGCAGCTGCAATTTTGGGAAGAGGAGTGTAAGAAAAAGCAAAAGAAGACATAATAATGTGTAGTAATGATAATGTATGTGTACTTGAGGTATGGGTTGATAAAGTGACTTTTTGAATAAGAAAATTTATAAATAAATTAAGAAAAATATTTTTATTAAAGTAGCAGAATTTTTATGATTTAAATAAAATAATCAATTAAATTATTTTTAGAAATTTAACAATTAAGTTACCGGTAAGAGTAAAATAAGCTTATATGAGCTATAACTGATATTTTTAGAATCCGAAAAATTCTAAACTTGATATTTTTGAAATCCAAAATAAAAGTCTAAAATATTAAAGATATATTTTTAATTTCCGAGCCCCGGACACGCTTTCCAAAGCAGTATCCAAACGGGTTCGAAATAAGCCGAAATTGAACCGATCTGATATTTTTAATAAATCAAATATTATTACGGACTATTCTAAACACTTCAATTATTTTTCGACTCCTCGATTTACGAACTCGGGTTTGTCGAATCTAAACGGTAGGGCTTTACTCAAGATCCGTTGATCTAAGGTCTCCGGTAGACTTTCCGGCTTAAGGTTTAGGGCTTAGAAAACAGGGGTTTACACTATTCCTCTATCTTTACTTTTTCTCACTACCTATTTTTATACCTACATACCTATTTCTTATAATTTTCTTTTCCCACAAAAATTCTACACCACATATTATCAAATTTCTATTATACTTTTCTTCTAAAATTATTTTTTTATCACTTCTCTCTCTCTCCTTTGATGTTGCTGTCCACTCCTCCCTCTCTCTTCATCCTCATTTTATTTCTTTTTCAATTTATTTAATTACATCTAATTTTCACTCTAAAATTCTATAAATACCCCTTCCTCCTTCATTCTTTCACACAATTCATTTCACTACCAAAACTCTCTCAAAATCTCTCACAAATCCTCTCTTCAAGATTTCTCTCTACCAAAACTCTCTTAAACCAATACTTCACAAAAATCATTCCTTATACACAAACTTTCTACCACATATCACTACTCACATAATACCCCTTTCATCTACCATCTTCATATCACATAAACACTTTAGGTAAACTTCTTTCAACCATTTATTTACCCATGTCATGTAACTTAACATGACTATGCTATTGTTTTGAAACTCATATGAGTAGTAAAAGCAACAACATGTTCATGTTTTGTTCTTGCATATGAACTTCTATTTTATTATGTTGTTATGTTGATTTTATTATTCATATCTAACTAAATATATTTATGTATTTATATATAATCTTTAGAGCATATAAGCTCACTTGTTATTTATTTAATTTCATGCTATTTCTTTAAGACTAGTCTTTTTATTCTTAGACTTGTCCATATCAAGTCAAAACAGTCTTTTCTTTATTTTCTTTATTCTTTAGGAACTAGTCTATTCTTAATCCCGGGATGCCTTGATAAAGCTAAGGCTCTCAATACTTGACCGGGATACCTTGATGAAGCTAAGGTTCCCAATACTTGATATTTTTATTATTTTTATATTATTATTTGTTTCTAGTATGTTCTCTTATTCTTATTATTTTATATGCTCATAATGCTTGTATCTACATAATATATTGTCTCAACTAATTTTAGAATATTACTTTATTAAAGGAACTTAAAACTAAATTTTCTATTATGTGATTTGTCACCAAATAATGGAGTTATTATCAACAAAATAGAAATAGAGTAATACAAGTTTTCTCAAAGTTTTCTCGAATAACAAAGATAGCTTTACTAAGGAAACATAAGAAATAAATACTTTCTTTGTATATTATGGTAACCAAAGTTTTAGTAAAATAATTTGTTAGTTTTCAAAGTTCTCACAAAAAGCTTAAAGATTAAACTCTTTTTAACTCCATAACAAAATTAAGAAATAAACTAGTTTTCAAAGTTAAGATGAATTCAACCCATAAAGTTATAAACCCACTTAGGAAAATAATGATTTTCAAGTTTCTAAAGAAGAAGCTTATTTTCAAAGAATATAAATAAGATGAGATTAAAAACAAAGGATTTTATCAATAAAGAGGATTCTTTCAAAGGAAATAAAAGAACAAGTTTTAGAAAACAAAAACTTATATTTTAAATAATAAATATAAGAAGACAAGACTCATTTTCTAAAACCATTTTAAATACAAATTTATAAAAAGGTTTTCAACAACTTAATACACTTTTGATAACTTTGATCTTTTATTACTAGAAGTGAAATTTATGAAAGACTAAGGTTAAAGGAAAATTTACTTGTTTTTGGAAAAAGAATGAAGAAAATAAAATAAAAATATACTCATTTATAATAACCTATAAAAATATAAAGTTTCTTCAAAATACTTGAAAAGAATTTATCAAAGTTAAAGTTTTAACAACTCAAAGTGAATTGTTTTATGAAATAATTGTTGAGACACTACCATTAGAAATTTTGCATATAAAGTGAGCTTATCTATATACTCAAAGGAATTTATCAATCATACATATATATTTTCATCAAAAGATTTTTGAATGAAGTAGAGTTAGAAAATGATTTTGCAAAAATTTAGAAATATTCGTTTTAAATATGTACCCAATGTTTTCAGAACCCAAATGACCTTATATATCAAATATAACCATAGAAATGGATAGATCTTTTCGAATAGGTAGAAAACGGTATATTATATGCGAAATTCCGAGTTAAAATGAGCAGGTTATGGCCATTTTAAATTGGAATTTCATTCTATACGAATTTGACGAACATAGTGAAATAAAACTAGAAAGTTTAAGTAGAATTTCTACGAAATACTCATCCCAGGTATTTCTTCTATCTAGGTGATAATGATACGAGAATACCCTTCCCGAGGATTACTACGACTAAAAAGATCGCGAAATAGACGAGTAAGTTATTCTTCTTAATTTCGTTACATTTCTTGTACTTGTAAAGTAATGACATTAGTATACTAAGAAGAGATAAAAATGGATATGTATGGAATTTGGAGATATGTATGGGAATTTGGGGATATATATATATGTGATTCTTTGTTTATGCTGAAATGAGAATTAAAAATATCGCAACTTCAAACTGCCTTTTTAAGTGTTTTTGTTTACTTACTTGTATGACTGTTTATTATTTGCTAAATTGATTGATCGCCCCTAATAAACCTTAATAAGGTTTGGTTTAAGAAAAATAAAACGCTCACGCGTAGCATCCATCGAGTCACATCTCTCTCGCAAGGTTGCTACTCCTACGTGTAGAGTTGGATTGGCTGTTATCGTGGCTATATTCCTTCTTAGAGAATCCAAATCGCCCGGGAATGCAACTCTAGGTTCTGAGCCGAGCCAACCGAACGCTTTGGGTGGGGACCTGGGGACTAACAGTAGAAGATCGAGGATCTTCATCACCGATTCCCTAACCTTCGATACGAAGGGGTAAATCTATTATATATATAATTTTCTGGATAACTATATATATTTGCGTAATCACGTGAGTATTGCATTATACGCATAGCATATGTTTGAAAATTTAAATGAACTTATTTGAAGACATGGTGCGAATAAAAAGGAATATCTCACTAAGCTAGTTGTAGCTTATAACCCTATAGATCTTGTTGAAACAGGTATACCTGTGGCTTAAATTGAGGATCATGACATTAAGGAAGCCATGGAAGGATGTTAAACTTCTACGAAGGCAATGGAGACAAAAGATGAAGTTATTTTGTAAGGCTCCTTATATGTAATGTATGCTATGTTAGTGTTTGAGAAATTCTAAGTGTATTCATTTTGATTTGAAGACAATAGAAGGGTACACCCCTAATAATTGTAATTTACCATGTTTATATTTTATGATAAGTATTCTCCTTGCCTTGTTACTTATTTATTATCAATATAAATTATGCCACTTCGATGTTTTCCCTTGGTTGTGATGTACGCCTTATACATGATATGGAAGCCTTTGCGTGATTGGGGTAGTCATTCCTAGGCTTTAGTATTGTGTATGACGGACTGCCACATTTAGGGTATCCCTCGAGGCTTGACAACACGTCTTCCTCCTCGTTTCCTAAACAAAGGAAATACCCAAAATGAGTATTCCATGGAATTTCTAGTCAAAATTTCTAAGTCTATTCTCTAGTTGCGGTAAAATTCGTATAGGTGGAATTCCAACTTAAAATGGCCATAACTTACTCATTTTAACTCGAATTTTGCATATTATATACCGTTTTCTACCTTTCAAAAAGATCTATATGTTTCTAAGCTTATTTTTATCATAAAAAGCCATTTGGGTTTCGAAGCCGAAGGATATAGATTCATCACGAAAATTCCAGTTTTCAAAACATAAATTTGTAAACTTTTCTTTATCCAAAAATACTTGTACCAAAATGTTGATATTAGTATAGTTAGAAAAATCCTTTGAATATATGTAAATATTGACTCATATCATATGCATGAATTTAGTGAACTTGTTTCAACAATGATTTTGTAAAATAATGTGTTCTAGAAGTTGGAAAAGCAAAACTTTGAAGTTTTCACTTTAGCTTGTTGGAAAAATTCTTTGGATCACTTTAATTAAGTATCTCCTTCCCTTAATTAAATTGTCCAAAAATAATTTTTGCCTCTTTAAGATTCCTTTAGTTTAAAATGGTAGCTCCTAAACGTTACTTAATAGTGATCAACATTGATTAAAGTTTACATATTTTTAGCTTTTCCTAAAGTTCATTTCATCTTAACAAATAGCAATGATTTCCTAAGTTGTTTACAAATTTTATTCTTGAGAAAATTTCTTTTGAAGAAAAGAACTTTCTTGATGATTTTTCAAACTTGTCTAATCCTTATAATTTTAGATTTTTGGTGAAATTTTCACAAAGGGAGTTTAATGAAACCTTTACTAATCAAGAATTTGAAATCTTAAGTTTTTAAACAATACTTTTCCATTTTATTGCTTTGAAAAGAATAGGTGTGATATATCCACTTTATGTATCATTTGTTAAAATTCTTATGTTCTATTGTTACTAGAAACTTATGATGAACTTATCTAGATTTTGGAAAATATTTGTTAAAATAGGTTTCCAAGTTTTTATGGAAAAATTCAATTCTTAAATAACAAAAGTTTATTTTGAAAATAACTCTCATCTTCTTTGATTTAAGAAAACTTTTCCTTCTTATTTTGTTGAGACAATATCAATATGCTTATGTATGAACATGAATATGTAGTCATGAGAAATAAAGCAATATATCATAATAAGATAAGATATAATAAGAATCAATAAGAGCATAATATTAATATCAAGTATTGGGAACCTTAACTTCATCAAGATAACTTGCTCAAGTATTGGGAGCCTTAGCTTCATCAAGACAACCCAGGACTAAGAATAGACTAGTCCCAAAAGAAAAGAAAAAGAAAGAAAAGAAAAGTTAGAGAATGTTAGTGAGCATCAGGCTCTAAAAATATATAGATATACATATACTTAATAATATATATAGAGTTAGATTAGAAGCATAATAATCAACAATAATAATGTTAAGAACAACATATATGATCATAATAACAAATAATAAATTAGGAATTTCTTGGCATGTAAAAGAACAAAACATGAACATGTTGTTATTTCTATAACTCATATGAGTTTCAAGAAACAACACCATGGTCATGCTAAGTTACATGACATGGGTAAATAAATAGTGATAGAAGTTTACCTAAAGTGTTTTTGTGGTAGGAAGAAGATAATGAATGTAGGTTTATGTGGTTAGTGGTATGTGGTAGATGGTTTGTATATAGAGGAGGATTTTTGTGTGGAATTGGTGTAAGAGAGTTTTGGTAGTAAAGAATTTTGTGGAGAGAGTTTATGGAGTGAATTTAGGAGAGTTTTGTTACGTGAAATGAAGGTCTGGAAGAAGTGGAGGGATAGGGGGTATTTATAGTTGAAGATGGAGGACAATTAGATGTAATAAAATAAATTGAAAAAGAAAAATAATTAAGGAAGAGAGAGAGAGATGGTACTGGCTCCTTGAGTGAGAGAGGGAGAAAATTATTTTATTTGTTGTTTTGTAATTAAATGTAATTAAGATGTGAAGTATGATTGATGTGAATGTATATTGGAAAAGTAAAAAAAATAGGAAAATAGGTAGTAAAAATAGGTTGTAAGATAACGTAGAGATAGATGAATAGTAATATAGGATAATGAATAGTAAACAAGACTAATAATATACCAGTAGTAAAGAAAATACACGTATAAATGTGATATCTGTTATTTTTAACTACAAAAAATTATGAAACCAATATTTTTGGAATCCTTGTATTATTTCAACCTAACAGTGTTATTAGAATATTTTTACTATTTCGAGCCCTGGGACACACTTTTAAAGAGCTAATTCCGTTTGGATCTGAAATATACAAAAAATTAGCGAATCTGATATTTTTATGTTTCCTTATATTATTACGAACCATTATCCATAATTATTTCAATTATGTTATTTAGGGCTAAAGAATACGGGATTGCCTAATCTAAATTTTCGGGTTTGCTCTAGTCTTTTGTTGACTTTAAGGGTTCCGCTTGACTTTTAATTCTAAGATTAAGCTTAAAATTAATCAAAATTTTAAGGGTTTACAAAAATACTGCTTATGATGATGATTGGATGTTGGCACACATGATTAGATGCAACTTTCCTAGAGATGTCTTGATGGATAGACCACCCATCGTTCCTGAGGAGGGAAGTGAGTTTAGATAGCCTACTAAATTTCTTGTTAAGAGGAAATAGATAACAGTCCAATCTACAGTCCATGACAAGAGTATAACAACAACTTTATTAGATGAGAAGGAAGGAAAAAGTAGAAGGATTCAAGCTAAAAAGTATGTTTCAAATTACAATTATGAAAATGGATTGGAACTCATGGAGGTTAAATAGTGGAGGACGAGCCTTTACCTGCCACTAAAGGTGAGCAGAGGACAACTGCTAGAGGCATTTAGTTAGAGATGATAGATCTGACTTCGACACCACCTGGGACCAGAGCTATCAGTATTGATAGCAGTGACAGTGATTCCGATGATAGAGATAAATATACCTAGCTTGGCCCTAAGGAGAAAGGCAAAGGATGCCTATACCCTAGCCCATAAGTTAGATATAGTATTATGTTATGATGTTTCTTATGAGAGATGATAGGATAGTTGTGACTTTTTGATAGACTTTTGATGGTGTGTATATGTTAGAGCATGATATGTAAGTGATGGACTACGATATGTTACTTTAGATGATATTAGTAGTAGATGATAGGAATAGAGTTAGTGCCAATTTTGTTATGTACATATAGCACTAACTAGGGGACTTATGTTTGTTTTAGAAGCATAAATATATGTGAATATATATATATATATATATGAATGTTTATAGTTACTCTGAGTAAAGATGAAATGATGATGAATGTGATTTGACTCAATGATCATATTTGATGCTAATAGAATGCCAAGTGGAAGAGGTAGGAGTGTGAATGCCATAATATCTGGAAATCCACTTGAAAATGTGCCTGCACCATCTCAAAATCATTTAGAGGACATTTTGCAAAAACTCCAATAGCAAAATGCATTAATTCTGCAAGCTTTGCAAAATGTGCAAGGACCACATATAGTTCCACCAGCTAAGGCATCAACAAAGCCTCTAGTACCTACCAGGAGGAATGTAGGACATGATACACCAATCCAATTTCAAGTAAATGGACTAGTGGATCTTAATGACCAAGCTGAATCTACTGTCGAGGTGCATGGACTGCTTCAACGTGAACATGAACTACCACCACTACCATTACAACCTCAAAAGAACTTGTTATCCGAATTCATAAAATGTAACAAATATTTTGAAGGGATACCAGGGAACAAAAGAAGTTGAGGAATGGTTAGCTCAAATTGAGCGATCCCTTGATGTTTTTTAGGTACCAGAAGCTCTGAGGGTACCATACGGATCATGTCTATTAAGGTTGAGAGCAAGAATATGGTGGAATTCCAAACAAAGAAGTTTATAACAACCTATCACTTGGGAAGTTTTTAAGTGGGAATTTCTGAAGGAGTATTTCTCGGATAGCTTAAAAGCAAGGTATAGCACCAACTTGATGAATCTGGCACAGGACAGTAAGACAATTGATGAATATGAACATGAGTTTAATCGATTGTTACAGGTTGCTCTAGATTCTTATGGAGACAACGATGAGATAAAGAGGCAAACTTTTATGGATGGGTCAAAGCTTAATTTTCAGAGGAAACTTGCTGAGTTTGAGGCTGCTGACTTTGCAGCTATGATGGAAAAAGCTCGAATCAATGAACGTGCAAAGAGATACGATGTGGAGAGGTATAAGAAGAGAGGTCAGACCTTTGGAAAAAGGACCTATGATAATTCTATGGCAATTTTTGTGCCTAAGAAGATTAAGTTCTTCAAACCCCCTAGTTTGAACAAAGGAGGAGCAGTTGGGAAAAATAATATCATATGTTGGAAATGAAAGGGCTCTCATTATTCAAGGAATGCCCATAATTGCAACACAAGTGTTGTTACTGTGGAGAAAGTGGACACATGGCAACTACCTATCCGGAAAGAAAGATTGCAACTTGTTTTGTATGTACCAAAGTTGGTCATATATCAACTAATTATCCATAGAGAATTAACATTGTAGCTAGTCCTTCACAGCCTAAAGGAGCGGTTGGAGTTACAGGCCCGAAAAATGGAAACGCTAATACCAGCAAAGCTACCACAACAGCTAGAGTCTTTGCTATGTATGAGAATCCAATTGATGATGTAGAGATGGAAGAGGAAGATGGATGAAACATATGGGAAGAAGCTGACCCTGATGACTATGGTCTCGTTGCAGGTATGTAGTTACATATCTACTTATTTAAAGCTATATTACAAGACACAAACATGATTAGATACACAGTAGATACCTTTATGACTTAGAAATAACATGTAAATAATAAATGATAAATATGAACAATTCAAGCGAGAGATCAATCTGCGTATGCCTTGTTTGACATAGAAGCGACACATTCTTTCATAAATGCTGGGTTAGCAAGATGTGTAGGACTACCAATTGAGACCATTAGTAAGGAATTAGGAGTTACTACACCAATAGGAGATCTGGTGATAACTCGGGAGATGATAAGAGGATGTCCACTAAAGATTGGAGATCATGAATCATTTACCGATTTGATCTTAGTAGATATATAGAAATATGAAATTATTTTAGGTATGACTTGGTTAACTACCGTAAAAGCAAAAGTTGACCGTCGTCTCAGATGATATCTTTAGTTAACAACCAAAGAGAAAGAAAGAATTATATAAGAGAGATGTTTAAAGAAGTCGGGAGGATAACGAAAATTGAGGCTGAAAATGAAGAAGATATGGAGTTAAATAGATGTATTCTTGAAGTACCGAGGGTGAATCCAAGGAATTAAATATACAAACTATCCGGACAGTGTGTGAATATCCACATGTAATTCCAGATGCATTACTTGGATTACCCCCACACAGAGAAGTGGAATTCTCCATTGACTTGATACCTGGAACTGAACCTCCATATCGAATGGCATACGTGGAGTTGAAAGAATCAAAAGTGCAATTGCAAGAGTTGTTGGATAAAGGATTTATTAGACCAAGTGTTTCACCATGGGGAGCACCGGTCTTGTTTGTTAAGAAGAAAGATGGTTCAATGAGACTTTGTATTGATTACATGGAATTAAATAGAGTCACTATCAAGAAAAAATATCCTTTACCAAGAATTGATGATCTCTTTGATCAATTATAAGGAGCAAAGGTATTTTTCGAATTGACTTAAAGTCGAGATATCATCAAATCCGAATAAAGGTGGAAGATGTACCAAAGACTGCATTTAGAACTAGGTATGGTCATTTTGAATTTTTAGTCATGCCATTTGGACTAGCAAATGCACCTGCAGTTTTCATAGACTTGATGAACTAAATCTTTAGACCTTTACTAGATATTTGTGTAATTGTTTTCATACATGCTATATTGGTGTATTCATCTACTGAAGAGCAACATGATAAACACTTGAGAAGTGTATTGCAAATCTTGAAAGATAATAAGCTTTATGCCAAATTATCAAAATGTGAATTTTGGCTTAAAAGCATAGCATTTCTTAGACACATTGTTTCTGGTGAAGAAATATCTTTGGATCCTCCGAAAGTTAAAGCTATTGTAGAATGGAAAAGACCTGAAGTAGTTATAGAAGTAAGAAGTTTCTTGGGATTAGTAGGATATTATCGGAATTTTGTGAAAGATTTCTCAAAGATTGCATGACCACTCACACGATTAACTGGGGAGGATGAGAGATTTGAATGGAATGATTAATGTGAACGGAGTTTTCAAATATTAAAGAAGAGATTGACATCAACACCAATATTAGTTTTGCCAAATGATAAGGACCCATGTGCTGTATATAGTGATGCATCTAGGAATGGTTTAGGATGTGTGTTAATGCAAAACGGAAAAGTGATACCACATGAGATGAATTACCCCACTAATGATCTAGAGTTAGCTGCTATTGTTTTTTCACTCAAGATTTAGCATCATTATTTGTATGGACAAAAATGTAAGATATATAAGGATTATAAGAGTTTAAAGTATATATTTACACAAAAGGAGTTGAACATGAGGCAACGGAGATGGTTGGAATTGATTAAGTATTAGGATTTAACCATCAACTATCATCTTAATAAAGTGAATGCTGTGGCTGATGCATTAGGCCGGAAGAATTATGGGGAAGTGGCTTCAATGCTGACTGAGAAGAAAGAGCTCATTAAGGAATTTGAAAGAATGAATTTGAAGTTCTCAGTAAAAGGTTTAGAAGCTGAACTTGGAAACTTGGTCTTAGAACATACTCTACTTCAAAGAATCAAGGAAGCTTAGAAGGAAGATTCAGAATTCCAAGAAATTAAGCAAGCAATATCACAAGGAAAATATAAAGATTTTCATGTGGATGAAGAAAGAGTGTTGAGAATGAATAAGAGATTGTATGTGCCACTCAATGCAAGCTTGAGGAAGGAATTAATGCATGAAACACATTATTCTGGATATTCTATACATCTAGGAGTAACAAAGACGTATCAAGAGCTGTAAAGTGCATATTGGTGGAATGGAATGAAAAAAGATGTTGCCGAATTCGTTGCCAAATCTAATGTATGTCAAAGGGTAAAAGCTGAACACCAAAGACCTGGTGGATTATTGATACTATTACCAATTCTAGAATGGAAATGGGATCAAATTTCCCTGGATTTTGTATGTCCATTACCTGAGATAAATGCAGGATATGATGCTGTTGAGGTCATTGTGGATAGACTTACTGAATCAGCTCATTTCTTGCCAATTAACATGACGTATCCATTGGAAAAGTTGGCACGAATATATTTGAAGGAAATTATGAGACTACATGGCATGCCTACCAGCATAGTATCAGATCGAGATCCATGATTTGTTTCTAGATTTTGGTAAGGATTGCAAAAAACCTTGGGAGCACAATTAGAGTTCAGTACAACTTATCATCCTCAAACTGATGGACATATAGAAAGGACCATTCAGACATTAGAAGATATGTTAAGAACATGTATCCTATAATTTAAAGGAAATTGGGATCAAGACTCACCAGTAGTGGAATTCGCATACAATGACAGTTATCACTCAACTATTGGGATGCCACCATATGAAACACTGTATGGTAGAAAGTGTCGATCGCTATTATTCTGGGATAATTTAGAGAAAGTAATGGTTAGACCCGAGCTACTACAAGAGACAATTGACAAAGTTGCTGTGATAAAGCAGAAGATGAAAAAAGCTTAAGATAGGCAAAAGAGCTTGACAGACTTGAGAAGAAGAGAATTGGAGTTTATTAAAGGAGATCAAGTTTATATGAAGATAAGTCCGATCAAAAGTCTTCATAGTGGACAAACAAAAGGAAAGTTAATTCCCAGACATATTGGACCATTTGAGATCTTGGAACGAGTTGGAAATCTAGCATATCATCTGACATTGCCACCAAACTTATCTAGTGTACATAATGTTTTTCATGTAGAAGTACTAATGAAATATATACTGACTCCTAATAAAGTGGTGAAATTGGAACCAATAGATCTAAAGGAAAACCTAACATATGAAAAACACCCTGTTCAAATATTGGACTGCAAAGTACAAACTCTCATAAATAAAGTAATCCACTATGTTAAAGTGTTACGGGATCCCCAAACTGAAGAAATGACATGGGTACTAGAGGATGAGATCAGGAAAAGCTATCCTCATCTTTTTGAGAATTTAGATACGCATGCAAGCTTTGGAGACAAAGCTTATTTTAAGGGGTGGAGAATATAAACTCCGAGATTTTTTATACAAATAAAAATGAATAGAAATATAAATATAGAAGATAGAAAGTTAATATAGGACCTAACAAAGACCTTAGAATAAAATCACAAGTAGTTATGAACCTATATATATCTTCAAACCCTAAAACAAAGTTCTATAGATAGTACCCGTTATTAAAAATAAAGTTTCAAAGTCAGTATCGAAAATTCAAATTATGAAAATAATTTAAATAAGACTTCAAGTGTATTAAAAAGTGAATAATCAATAAAAGCTTATAGTTAGAAAACGATAATTTAAGGATAAACTGCTAGAGTTATAAATACACAATAAGAATAAAAACAGATTCGTAACTCATAATATAGACTTCAAATAAATATTTGAATCACACTATTATTTTAGTTAGATTTCTGAAGCTATTAGAAGCTAAAATGAAAATTGGCCTATTAAGCTTAGAAAACCCTAATCACGGGAGATAAAACCCTAAAAATAATTAATCGCGTAAACTTTAAACCTTTAAACCCAATAATAACTTAGAAAATTTGTGAAAGCTTTACATAAATTTTTGGAGACAGAACTCCTAAATAACTGACACATTTGTACCTATTTAACTTAATAACCTACCCTAAAACTAATATAATTAATCAATTAAATATTATTATATTAATTTTCCCTAAATTTCGGTGCTAATTGACAAAGAATTACGGTTGAGATTGTCTAGATTTTTCCCCAGCCGAAAACTTGCAAAAGATGGAGTCAAGAAGTCAACAAGTGTAACACACGCACCAATTGAAAACACCCAAGTAAGCAATGCATTTAATGCTATGGAGGCTTGCAAATGTAATTTGCATTTAGTTCTAATCTAACCTCTATATTATATTATTTATATTTATGTATCTATATACATTTCTTAGAGCATATAAACTCACTAACATAACTGTGATTTATTTATTATGCTTTGTAATTTATTTATTTATTCCATACTTTAATATTAAGACTAGTTTTTTAGTCTTAGACTTGCCCTTATCAAGTCAAAACGATTTTCTTATTTCTTCTGTTTTTTTTTGGACTTGCCCATGACTAAGTCCGGAAGGCTTGAAATCAAGCTAAGACTTCTAATACTTGAATTTATTTCTTGCTCATCCTTATATTTTCCATTTTTCTTATTATTATTATTTTTGTCGTGTTACTAGCTGCATACTCATTATTCACGCATGATCATATCGATGGTTGTCTTAATAGAAATAAAAATTCCTTTCTTAAAATAAAAGAAAACAAGCTTAACTCACGTTAAAAATGGAGTTTTACAATTTAGGAAAAGTTTCATTAAAGTTTAGAAACTTTATATCAATAAACTGCTTTTCAAAGAATTTTTTACAAAGATCACCATAGATTTTAGTATTGATAACATACAATGATTTTCAAAAGTCAGCCAAGAAATTCTTTACTCATTTTAAACGACCACTAAAACCTTAATATTGATAATACTTTGTTATGAGAATTTTCTTAAAAACTTGTTTATGAATCATCACTAATATTTTAATAAATACAAAGACCAAACAAGCCTTTCAAAACAAGTTTACGTAAAGTTCACTTAGGAAATAAAATTTATAGATAACTTAGAAGGATTAAAAATTTGAAAATAAATTATCTTTTAAGAGATAAAAAATAAATTATATCACACATTTAATAGCTTAAAAATCTTTAGTTTTTAATAATTTTGTCAACTTCACTTTTTTAACAACTAAGACAAATTGTATTATTAAAAATCATTGATTAAGACAATATCGTTAAAATCATGTGCATAATATGTACTACGTATGTATTAAAAGGATTTTTCAACTATATATATATATATATAATATAATAAATTAAAATATTGATAAAGAAACAGATAATTTTATTCACGGAAATTGGATTAAACAGTATAGAACGTGCAGAAAATTAAAACATTAAAAGAAAATTACCTCAAAATGGAAGCATAAGAATGATTCCGATCAATTTTTAGGGACAATAAAAACAAAGAGGTATCGAGATGCAGATGAGAGTAGGAGAAGTGTTTTGATTGTGAATGCACGAGTGTTTTGGGAGAGGAGAGTGTTTGATTTTAGAGGCGAAAGGTTTGTGTTTGTTTCTGTGTGTTCTGCATTATGGGAGTGATCTTCTTATATAGAAGAGAGATCACAGGTTGTACTGTAGTGAACAGTACCATTATGGCCGACATTCCACTGTAGTGAACAGTGAGAAGTCACGAGTTGTACTGAGAACAATACCATTGTGGCAGACAAACTACTGTGATGAACAGTAAAAGTCAGGGAATCCTAAGAACTACTGTGTCACCTTTCGGTGGGTTTTACCCAGGTGAAGTCTCCAGTAATTCTCGTAATACATTGTTGATGTACGTGTTTTGTACATCTGAATTTTAGTAGGTATATACATGTCATATACTCTACTGTTTTACATTGATTTAGAAGGTATACATATTTCGTATACTCTTCTAGTGATGACTATCCTATGGTGATGTTATGTCAACCCATAACAGTAATCTTCATTAATATTTCCCTTATGGCTTGAACTAACTTCAGTTGCAGACCCAGCACTTGATTCATTGATGCTTGCCAAGGCCATTTCCAGGAGCTTCTTCATTTGCTCTTGTGTCTTGGCTTGTGATATTGTGGACATTAAGAACCCCTTATCATGGAAAAAGGGAGTCTGTGAAACCATTGCTGAGACATTTGTTGAATGGCTATTAATCCATTTGGTTATAGCAGTCTCTTCAACTTTGTCCTAAATTCTGAAACTATCCACCATTTGACCTTGTATCTTCTGGTGAGGACATGCATTGAATTTACTGGCCTAAATTCATAGAACCAGGTCATTACCCAAGAAACACTGATGTGTAGAAAATAAAGCATTTCCTTTCTGAAAGGTGTTTCATAAGGTTTTGGAACATAATTTTTTGGAAAGGCATTGAATCCTTTCTGTGCATTTAGATGAACGATTTCATTAATGGCTCCAAATTCTTCCCACCAGTGTGCAAACTAGTAGGGGAGGTTTTGAGATAAACATTTTTCAAAGAAAATAAGATATGTATGAGATCGTGATTCATTATAACGAAAGAAGGTGTTCCACCATGCTTGCTTATAATCATAATAATTATATTGCATGCGGTGGTTGGGTTGAGCACCGGTCACTGAGATTGAAAATTTGATTGGCTCATCAGGTTAGCCATATTTCTTTGTCCATTCACTAAAGTTGAAGACTTTGTGAATTCGGGTGGTTGAGTAGAGAACTACTCTATTTTGTTGAAAGTGCTTAAAAGAAACTGATTTAGTTTCAGTTAAGATTTTCTCATAAAATTCCATAGTTTTGTAAAAATCATATGGAACATAATTGAATTTGTTAGAAAATATTTTTCTGGCAAATGTAATCGGATCATTTTCAAAAACATCATTTTCCGCCGTGATGATATTTTTGAAAATTTCCTTGATGAAAAATTGTGATTTTTGAACATTTTTGTAAGAGGCAGTTCCTTTGCTAGAGGAAGAAGTCACCTCAATCATTGAAACATTTTAGTATGACTTTTTTCTGATTAGAGGTTTGACATCCTCTATACTTGGAATTTCTTCCTGTATGTGTGATTTTTTCTTGGTTAGAGGTTCCACTTCCTATATCATTGGAATTTCTTCCGTATATCACCTTTTCCCACTAAGGCCATTGATGGTGATGGTGATGGTGTTTGGTGTGCCTCAGGGGCCATTATAGTGTTGGATCTGTTCAATGCCATTGCAATTGCATTGATCAGATCCTGGGTAATCACATTTGAAATATTTGGTTGGGAACCAGATGCATTAGATGACTGGCCGGTCATCTGGGAAGATTTTTCATTAATCCTCAGGGGAGGATTTGAAACATTTTGATTTTTGGGGTCTGTGGCTTGAAGCCATGACCTGACATTGGTTAGTCCCTTTCTTGGGACTTCTTTCTGTTTTCCTTTCTCCTTCTTGGGAGGCATCTCCCTGTAAGAATTCATGAGTAAGGAAATCAGGAAGAGCATTTGATGAGCCTTTGATGTGCTCAATATCAAAATCAGAACAGGATAAAATTGACTGCCATCTAGCAAAAATCTATTTTGAGGTTAAATTCTTAACATCATTTTGCAAAACATTTTTGGCTAATTTGCAATCTACTCTCAAAAGAAATTTCTGATTTAACAAATCTCCTTGAAACTTGGAAATTGTTAAATTTCTTTCTTAATTGTGGAATAGTTCATTTGACATTCGTTCCAATGTTTGGATACGAATTGAACTACACATTCTTTGCCATTCATTTTTTGTTTAAGGATTCCTCCATAGCCTATGTCAGAAGCATCAATCTCTACTATTTTTGGTAGGGATGGATCTGCAATATGAAGGCAAGGGATTTCCTTAATCTTGGTTTTGATTGTCTTTACATTGGTATGTTGCTCAGACCATTGGGGTGGATTTTTCTTTAACCTATTATGTAATGGTCTGCATATTACACTAAGGTTTGGGAAAAAATCCGATACATAATTAAGGCTTCCTAAGAATCTTTGAAGTTGATTATTATCCTTAATTTCAGGGAATTTTGAGGTGAACTCTATTGACCTTTGGATGGGCAATATAGTTCCACTGTGAATGTTGAATCCCAAAAATCTAATTTTCGTTTGAAAAAGGGATATTTTTGTTAGGGAAACAACAAGGCCATTTTTCTTGGCAACATTCATAAATAATTTAACATGTTTGAAGTGTTGATCTATATTAGGAGAGTAGATCAAAACATCATCAATGTAAACTATTATGAAGTTGGAGAAGAATTGAAGATTTCATTCATTATCCTCTGAAATTCAGAGGGAGCATTTTTCAATCCAATAGGCATTACATTCCACTCATACTGGCCAAAGGGGACAGTAAATGCGGTTTTATACCTATCGGATTCTTTGATTTGGATTTGCCAAAATCCAGACTTCATGTCGAATTTTGAGAAGATCTTTGCATTATGAAGTCGGTTAAGTAAATCTTTTTTGTTAGGTATTGGATACCTAATCCATTTGAGTGCAGTATTGAGAGGTTTATAATTGATCACCAATCTGGGTGTTCCTCTCTCAATTTCAGTATTTTTATTGACATAAAAAGCTGAGCAACTCCAAGGAGATTTACCTTCCTAATTAATGATTTTTGTAATAAATCATTGATTTCATTTTTGCAATGCTTTAGGATTTCATTGTTCATTTGAGTTGGCCTTGCCTTAGTTGGGATATCTCTTTCATGAAAATCATTTTCATAAGGCAGATCAACTATATGACATTTTCGATCCCAGAAAGCATTGTGTAAAGAAGAACATATGGTTTTTACAATCTCATTTTGTAATTTAGAAATTCCTTCTTTCAGAGATTCATTTGAAAGTTGGTTTTCTATTTTACAAAACATTAAGTCATCTTGTAAAAACTCTAAATGTTTTTCTTTGTTCTTGATAAGATAATTCAATTCAGAAATTGAATTTCTTTTCAATTCATTTAACATTTTCGTTTTTGGTTTTGAAACAAAATTGAAGACAACTTTCTTCTTCAGGAATTTTGTTTCAATATCTTCATTGTTGACAATGAATGGTTGTATGAGAGTAATAAAAGGAGTTCCTAAAATCACATTTTGCTTAAGATTCTTGACAAGAATAAAAGCTGATTTATAGGGGACTTTGTCTTTTATTATCTCTACATCTGATATTTTGAATTCAATCTGCAGTTTATTTCCTGATGCAGATTTAAGAGATTGGGTTGTTTTTTCAAAATATTTTGTAGGGACTAACCCTTCTCTTAAACAATTTAAATCTGCTCCAGTATCAAATAAAACAGTTGTTTTCAAAATAAATTCATTGTTGATTCTAAGTTTGATGTTGATTATCCATTTTCTTGTAGTTATTTCTACAAGATGTAATAGATAATCTTCATTGACTTTGGAGGATCCAATTTTGGGATCTTCCTGATCATCAGACTCAGATTCTTCTTGTTTTAAAACGATTTGTTTTAACTCAAGAAAATCTCTTTGTAAGTCTGATTGCATTTTATTCAAATTTTTTATTTCTTCTTTCTGAATTTTGATTTCAGAATGAAGATCATTGATAGAAATTGCTTTCTGTTCCATTGGTCCTTTTTCAAGGATTTCATTAAGGTTATAGGGAAGCTTTGGTACATAAGTATTTTTCTTCTCTATATCCTTAATGCATTTCATATTTTCTTCTTCAGACATTTGTTCTATTTTAAGAAGGATTTCTTTCTCTTCTTCTATTAGAACATAAATCTCATCAGAAGATGATTCTGAATCAATATCATTGACTTGAATTCCTTCAGTTTCATTTTCAGATGATGATTCAGAAGTATCTGAAGATGGTAGAGAATCATTTTCATTGAATATTTGCATGATTTTCTCCATTGTTTCTTCGTCAAGATTTAATTCATTAATTTTGGTATTGATCTTACAGTGGTTAGCTGTATGACCAATTTTACCACATTTAAAACATTTTAATTTCTTGTAAGACTTTCCCTTATATTTTTTATAAGGTTTGGTCTTTTCTTTCTTCTCATATTTCTTCCTAGAATTTTTGGAATTCTTTTTGAAATTCCTTTTAGGTTTCTTATGAGAAGTGCATTCCAAACATTTTGATTTCTTCTTTTTATGTTCAAAAGAAGGATCATATTGAGTACAAAATCACCAAGGCTTTGGTGTTTTTGTCTCTGTTCATTTTTCATTTGTTTTTGTAGCCTTATGTTTGTATAAAGATTGGTCCCAATCTTGTTAACATAAGAGGCTGATTCTCCATATGAAAGTGAATCATATGGTATTTCGCCATTGTGATCTTCTCTAATTTTGTTTCTAACTTGTTCACCTATTAGGTTAGGTAAACCTGCTAAAAACTTTTCTTTCCAGAAGGATTATTTGCAATCATTTCTGAGAAGAACTCTTTGGAAGAATACATCTTTATAAGGGCGAAATTCTCCTAATGATTTACCTTTCATGGTGGACAACAATTCTGGTGACCTGTCCCTGAAGTGAGATGGGCCTCCTATGAATGTTGGCTGATAGAGTAGATTAGAGAATGAACCATATTTTGTATTGGTTTATTCTCTTCATCAACAATTTCTGACCCTGCTTCATCAACTTGTATGAAGTGAGGATGAAATTTCTTTGTTCTTCATCTAGATAATTATCCCACCAGCCTCTTAATTGTCCAATAAAACCGGAAATTATCATTAAGGCGATTTGATGATCATCTAGTGAATCATTGGTCTTATTGGTGTTTGAAAACATTATCATTTGGTTGAGAACATTTAATATTCTCTGTTCTGAGGCTCCATCTATGTTCCATTCATAGGTAGATCCTGCAGAATATTTGTTTTGATAATTGTTTTCATCGTTTTCTTCCAATAAGAGATCAGGAGGTGTGGCTCTCTGATAATAGAGTTTCTGGGGTTCTTTCCAAGAAATTCTATTAATAACATTGTTTGAAGATTTATTGATCTTAAGATCAGGTAAATCTTCCATTACTGAGGAGTCTTCTGAAACACTGTTTGTTTCAGAAAGAACATTTAATTTTTCTGAGGGAAGATCTTCAATAATAAGTCCGTTGAACATATTAGATGAAGATGATGTTTCCTATTTTTTAAAGCTTTTAAAAATTCCTTAGAAGGATTTCTAGGAATTTCAAAAGGTTTGATTAAGGGTGCCTTAAACTTTTTATCTTCTAAAGCTTTCAAAAATTCTTTAGAAGGGTTTTTTAGGCATCTTAATCTCATTGTGATCATTGTCCAAAATAACTTCAATTCAATCCAACTATTTACCAATAGTGTGTAAATATTGGTTGGTGAAATTGTTTTGTTTAATTATTTTTCTAGCTCAATTTTCTTCGGTTTCTGTACTTTTGAAGGGTGCTAGAGTTATTTCATTGTTCTTATATGCCTGTTTTAAGTTGGTTAAAGGAGGATGGTTAGATTGTATAATCTGACCTTCTCTATTTGCCATTTAAAACAATGGTTTGATAATATTGATTTGTTTTGGTGCTAAATAGTGTTCCCGAAACCAATCGAAGAATAATATTTGGTATTCATTATCAAACATGAATTTGTAATATTCATCTATGATTTCATTGTTGTGATTAGAAAAGGTCTTGAAATACCAATTTCAAATTTTCTCATTCTTTATCGATCCAAACTCTTTATTTAGAAAATCCCTATCAGGTTCGAAAGGTTTTTCTAAAGTGTTGAGTTCTGGATGATCTCCTATTTCCAAAAAACTAGGTTCTTTATAAACAGGTTCATTGGATTATTGGTAGACCATTTTTCGTAAACCAATCTATTCATTTACTAATCCTTTTAAAGTAGGATTAGGAATTTGTGGAGGATTTACCTGAGTAGGTAAATCTTGTGGAGGTGGAGGAATAATAACCTATGGAAGAGGTAGATCTAATGATCTTCTTGAAGAAGTAGAAGACATAGATCTGATTTCCACATTATTCCTTGGAAGATCTAGAGATCTTCTAGAGAATTGTATGGTTACTTTTCCTTCTTGGTGTTGTATAATGCTAGATGGTTCAACGTTATACACAATTCTTTTTCGAAGTGGATTGTTAACTTCCCATTATTGTGGTAAATTAATTTGATTCCATTGAATTAACTTTGGAATCGAAACATTAGCTTTTGAAAGATCTGTTTGGATTAATAAGGTCTGACCTCTCTTGTCAACCTTAAAAGCTTTAGATCCAAAAGCTGTTTTCATTAATTTCTAATATACCCTGTATATTACAGCCATTGGAAGGGATCCTTCCATCATTCTGTAATTATGTGTCTTTATCTGCAAGATTAAAGACTTCATTATGGTTTTGTCCCTAAGTCCTATGGTGACATTAGGATGACAGTCAAATTGAATTGGTCCATTGCTTAGGCTAGTTTCAATTGCAGCATGAATTGATCGTTTATACTCCAATTCCCTAGAGTCTCTAAGCACCATTAAGACTGAAGTGTCTAATCCTAGTTTGATAAGCGGTTTGGCTCTTACCTGGATTAAACCTATATGTATATAGTTCCAGTCTTTAGCATATTTTTTAATTGAATCCTTATTAAGGATTTCCATTGTTGTTAAGCCATCAGAGATTGGAACATCCTTTTCCTCAGTGGCTATGACATAATCATTTTTCGAAAAAATTTTCCATTTTTTCATTTGATAAATTTCATTGTAAGCCAACTTTGGAATGTTCCAATTATCTATGGCTTCATCGAAATCCTTCATATGGATTTCATCCCTATTTAATATATTATCTTCTGACCCTTACTCCGAGGGAGTAAAGCTAGAAGATGACATTGTTCTTCTAAGTAAATTATTCATAATTTTGTTAGACTACTTTATCTAACTTTATGATCCAGTTTCATAGGACTACTTTATCCCATAATGTGACTTCCAATTTATGACCCTTTTGCTACCTCATTTTGGGATTTACGCCGAGCGTTAGTGGGCTTTCCACCTTCTAGGATTACCACCTATGGTAATCGTCCCAAGTGAAATGTATTATAAATTTAGATCACCACCTATGGTAATCGTCTAGCATAAAATTATTAAATAATTTATTTAGAGATCATATACATATATATATCTACATGTTTGCTATGAGAATTTTGGTTAATAAAAAGTTTGGAAAAATTATGTTTTTAGGGCTGGGATTTTCGTGTCAATTTTGTACCATATCTTTTCAGAACCTAAATGACTTTTTGTGATAAAAATAACTTTAGAAATAGATAGATCTTTTCAAGTAGGTAGAAAACGGTATATAATATGCGAAATTCTGAGTTAAAATAAGCAAAGTTAGGCCATTTTCAGTTGGAATTTCACTGCATACAAATTTTGACAAACTTAGTGGAATAGAATTACAAGTGTAAGTAGAAGTTCCAAAAAATACTGTCATACCCCAAAGGGTACCATAAACGTGACAGCTCGCTACATATAATATCAAGACTCAAGAATGACTACCTTAGTCACACGAAAGTTTTTGTATTACATGTAGGCGTCTAGCACGGTAATAGAAGACGCTTATGGGAAGTGTAGTCTAAGCAAGTAATAATTAATATACAAGAATCCAGAAATAAATAGATCATAATATTAATAATCAAATATCTGTTACATGATTCTTAGGGGTATACCCCCGCTAAAACCCAACGATCGAAATATCTAATAGTCTTTATAATAATCTAATGTTACATCAAAAGATTTCAAAGGAATTCTAATCTAATTCTTCAAGTAGATTTCCTTCAAAAGCTCCAAAAGAAAACTTACGTGGATAAGAGGAGACCTCAGGTACAAAAACAAGTGTTCCTGAGAATGCAAATATCTATAGGGGCGTAAGCTTACGGGCTTAGTGAGTAAATCCCAAAAATTTATACATGAAATAAAATATCAACCAAGTTTATTAAGTAAGCAAATGGGTTACAACAAGCATATGAGCATACAAGACATATGATCTTCCAGGAATCATATGTTGAATGAATTACGCCCTTCATTTGGGGTTAGGTATTTCGGCCACTACTTCTTTAAAAACATTTTTATAGATCTTACCGGCTCCTATACCCCATCAAAAATATGTAGTTATTACTGGCTCCTACTAGCCACCAATTTATGTAGTTTTTACTGGCTCCTACTCGCCACATACATGATATAATGGTTATGCCTACCACCACTATCATACACTTGTCCTACCAATTGTATAATAGCGAATACAATGTGACTCAACATGTAAAGTGTATGTGTCAACTTTTGTTTAAAGCCTACCTGTCATATTTTATTTTCTTACAAGTGATCATCCAATTTTAGACACTTCAACATGCAATTAAACATACAATTTATTACAAGCATTTCATGCTTCGATATACTTAATATTCTTTCAACATATTATCATACAACTTCCATTTTATCTTTCCTTAAATCTAATGCAACTAAATTTACAAGCACAAACATAAGTATGAAAATAAATGGGAGTAGACTCACTCAACCATGATGACACTTTCTTCTTATGGATGAGTCGATCGGCAATTCCTCTAATCGAAATAATCCTCCGGTATGAACACTCCTCCTCAAGATCACCTAATCAAGAAGAATACCCATAATGAGTATTTCTTATTGATTCTATTGTTTTTATCAAAAACTATATCATAAGATCGTTAAAATTCGTATAGAGGGTAATTCCAACTTAAAATGGCCATAACTTGGTCATTTTAACTCGGATTTACGCATATAATATACCGTTTTCTACCTATTCGAAAAGATATATCTAATTCTAAAACTATTTTCATCAAACTAAGTCATTTGAGCTTCGGAACAGTGGTGATCAGATTCACCACGAATTTTGAAAAACTTACTTTTTCTTCTTTTTACAAAAACTTGTATAAAAGATAGAGATATTATAGTGGTTTGAAAGACCTTTGAAATGTATATATATTCATTGAATCATGTTAAATGCATGAAATTAATGAAGTTGTCTCAACCATGAACTTTTGGTAAAAGTAAAGTCTTCTAAAATTTTGGAAAAGTAAAACTTTTGAAAATTTCTTCTTTAGCTTGCTAGAGAATTTCTCAAGTTATTTTAAATGGGTATTTTCTTTTCCTTAGTCTTTTTAAATTTTAAAAGAATGATTTTCATTTTTCTAAATTTCTTATAGCTTAGTTTCTAATAATTCTATATTTTCTTACATTTAAAGTAATGATTTCCTAAGTTGTTCATTAATCTTATTCCTTAAGATCATTCTATTTTTATGAAAGGAAATTTCTTAGTGTTTGTCAAACTAGTTTAGTTAAAATTCAAAGTATTGATAAAAAGTGAAGTTTAGTAAAACTTTTGTTTAAACAATAATTTGAAATCTATACTTTTAAGAATACCTTTCCACTTTACAATTTTGTAATGAATAAGTGTGTATTATCTAAGAATTCATATGTTCTTTAGTTTCTAACTTCTATTATGAGCTCCACTAAATTTCTTAGAAAAGATATACTAAGATGGATCCTTAAGTTTTCATAGAAAAATGATAATATTTATTTTTGAAAAGAACTTCTATTTTAAGGAAACTTTTTTCCTTCTTTATCTTATTGAGATAAAATCAGTATGTTCATGCATGATCATAAATATAAAATTATGAAAACATAAGAAAGACATAATAAGTAATAAAATAAGCAAGTAGGGAAATATGTCAAGTATTGGGAACCTTAACTTCATCAATGTTTCCCGGGACTAAGAATGGACCAGTCCCAAAAGAAATAAGGAAAAGAAAGCAAAAATTGTTTTGACTTGATGATGACAAGTCTAAGACTAGAGACTAGTCTTAAAATAACATATAATAAATAAATAAATTGCATAACTTAGAAGTAAATAAACAAAAATGAGCTTATATGCTCTAAGGATTATATATAAGTACATAATTATATCTAGTTACATATATATAAAAGGTTAACATAATAACAATAATAATATGAGCAAAATAACAACATAGAATTATATAAATACATATTCATGAACAAGAACAATACATGAACATAGTATAGCTTCCATTAACATTAATTTTAGGAAACTTACACCATGATCATGCAAATTTACATGACATGATAAGATAGATTTAAAGAAAATTCTTACCTAAAGTAGTGTTTGTAGAAGAAGAAGAATGTTTTGTGAAGAAAATTTTAGAGAGTTTTAGGAGGGTATTTGAGAGGGGAGTTGGAGAGAGTATTGGGAGTGAAATTTGTGGGTAGAAGATGTGTGAATGAAGTGAAAGAAGGGAGGTATATATCGGAAAATGGGGAGCGATTTTCGAGCGATTTAATAAAAGAAAAATTGAAGAAAAAAAAAAGAGCAAGAGAGAAGGAGGGGGGGCGGGGGGGGCCCTGGCCAAGCTTGTAAGAGAGGAAGAGAGTTTTATTTTTTTTAATTTTGCGTATTAAAAGTAATAATATGTAAAGTAGTAATGATATAAAGTCATGGGAAAGGTAAAATGGAAAGATAATAGATGTATGGTGTTATAAGAGTAGGTGTTAGAAAAAGTAGAGATAAAAAAATAGTGTAGAATAGTGTAATGTAAAGTTGATATGACTAGTAAAATACCAGTGTAAGAAAATACGCATATAAATGCGATATTTGTTATTTTTAGTTATCGAAAAATCGAAATTGATATTTTTGAAATCCTTGTATTAAATCAGTCCTAATGGTGTTATCAAAATATTTTTATTATTCTAGTTCTGGGACAAGCTTTTCGAGAACTGATCCCATTTGAGTTCGAAGGACACCTGAAAATCGCTAATATGATATTTTTATGTTTCCTCAAGATATTACCAACAATTTATACTAATTATCTCAACTTTTTTTTAGGGCTAAAGAATACAGGAATGCCTAGATCTAAATACTAGGGTTTGTACTAGACTTTTGTTAACCTTTAGGGTTCCGATTGTATTTTAATTCTAAGATCAAACTTAAAATTAACAAAAAATTTTAGGGGTTTACAAATACTCATTTTAGGTATTTCTTTTGTTTGGGTGACGTGGAGTCCGAGCTTCCTTACCTCTGAGGACTTTTTTGACTAGGAGCTTCTGCTGCCATGGCTGAGTGAGTTTAATTTCTTACATTTTTGTACTTATGTTTTTGCTTGTAGATTAGTGATATTAGAATTAAGTAGAGATAAAACATGAAAGCACATGTGCCTTATATGTCATGCCCCGAGGGGTACCCTAAAGGTGGTAGGCCGCCGTACATAATATTAAAGCCTAGAAATGACTTTCTTAGTCACATAAAGGCATTAATATCATGCACAAGGTGTACACCACATTAGAGGGAATGTATCAAAGTAATGCAATTTACTTTGATAACAATTGAATAACAATGTAAGAAGAATACTTAACATAAAACATAAGTAAGGTTAATTACAATTCTTTAGGGCATATCCCCGCTAATGTCCTCAGAAGTACACAAAATACACCTCCTAGAAATCTCTAAACATTGACATATCATATATATCTCATAAAGAAATTACATGAAAGTAAATCCATCCTATGGTTCCACTTCTTCCACAAGAGCTCAAAGATTCTCTAACGATTTCCTTAATATTCCAATCCTCGAACATAACCGCAAACATACCTATTTTAACAATAGCCTATGGGGGTGTAAGCTTACAACGAGCTTAGTGAGTTGTTCCCTTTTATTCGTACCCTGATTTCAAAGAAGTTTATTAATTTTCTCGCATATGCTATGCAACAATCACATGATTACACAATATATATAGTTATCCGAAAACCATATATAGAACAGATTTACCCTCCTTATCAAAGGTTAGGAAATTTATGAACGAAGATCCTTGCCATCTTCACTACTAGACCCTGAGCACTCTGCTCTTAGCGATCGATCGGTGTAGCTCATCCTTAAGATGTATCCTCGGTATGCCTTAGTTCCCTAAGAATGAGCTTGACCACTGGCTCTTCTAATTCCTTGCATAGGAGTAACAATCCTTATGATATGACTCGACGAATGTAATGCATGTCCATTCAATTTATATAAAGGCTGAGTATAATTATGGAAAACTTAAAGATGATCAAACAATCATCTCACACACATAAGCAACATGTAATATTAACAATATATTTAAACAATCCTTTATAGATTCCGATATGCTTAGCATCCATTGTCACACATACATAAAAGCAAAAACATATAAACTCATACCCCATATGTGTTCATTTTATCTTATACCTATAGATCTAGTGTACCTATCTACAAGCACAAGCAAAGTGACAAAATTTAGAGGGAAAACTCACTCGTTCATATTGCAATCATTTTAGTCGTAGTTGTAATCCCCTAGATTTTATGCTACGGTTATGTTTAAACCCTAAATCGAAAGTCAAGCGAAAACCCTAAGGTCAACAAATACGCATCAAACCCTAATAGATTAGATTGAGATAGTGGTGGATAATAGTTTGTAATAATATAAGGATGCATAAAAATATTAGATTAGGTAATTTTTGGTATCTTTCAGAACCGAATGGGATCGGTTTTTGAAAATCGTGCCCGGGTACCCCCGACGGTAAAATATTTCGATAATACCAATAAAATCGTAAAAAATACAAGATTTCAAAAATATCAGTTTTATAATTTTTTTTTGGTATTTAAAAATATCAGATATAGCTTAAGTACACGTATTTTCATTATTACCACTATTAATTTGTCTTATCAAGATTCATAGTACTATTCTATACTATTCACCTATCTCTACTTTTTCTACACCTATTTTTATACTCTACAAACCTATTATTTACTTTTCCATGCATCTTCATTCACATCAAACTTTCTATCTTATTATTTTTAATTAACAAAAATATAAAACAAATAAAAAATACTTCTCTCTCTCTTCTCCATATTCACGCTGGCCATGATGCACACACACATAATTTTATTTTTTCTTTTTCAATTTATTTAATTCACACAATTTTCACTCTAAAAATTTTATAAATACCACATCTCCCTCTAATTCCTTCACACACTCTTTATCTTACTAAAACTCTCCAATTCTCTCCTCAAACACTCTCTACCAAAATCTCTCTTTTCTTTCTTTACTACCCAAATTTTTCTACACATTTCCTACGCACATAAACACTATCCAAAATTTTCTTTTACTACCACTTCCATATTATTTTCTTAGGTTAAAGTTCTTACCTGTTTCTTTCTATCATATCATGTAACTTAACATAACCATGGGATATGTTTCCTAAACATTCAAATGTTATAGAAGCAACACAATGTTCATGTTTTGTTATTGTTCATGAATAAATTTCATATTATGTTGTTTTACTATTATGTTGTTATTATTATGACCGAGTTACCTTGATGAAGCTAAGAGTTCCAATACTTGACTATAATATCTTGCTTATTATTGCTATATTGCTTATTAATATTATCTTGCTTCTTATCTTATATTTTCATCATCTACATACTGCATGCTCATAATACATGCATCTACATAATGATAAAATCTCAACTATATTTAAAGTAGATTTTTCTTTAATAAAGGAAATTGAAACTAAATTTTCTATTATGTAACTTGTCACTAAATAAAGGAGTTATCATATAACATAAAAATGGATTTTTACAACATTTTCTCAAGTTTTCTCGAAGTTTTCTCAAATAACAACAAGAATAGTTTTACCAACGAAATAAAAGAAATAAACACTTCTTTTCATAATATGGTAACCTAAGTCTTCATAAAAATAATTTGTTGGTATTCAAAGTTTTTACAAAAAGCTTAAGATTAAAGTTTTTTCAACTCCATAACAAAACCAAGAAACAAACTAGTATTTTTAAAGTAAGATAAAATCAACCTAATAACTTAGAAACCCACTTACAAAAATAATGGTTTTCAAGTTTCCAAAGAAGGAACCTATTTTCAAAGAGTAACAAGAATATAAATATGATAAGATAAACAAACAAAGGGTTTTATCAATAAAGATTATTTCTTTTCAAATAAAATTGGTAGAGGAAATAAAAGACCAAGTTTTAAAAACAAAAAAAATTATTTTTAAAGAGTCAATAAACAAGAATATAAGAGGAAAAGACTCATTTGCCAAACCATTCTAAAGGCCAATTTATAAATAGGTTATTGATAACTTAATAAATTTTTTGAAAAACTTTGTTCTCATATCACTAGAAGTGAAAATTGTAAAAGTCCAAAGTTAAGGGAAAAATTTATTTGTTTTGGAAAAAGGAATGGGAAAAACAAAATAAGAATATACTCATTTATAATAATCTAGGAAAATATAAATTTTCTTCAAAATACTTTGAAAAGAAATTTTTCAAGTTTAAATTTCAACACTTCAAGATGGATTATTTTATGAAAAATAATCATTGAGACACTACCATTAGAATTTTTGCATATAAAATGAGCTTATATATATTTAAAGGATTTTCCAATCATATATATTTTCGTAACCTATGACTTTGATTGTCTGTAATTAAATGGTGAGTGGGCATCCGAATCAACTACATTTTAGCAATTGGTAGGAATCTGTACAAAACTACAAAAATATAAGCTCCGAACTATGGCTTTGTTGCCCAAACACCTAACCATCGAATGGAGGGGTAAATCCATTCAAACATATGATTCCCGAAAAATTGTATGTATTGTTTGCTCATGTGATTGCTTGCATCTCATATGCTTGATTAAATAATTTGGCTGATTATTGATTGTTGAGTACTTTACTTGTGGATTTAATTTTCACTAAGCAAGAAGCTTACCCCTTATAGATACCTTTTGCAGTTTCCCCATTTATGGTTGAAGCCCCATATGGTATTTCTCATAGATATTACCTTTTGGCTAAAGGAATTTTTGGATGAAGTCAAAAACTAGATGTAGACTTAGGCTTCTAAGTAAATCTCCATTTAATTCTTTTGATTAGGCTTCAATAGACTTTGATGAACTATATCTTTTAGCAGGGAGATGCCCCTTTGATGATTGTAAAACCTTTATATATGTTTCCTTAATTTAGATATTATGTCATGATTTCCATTCTTAAATTGCTATATGAATGTCTTATTAAACAACTTGTTTCAAAATTGGTCCTCTATGATCATGAATGTAAGCTTTACACCTAGTATCGAAGCTTATGGGATGATTGAGGTCATCATACTTAAGTTTTAATATTGAATGTGGAGAACTGTCACGTTTAGGGTACTCTTTGGAGCGTGATAGTTTGAATTGGTATCAGAGCATGGTTAAGATTTTAGATCATAGCAATAGAAATGGACTTAAGAAGAAAATTAGTAGAATAGAAATAAGAAAGACTTAGATAGTTTAGCATGGGTAGAATAAGTTTTCTGAAACCTTTTCTTTTGTGAATAGATATCCCTAGGAGAAGCCACTTGGAGGCCCAGAAATTTCGGAAAGAGCCTGATGAGACCCTTATTAATTATCGGTTAAGCTTAGGGTTCTTTGCGAAGAGGTTGCTTTAGCGAGAAGACCCAAGTCGTTGAAGGAGATGTTTGTTTTATGGAAGAAGGGGTTGAAATACACCGAATGGGCAAAGATTATTGAGACAGTAAGATATTACCCCCTTAGGAAGAAGAAGTGGTTGGAGTTAAGGGTGATTTATGCCATAAAAAACATAGCTTTATTCACCAACAACGAGTCCATGCTTCAAGACGTGACTTTTATGTTAAGAAAGAAGAAGTACCCACATTTCCCGATTTCAAAACTTAGAAGGAAATTGGACCATTATTCATCTATGCTCATGATGAATTGAAGGATCATAGTGAATGGTGTAAAGCTGATTGTGAAGGAGCATTCTATTGGCATGGCGTGTACCAAAATATGCTCAAGCCACCCGGCGATGAAGAACCTCAACCGCCGTCACTTATGGGACTTCAGCTTGAAGATGATGAAGTTCTAGTGGATGTTGGATCAAGAGAAGCTGAGAAACTACCACGGTAATGGAAGTTGATGCCGTAACATCCAATCCCCCAGTCATGAATGTCAAACCTAAAGATGGCACGATGGAACCCCGCTTATGGAGGAATGCTTATGAGCAAAGTGAGTACTCCTTTGGTTGCCGAAGTGTATCTCGAGAACCGACCCCACAGTTTGACCCGGAAGTGGATTCCCAACTCGATCAGATGTTGTTCTCTGAGGAAGATGGAATACTTCGAGAAAATGTGATTGCTGACCTACCAGAGAGGGTAAAGAAGTTGTAAGGAAAAGGAGAATGATTGTGCATCAATAATTGTGCAAAAGAGGCCAAGGGATTCGTCAAGTAGAAATCTGGGTGACGCACCATCCCCGTGAGGTTTGCAAAAAGAAAGAAAGAAGGATGAAGAAGGAAAGAGGAAGTAAGGAAGGAAGTTAAGAGTTAGACTTGAGCTTACCCGCATAGTCCAATAGAAAGTTTTGTAAAAGGCCTAGAATGTTAGGTTAGGTAGATTAGATTTTTATGCTTTGTGGAAAGGTGTTGTTTGTGTTTTTCCTTGTAATGTTGTTGTATGGTATTATGTTTCGATTTCCTTTACGTAAGGGTCTTGTACCCATTTCTATTTCAATGAAAAAGTTTTGTGTAAATTTCAATCTTGATTTAAATTTCCTTATCTATTTCATGAATTTTCATTTCAAGATTATGGTTATATGCGATAAATTTCCGTGATTTCCGTTATATACGTTTGAAGACTTAATAAACCTGTTGAAAAGATTAAGCTCATAATAAGTAAAATCTAAACAGCCAAAGAAGAGGGAGAAGATGCCTAGAGCAAAGTGTGTCACGCCCCAAAGGGTACTCAATACGGGACGGTCCACCACACTCAATATTTAAACTTAAGTATGACATCCTTAGTCATCCCATAAGTTTACATATCGGGTGTAAGGCGTACTTGCATAATTTATAGGATCACACTTTGAATCGAATAGTCTTAAGAAGGCATACATTAACATTAAGAATAGAAATCACAACGAGATAAATAAGTTAAGTCTTTACAAAAATCAAGGGGGTATACTCCCGCCAAAATAATAATAGAAGTCTATCCAGTCTAAAACCATATTACAAACACTAAGGTTTCTATTAAAGAGATTTTCTTACAAGTCCACGCCTCTAGCTAGGTCCCGACTTCTTCAAAAGCTCCTTCATCCAAAAGATAACCCTGTAGAAAGTGTTCTTTCGAAACAACCAAAAATGAGAACACCACAACAAAACTATCGGGGTTTAAGCTAACAGGCTTAGTGAGATTCATTTCCAAATATTTAATACTCAACAACAGTATATAACAGACAAGTTATTAATAACCATATGAAATGCACAAGCAAATGAGCATACAAGCATATGACTTTCCGGGAGTCATATGTGAATGGATTTACGCCCTCCATTCGGGATTAGAATGGTCCATAAGATATGCAACCATAAAATCCAATTCTGAGTGGGGTGGTTCATAAGTCATGCAACCATAATCCTGTACTCTTTCTCTTAGTTATACAACCTCTGTTGTTTCATTGTAGTAGTTTTATGTGCCTACTCCACATCTGTTAACTTAAGCAATCTCGCATCCTAATGTTAACATAGGGCCCCTCACCTTCCGCTAATATACTTTTGTCCCACCAAAGGTATATTAGCTAATGCAATGTGACTTACTACGTGATATGCATGAACAGTTTATTCATATAATCGCGGCATGTTAATTATATAGATTAATTGCGATCATAGAGAATCTAGACAATCCAAGTCTATACTAGCTCATACAATGATTTTACATCAAATCTCGTCTCGATATACTTATCATTCATTCAACCAAGATTCAATCACCACTCATCATAGTTTTATCTTTCTCTAATTCTAATGCCACTACGATTACAAGCACATACATGAGCACAACTATTTAAGAAATGAACTCACTCGGCCATAGAGAGAAATCCACTAGTCATAGTAGTCCTTGGGGAGTGGAAATCCATCCTCCAAGCACCTAAGTACAAGGATTACCCGGAATGATTATTTCTCATAAGGTTCTATTAACTTAACAATTCTATTTACTAAGTTCACCAATTTTTGCATAAGATATAGTCCTAACTTCAAATGACCATATCTAACTCATTTAAACTCGGCATTGAGCATATAATATACCGATTTCTATCTACTTAGAAAGATCTATCTATTTCTAATATTATTTCCAAGTTTTGAAAATAATTAGGTCACGAAATAATCTGATAAGTTCTAATCGGTCGAAAATTCCAATTCGAAAAATAATTTTGTGGATGTTTGTAATGTTTCTAGCATATAGATCAACCATACATGCAATATTGATGATTTCCTATCATGAATGGCATGTTATGAATTTGATGCATGCATGCTCTTGACATTATTTACTAAAAAGAAATTTAAGAAACTTTTTTTTTATTCACAACACTCCATGACTAGTTACTTTCAAGAAAACTAGTTTCCTAACTTTGATCATTCCATTTGTTTCGGATTTATTTCCTTAAGAAAATCAAATTATCCTTATTCAAATTGAGTCTTCATTATGCCTATTACCTAAGCCTTCATTTCTACATAAAAATTTGCATTTTACACTTTGTAAATATGTTTTCAAATAGGATTTATTCAAAAATCCGTATTTTTAGAAATTAAAATTTTGGATGATTCTTTTAGGAAAAACTTGTTTAATGTATTAAAATTTAAGGCTTTAAAATACCTATTCCTTAAGGACTTCATTTATTACATAAAATTTTCATTTTGAGTTGAAAAATAGGTGTCTTCATGGCATTACTCCAAAATTACGAATTTTCTAAATTGAGTAGTAACTCAACATTTTTTATATTGTTTCTACCCTTTGGTTTACACATTAATCTCATCAAAACTCATTTCAACCTATAAAAATCATTACTCAATGATATCTATTACCTATATCCTTCATTTTCACATAAAACATAAGTTTTAGAGTTGATAAAAGGGTTTTTAAAATAGAGCTTTGAAATCATACGAATTTGTCTTTGACATTTCAAACAAAAACTTTTCCTTTGTAAGTTTCTTGTTTCATTTGACTAAGGATCTACCAACTACAACATCTATATACTCAAAATAAAGCCTTTATGAGCATTTATGCATGAAAACATAAATCATCCATAAGATCATAAATGTCAAGCATGGTATAAGCATCTAAAAACTAGATCTACTACTTATGATGTATGAAAAGAAGTTTAAAAGCATGAACATGGGTTTTTATGCTAGATTTGTACTTTACCCTATTCTTAGATGCATAACCATGAAAATACTTCAACAAAAACTTAATCAAACACAACATCCACTCTTGTGATGGCTTGATATTCATGTATTAGTATTTTCCCATCCCTAGCAAGTGCTCATGGGGCTTTAAGGTGAAAATACACATGAATAATCTTGCCATTACAAGATTAAATGGTGAAAAAGCTTAAGAATCATCACTTAAGGTTGGATTAAGTGAAGAAATGAAGAAGAAAGAAGCTTGTTGTGTGTGTGTGTCTGGTGGTGTTGAGCTCCACGGAAAAAGAAAAAAAAAAGAGAGAGTTTGAGAGTTTTTTGAGACAAATGAAATGAAAATGAAGAGAGAGAAAAGAAAAGGATTATTTATATTAAGTGATTTAGGGTTTTTTTGTATAATAAAAAGAAAATAAATAAAACAAATTGGAGTCAAAAAGGGGGAGGGGTGTGCGGCCACAAAGGGAAAAAGAGAGAGGAATTTGAATTTGTTTTAATTTGTAATTTATGTAATAAAAAGTATTAAATATAATAATTTATCAACAGACAAAAATTCTTGGAAAAGAAAATAAATTGAGTGTTTGTAAGGTTGTAAGACTAGGGTATGGGTATGTGTGTGTGTAGGTTATACTTGTGAATAGTAATAAATAGTAGATAAGACATTTACTTTACCGGTAGTAAAAAAAATGCAGAAAAAGGCTATAACTATAATTTTTATAACCCGAAAAATTATAAAACGTATATTTTTGAAATCCTCATAAAATTTCGGTTCTAAAGAGTATTCCGGAATATTTTTTTGAATTTCTAGTTTTGGGGCTCACTTTTCCATAATGGAGCTCGGGAAGGCCCGGAATAGAAAATTTTCGAAATCAGAACTTTTTATGGTTTGAAATATACTTTAAAACAATAATCCTATATTAAATTATTCTATAGAGGTCCTTTTAAATTGAAATCGAAGAAAAGCCGGATCTAGGGTTCCTAGGTTGTTCATAAACTAATCCTGTTTAGGGTTTTGGTTTCCGATTTTCAAAGTTTACTCGGTTACTAAGAAAACTGGGGTTTACAAAGTGCCTCGAACCATCTCGAGGAAGAAGCAAACCAACCCGTTGCACCTCCACAAAACCCACCTGTTGCTGACCCACAAGTAAACTTGCAAGCTACGCTTGGACAGCTAGCATAAGTGTTAGAAGCTCTAAGGCAAAATGTGTAACCACCTGTGCCAGCTCAATCATAACCCATGCCACAAGCTTTGGTGGAAGTACCTGCCTTAGGAAGTGCACAATCTCAAACTGGGCCTTTGCCGTCACTACCAGCACTCAGACCATACCGAAAAACTCTTTACTTGAGTTCATTAAGAGTAATCGGTATTTTGATGGAGCTTTCGGGAAGCCAGATGAAGTTGAAGATTAGTTAGCCCAGATTGAGAGATCATTTGATGCCTATGAAGTGCCCAATCATTTGAGGATCACCTTTGGCACTTATATGCTTCGTCTCAATGCCGAGTCTGGTAGAAGTCTAAGAGACGTGAGTTAATGCCACCTGTGACATGGGAGATGTTCCGACAAGAGTTCCTAGAGAACTATTTTCTCGAAAGTCTAAGGGTTCAATATAGTGTTGATTTTCGGCTTATTGCTCAAAGGGGAAGGACCGTAGAGCAGTATGAAACTGAATTCAGTTGATTGCTACAGTATGCACCGGATTCCTATAAGTATAGCGAAGAACTCAAGAGGCAAGTCTTTTAAATGGCTTGTATGAGGAGCTACATGTTAAGTTGGAGGAGTTTGATATAAGATCTTTCAGAGAACTAGTTGAAAGGGCCAGGATTGTTGAAGGAGCCAAGAAAAGGAAGGCAAGAACTGTGGAAAAGAAAGCACCAATCTTTGGACGAAGATTTCATGAGGGGTAAGCTCTACACACCCACAGAAGAGGTTTTGACCTATTGGCAGCTTCAAAGGTAATGCTAATAATGGAAAGTTCACACCAAAACCCATTAGCTGCTGGAAGTGTAAGGGGATGCACTACCCAAGGGTGTGCCCCCAACTGCAAGGAAAGTGTTATTTCTGTGGAGACCCAAGTCACCAGATGCCCGAGTGCCCGAAGAAAGCAACAAATACCCGCTATACTTGCAAGCAAGTTGGACATTTTTTTAGCGAGTGCCTTAGAGGAAGAATGCCCCAGCTAGTTCATCTGGTGGATCTGCCTCAGCAAGGTCTAGAAATGGAAGCGGAAACGAGAATCAAGTTGGATCATCAATGATCGGATTCCGTATTTACAATATGGAAGGACAATGGATGTGCGAGGAGATGGATGAGGAAGGAGTACAGTTAGCTGCCCTTGAGGAGGATGAGGACTTCAGCTATGACCCAGTCACAAGTTAGCCTTAAACCCTGAGTTGTTTTTGTTCTTTCTTTCATGCGACATAAGAAATAGCATATATGTATGTAAGCTATAGATTTATAAATAAATAGGATTATGGAATAGGAGTTTAGTAATCCCCCGTGTTAAAACGTAGGAAAAATATAAGTAGCTCATCAAAATGCTTATGCCCTTTTTTTATTCTGGAGCAACTCATTCCTTTACACGCCTAGCTTGGCTAAGGAAACCGGACTACTTATAACCACGACCACCTCTTGTTTAAGGATAAAAACCCCTACGGGAAGTGTTGTGACAACAAAAGAGATGTTAAGAAATTGTCCGTTGATGATACAAGGACGTCTTTCCAACTGTGATTTCATAGCGATGTAAATGACTAAGTATGAAGTGATCTTAGGTATGAGTTGGTTGTCTCTTACCAATGCTAAGGTTGATTGTCCGAATAAGAAAGTGGAATTTTTGGATCAAAAAGGAGAAAAGGCAACGTTTGTCAGAGAGTCGATGATTTCAAGAGGAAAAGAATTGTACTCATTCGAGTTGATAGAAGGAGAGGAAAATGGAGTCGATAGTTACGATGGTAATACGGAAATGGAGAAGAGGTGTAAACCCCTGAAAATTTCATAATTCTTAGAAAATAATCCTAAGAGTCAAACACCGGAATCGAAACCCTAAAAATCAAACCAAGTTAAAACTTAATTCTAAATAAGATTAAAAATGAGATTTCTTAATCTTGAGAAAAAGAGAACCCTAAAAAACAAAAGAGAAAATCCAACTATCGGTTGAATCAACATCCGTACACCAAATCAAATCATCTACTCGATTCCTAAAACGCAAATCAAAACGATATATTCAAATAATGCTTGACAATGAAATGCTAAGATCTTGAAACCCTCGGTGAATTTTGGAATAAAAATTTTCAATTTTCACCAAAAGTCAAACTGAGTTAACTCGTAATCCTAGACACGGTTAAACAATCTTGAGAACTGAAAACTATTAAATAATCGCAAATAAAATAAGATAAACCATAAATATCGAGCGAAAAATATAAAACGGTCAAAACTTCAAAATTATATTATCTTACGAATAACTCAACAAAACCGGAAGTCAAACCGGAATCTTAAAAGTCAATAAAGCTTACAACCAATCCTAGTGTTTAAGATCCGACAATCCCGTGCTCTTAAACCTTAAATAATGAAATAAAAATAATTGCTGATAATAGTTCGTAATAATATAGGGAAGCTTAAAAATATCAGATTCGCAAATTTCTAGTGTCCTTCGGATCCGAATGGGATCAGTTTTCAAAAATCGTGCCTCTGTACATCGGACGACAAAAATATTCCGTTAACACCAATAGACTTGTAAAAATGTAAGGTTTTCAAAAATATCAGTTTTAGAATTTTTCGGTAGCTAAAAATTACAAATATCGCATTTATACACGTATTTTTATTACTATCGATATTTTAATTATCTAGTTTACTATTCATAGTACTTTTTTACTATTCATTACATTTCCTCTATCTCTACTTTTTCTTACTACCTATTCTTACACCTACATACCTATTTTTTACAATTTTCTTTTGCTATAAAAATTTTATACCACATATTACCAAACTTCTCTCACACTTTTCTTCTAAAATTAATTATTAATCAAATTACTCTCTCTCCCCTTGATGTTGTCGTCTACTCTTCCCTCTCTTCATCTTTATTTAATTTTTTTCAATTAATTTAATTACATCTAATTTTCACTCGAAAATTCTATAAATACCCCTTTTCTCCTTCATTCTTTCACACAATTTATTTCACTACCAAAACTCTCTCAAAATCTCTCCACAAATCCTCTCTTTAAGATTTCTCTCTACGAAAACTCTCTCAAACCAATTCTTCACAAAAATCATCCCTTATACACAAACTATCTACTACATATCACTACCCATATAAGACCCCCTTTCATCTACCATCTTCATACAACGTAAACACTTTAGGTAAACTTCTTCCAACTATTTATTTACTCATGTCATATAACTCAACATGACTATGGTGGTGTTTTGAAACTCATATAAGTAGTAAAAGCAACAACATGTTCATGTTTTGTTCTTGCACATGAACATCCTATTTATTATATTGTTATGTTGATTTTATTATTCATATCTAACTAAATATATTTATGTATTTATATATGATCTTTAAGACTAGTCTTTCTAGTCTTAGTCTTGTCCATATCAAGTCAAAACAATCTTTTCTTTATTTTCTTTATTCTTCTGGGACTAGTCTATTCTTAGTCCCGGGATGCCTTGATGAAGCTAAGGCTCCCAATACTTGACCGGGATACCTTGATGAAGCTAAGGTTCCCAATACTTGATATTTTATTATCTTGCTTATTATTATTTGTTTCTAGTATTTTCTCATGTTTTTATTATTTTATATGCTCATAATACTTGCATCTACATAATGATATTGTCTTAACTAATTCAAAAGCAGAATGTTACTTATTAAAGGAACTCAAAACTAGATTTCCTATTATGTGAATTATTACAAAATAATGGAGTTATTATCAACAACATAGAAATAGAGTAATACAAGTTTTTTTCAAATTTTTCTTAAATAACAAAGATAACTTTACCAAGGAAACACAAGAAATAAATACTTTTTTTGTATATTATGGTAACTTAAGTTTTCGTAAAATGAATTGTTAATATTCAAAGTTTTCACAAAAGGCTTAAGAATAAACTGTTTTTAACTCCATAATAAAACTAAGAAACAAACTAGTTTTCAAAGTTAAGATGTGTAAACCCCAGTATTCTCAGTGGTCAAGTAAACTCCTGGAACCGAAAAGCAAAACCCTAAATCGGTTTAGTTCAAGCTCATGAGAGAAGCTTAGAAACCCTAAATCCGGCTTTCCGCCGGTTTCATAACAAAAGAAGTTTTATAAAATAAATTAATGTGAATTATTATTTTAAAGTATATTTCAAACCTTAGAAAGTTTTAATTTTGGAAAAATTTCTATTCCGGGCCTTCTTGAGCTTCATTACGGAAAAACAAGCCCCGGGACCAGAAACTCAGAAAAATATTTCAGAATATTCATTAGAACCGAAATTTTATAAGGATTTCAAAAATATAAATTTTATAATTTTCCGGGCTATAAAAATTACAATTATAGCCTTTTCTCGTATTTTCTTTACTACCAGTAAAGTAGATGTCTTGTCTACTATTTACCACCATTCACAAGTACAACCTACACTACACACTACCCGTACCCTATTCTTACATCCTTGCAACTACTCATTATATTTTCTTTCCAAGAAAATTTTGTTTCTTACTTAATTATTACATTTATTACTTTTGTTACTTAAATTGCAAAATATATCAAATTCAATTCACTCCTCTCTCTTCCCTCTAGTGTGGCCGGCGCACCCCCTCCCCCATTTCTCTCTATTTGTTTTATTTTTACTCTTTTTAATACATTTAAACCCTAATTCCCTTAAATATATAAGCTCATTTTCTCTCTCTCCCTCATTTTGCACTCATTCAAAATTTTTACAAAAGCAAAACACTCTCTTTTCTCCCCTATTCTTGCCGTGAACCCTAGCCTCCCTCACACACACACACAAGCTCATTTCATCTTCTTTTCTTCTTCAAATCTTCTTTTAGGTGATGATTTCTAGCCTTTCTACTACTTAATCTTGCAATGGCAAGAGTATTCTTGTGTGTTTTCATCTTGAAATCCCAATGAGCAAATGCTAGGGATGAGAAAACATTAATACATGAATCTCAAGCCATTACAAGAGTAGATCTTATGTTTAACAAGCTTTTGTTGAAGTATTATTATGTTCATGCATATAAAAGTAGAGATCTTGCATGAAAAATTTATGTTCATGACTTTAAACTCATTTTCATACACTATAAGTTGTAAATCTAGTGTTTAGACACTCATGTTTTTCTTGACATTCATGTTCATATGAGTATTTTGTGTTTTCATGCATTAATGACCATGAAAGCTTAGTCTTGCATATATAAATGTGTGAGATGATAGATCTTTATGAATATAAGACAAGGAACTTGAAAAGAAAAGGTTTTTGTTAGAAATGTTTAATGGAAAATTCGGATGAACTTCAAGACCTATTTTAAAAACCCTTGAAACCACTTTGAAACTCATATTTTACATGAAAAATGAAAGGTATATATAATAGGTATCTCTAAGTAATGATTTTTAGAAGTTGAAATGAGTTTAAACATGAGTAATGTGTAAAACAAGTAGTGGAATTAAGATAGAAAATTTTGAGTTAGTGTTCAATTTGTTAAATTCGTAATTTGAGATGATGCCTATATAAACACTTAGTATTCAAGCTCAAATTTGTTTTATGTGTTAAATGAAGTCCTTAGGTAATAGATATAGTAAAGCTTTAAATTTTGATGCATTAAACAAGTTTTCTCAAAGAAAACATGCAATAAATGATTTTTTTTCCAAAATTCGGATTTTTATGAAAAGCTTATTTAAAAATATACTTGCAAAGTGAAAAATGTAAATTTTTATGTGGAAATCAAGGTTTGATAGTATAGATGATGAAGACTCATTTTTATTTAGATAGCAAGTAAATTCTATGAATAAAACCCCAAAACACTAAGGAGATGCAAAATTGGAAAAAGTGAATTTTTAAGAAATAACTATTGTTGGAGTCTTGTAAAAATTAGGAGTTCCTAAAGTTTCATTATCACAAATTATCAAGATCATGCACATTGAACTCATTACATGTCATTCATATTAGCAATTCATTCATATTTTATCTATACATGAATCATCAACTAGAAACATTTTGATTAAGTGCAAAACAATTTTTCGGAAATGGAAAAGTTATAGAACAGATCTGATTCCTCTGTTCCATGACCTAAATGTTTTAAAAAAAATAGAAATATATAGATCTTTCGAAGTAGATAGAAATCGATATAAAATTTGCAAAATTCCGAGTTAAAATGACCAAGTTATGACCGTTTTAAGTTGGACCTTCCACAAATAGCGAGAATCACGATTTTGTTTAGTTTAGATGTATAGTTTGAATCAGTTAAGTGATGAGATTCTCATTAGGTTATTCTTATTTGGTAGGTGATCCCGAGAACGACGATACCCTACCACCCGACTACTATTACTAAGAGACCGGCGTACCATGGCCGAGTGAGTATCACTTCCGATTTCAATTATTGCTTATGATTGTAATGGTAGTTGCACTAGTTGCTAAGCAAAGATAAAAAGAATGATTATGCATGATGGGGTTAGTTGGGAATTATAATTGTCTGCTACTGATATGTGAAGTTGAATTTAAAGAATATCAAAGCCGGGTGATAACTCATTGCTTGTATATAGAGGAGCTAGAATTGATTGTCTGCCAATATTGCTTGGCCACCTAAAAGAATTGGATTAATCGATTATTAGACACTCAATATAAATTTGAACTCATTCATATCACGATGGGGATGGAGTATTAGCATTTGTTGGTTAATCGTGATCCATAAAACGAATATGTTGGTTAATCGTGATCCATAAAACGAATGATTTTTTAGTTGACTGTGAGCTTAAACGGCGTCGTACCGCATGATTCGTTAATTTGCTAACCCGGGATGGAGGCAAGTCCATCCACATATGATTTCCGGCTGGCCATATGTTTGTTGAATTCACGTTTTTGATGCATTTCATTTGATTGAATAATCACTTACTTGAATGTTATGTCTTAATTGCGATATGGAAGTTTTCACTCACTAAGCTAGTTAGCTTACGCCCCTATAGTTTTTACTTGTTGCAACATGAGTTCATTTGGCTTAGGCTAAGGCAGGCTACAACTCAGGTACCGGAGCTAGGAGTTTCCCTTAAAAGTTTATTTCGGTTTTGTTTAGACTTCCACAGGAAACCAAAAGACTCTGGTTGACTGTAATGGACCTTAATATTCTTTTGTGGGGGAATGCCCCATAGACTTTGTAACTTATGTATGTGTTTTGATTTATTATCTATGGCTATCAAATGCCACATTAAACTTCTTAACTCCATTGAATAGAGTATTCTATTGTCGTAAAGAGACGCTTTACATCTATACAAGACTCCCGAAGGGCTCGGATAGTAATTCGAGAGTCTTATATAGTATGTGGCGGACTGTTACGTTTAGGATGCCCCTATGGGGCGTGACAAGATAAATTCAACCCATAAAGTTATAACCCACTTAGGAAAATACTGATTTTCAAGTTTCTAAAGAAGAAACTTATTTTCAAAGAATATAAATAAAATAAGATTAAAAAAAAGGATTTTATCAATAAAGAGGATTATTTTCAAAGGAAATAAAAGAATAAGTTTTTAGAAAACAAAAAATTATATTTTAGATAATAAATATAAGAAGATAAGACTCATTTTCTAAAACCATTCTAAATACAAATTTATAAATAAGTTTTCGACAACTTAATACACTTTTGATAAATTTAATCTTTTGAAAAACTAAGGTTAAAGGAAAATTTACTTGTTTTTGGAAAAAGAATGAAGAAAATGAAATAAGAATATATTCATTTATAATAACCTATGAAAATATAAAGTCTCTTCCAAATACTTGAAAAGAAATTTATCAAGATAAGTTTTAACACTTTAAAAAGAATTGTTTTATGAAATAAATTGTTGAGACACTACCATTAGAATTTTTGCATATAAAGTGAGCTTATTTATATACTCAAAGGATTTATCAATTATGTATATATATATATATATTTATATTTTTACTAAAGGATTTTTGAATGAAGTTGAGTTAGAAAATGGTTTTGCAAAAATCTAGAAATATTCGTTTTAAATATGTACCCAATGTTTTCGGAACCCAAATGACGTTATATGAAAAAGATAACCTTAGAAATGGATAGATCTTTTCGAATAGGTAGAAAACAATATATTATATGCAAAATTTCGAGTTAAAATGAGCAAGTTATGGCCATTTTAAATTGGAATTTTATTCTATACGAATTTGATAAACATAGTGAAATAGAATTAGAAAGTTTAAGTAGAATTTCTACGAAATACATATCCCGGATATTTCTTTTCTCTAGGTGACGAAGGATACGAGAGTACCCTTCCTGAGGATTACTACGACTAAGAAGATCGCGAAATGGACAAGTGGGTTATTCCTCTTAATTCGTTACCTTGCTTGTGCTTGTGAAGTAGTAGCATTAATATACTAAGAAGATAAAAATAGATATATATTTGAGGAATTTGGGGTTATGTATATATATGTGATTATTTGTTTATGCATGAAATGAGAATTAAGAATATTGCAACTTCAAACTGCCTGTTTAAGTGTTTTTGTCTACTTACTTGTATGACTATTTATTATTTGCTAAATTGATTGATTGCCCCCTAATAAACCTTAATAAGGTTTGGCTTAAGAAAAATAAAACTCTTATGCATAGCATCCATCAAGCCACATCTCTTTCGGAAGGCTACTACTCCTACGTATAAAGTTGGATTGGATGTTATCGTGCCGTAACACGGGCCATGTTCCTTCCTAGAGAATCTAAATCACCCGGGAATGCGACTCTAGGTTCTGAGCCGAGCCAACCAAACTCTTTGGGTGGGGACCTAGGGAATAACAGTAGAAGATCGAAGATCTTCATCATCGATTCCCTAACCTTCAATACAGAGGGGGAAATCCGTTCTATATATGGTTTCCAGATAACTATATATATTCGTATATCACGTGATTGTTGAATTGTACGCATAGCATATGTGTGAAAATTTAAATGAACTTGTTTGAAAACATGGTGCGAGTGAAAATGAATGTCTCACTAAGCTAGTTGTAGCTTATACCCCGATAGATTTTGTTGAAACGGGTATACCCATGGCTTAAGTTGAGGATCATGACATTAAGGAAGTCATGGAAGGATGTTAAGCTTCTATGAAGGAAATGGAAACATAAGATGAAGTAATTTTGTGAGGTTCTTTATATGTAATGAATTCTATGTTAGTATTTTGGAGATTCTAAGATGTATATTTATTTGAAGATAATAGAGGGATATACCCCTAAAAATTGTAATTTAATATGTTTATGTTTTATGATAAATATTCTCTTTGCCTTTTTACTTATTTATTATCAATATAAATTGCGTTACTCCGATGCGTTCCCTTGATTGTGATGTACGCCTTGTACATGATATGGAAGCCTTTGTGTGACTAAGGTAGTCATTCCTAGGCTATAATATTGCGTACAGCGGACTGCCACGTTGAGGGTATCCCTTAGGGCGTGACAAGAGGAGCCTATTTTAGAGAACATTCCTATTATTAATGAGTTCCTGGATGTTTTTTCGAAGGAGTTGCTTGGGTTACCACTAAAGAGAGAGATCTATTTCGAAATCGAGTTGATGGCAAACATGGAGCCAATATCAAAGGCACCATATTGTATGGCAACCGTGGAGTTCAAGGAATTACAAAAGCACTACAAGAGTTGCTAGACAAAGGATTCATTAGACCATGCGTCTTACCTTGGGAAGCTCCAGTGTTATTTGTTAAGAAGAAGGATGGATGCATGAGGCTCTGTATAGACTATCGAGAACTCAATAAGGTCATCATCAAGAATAAATATCCATTGCCACAGATTGATGATCTCTTTGATCAATTGCAAGGAGCAAGAGTGTTCTCACGGATTGATTTGTGTTCAAGACACCACCAGCTAAGGATCAAACCTAAAGATGTGTCAAAGATGGCATTTTGAACAAGATACGGACACTACGATTTTTTAGTGATGTCTTTTGGATTGACGAATGTGCCAGCTGCTTTTATGGATTTAATGAACCGAGTGTACAAGCCTTTGCTAGACAAGTGTATTATAGTAATCATCGATGATATCCTTATTTACTCAAAGACGCATAAGCAACATGAGGAACACTTGCGAATGACATTACAGATATTGAGGGAGCATAAGTTATATGCCAAGTTGTCGAAGTATGATTTTTAGCTTGATCAGATTTCCTTCTTGGGTTATGTGGTATCAAAGGAAGGAATATCTGTAGACCTAGAAAAGATTAAAGCGGTGATGGAGTGGAAACCGCCAAGGACCATAACTGAAGTAAGGAGTTTCTTGGGTTTAGCTGGTTATTATCGAAAGTTTGTGAAGGACTTTTCCAAAATAGCCAGACCAATGGCTCAACTGACCCAAAAGGATGAAAAGTTTGTATGGACGAACAAGAGAGACCAAAGTTTTCAAGAGCTTAAACGACGGCTAGTTTCGGTACCAATCTTAGTTTTGCTAAACCCGGAAACGCCCTATACGGTACATAGTGATTCATCAAGAAATAGTCTTGGATGTGTATTGATGTAAGAAGGGAAGGTAATCGTCTATGCTTCGCATCAATTGCGACCGCATGAGTAAAATTTCCCGACCCATGATCTTGAGCTGGCAGCTGTAGTGCTTGCACTCAAGCTGTGGAGACACTATCTTTATGGCAAAGATGCGAGATTTATACGGATCACAAGAGCCTTAAGTATTTGTTCACACAGAAGGAGTTAAACATGTGATGGAGGAGATGGTTAGAGCTAATAAAGGATTATAACCTTGGCATTAATTATTGCTTGGGGAGAGTAAATGCGGTAGCAACGCATTAAGTCAAAAGAACCATGGGGAAGTCGCTGCATTGCTAACCGATAAGAAGGAATTGATTAAGGAATTTGAAAGGTTAAGCATTAAGTTCATTTTAAAAGACGTGGAGATTTCAAACTTGGTTATGGAACCAACTTTGATAGAAAGGATCAAGGAGGCACAACAATACGATGATGTGATCTAGAAGATACAACAAGAAGTTCAAGAGGGGAGATACACAAATTTTGAAATTGATGATAAGGAAGTAGTCAAGATGAATGGAAGGTTATGTGTCCCGATGACAAAGAGATGAAAAGGGAAATTATGGAAGAAGCGCATAACTCGAGATATAACATAACTTTTTATATGATATTATGTATAAGTATGTATATGTACTTTAGAGCCTAAGGCTTACTAATCTAACATCTTAATAATGCTCTTGTTTCCTGCTTATTTACTTATTTCATGCTAAATAAATAAAACTAGTCAACTTCTACTCTTAGAATTGTCCTTAATCAAGTCAAAACAAAAGAAGACCTGTCCATCTAAGTTCCAGGGAACCTTGACATGAATCTAAGACTCCTATATTTTCTTATTATTGTCTTGCTTTTCTTTAGAGGACTTGTCCATTTCTAAATCCCGAGAAGACTTGAATAAAAATCTAAGACTTCCACATTTTCTTCCTTGTTATTTTCTTTAAGCATTTCTTATGCTTTTTATTTTATGGAACTTGTCTATTTCTAAGTTCTGAGAAGTCTAGATAATAGGCTAAAACTTTCATATTTTTGCTCTTATATACTTATTTGATTTACTATCTCGTTTATCTTCTACATGAGTTTATTTTCATCTCTCAACATAACAATAAAATTCATATTCAGGCATAGTCATAGGGTGATGTTGTTTTGATAAAAAATTCAAAATGATAAACTGAGTTATTTCTTTCATATAAAAATAGGACTAGATTCTTAAGAGAAATGATTTTCAACACTTAGAAAGAATTTTCATGTAAGGCTTAGAATAATGATTTAACTACATTCTTTTAAAAATATTAAAATAAATTTATCATAAATTTGTAATGTTGATAATTCTTTGTTATTAAAAATTTTCTTAAAAATTTATTTATATGGCTTATGCCAATACTTTGATAAACACTAAGAACAAAACAATTTTTTTCAAGTCAAGCTTAAAATCATCTCACTAGTTAAAAATCCACTTAGGAATTAAATCAGTATATAACATAAGGAATCATGTTTTAAAAAGTAATTTCATCTTTATGGAGCTCAAAAAATACAGAAATAATAGTATAATAAGTAGACACTCACTTGTAACAAACTAAAAATATTAGTTCTCAGCTTAAAATCATCTCACTAGTTAAAAATATCACTTGTAACAAAGATTTTGTAGACTTCGCTTTTTAAAACTTCCAGGAATAAGTTGATTTATGAAAAATTATTATTGAGACAATATAACTATAATCGTGCATATAATATGAGTTTATATCCATATTAAGAGGATTTTCGACTATATTTGTATCTTGGTGCTTGCTATAAAATAATTACGTGATGTAAAACTTAGAACACAAAACTAAAGGCTGGAACTTTCGTGTCAAATCTGTATTGACCTATTTCGAAACCTAAATGGCTTTAAATGTTAAAAATAACCTTAGAATAGATAGATTTTTTTCTAGTAGGTGGAAAACGACTACTAATATACGAAATTCCGAGTTAAAATGAGCAAGATATGGCCATTTAAGTTGAAATTTCTCCTAATTCAAATTTTGACAAGAATGATGAAATAGAATTAGAAAGTTTAAGTAAAACTTTCACAAAATACTTATTTCGGGTATTACTTTTATCTAAGTGATGAGGAAGGCGAAGTTCCCTATCCCAAGGACTATTACAACTTGTGGCTTGCCCAAGTTATGGCTGAGTGAGTTTATATCCTTAATTTTGTACTTATGTTTTTACTTGTAGTATCGTAGCACTAGAAATAGGGAAAGATAAAAATATGGTTATAATATTGGTTGAAATTCTACTAAGTATATCGAGGCTCAAATTGTTTATAATCAAAATGTTGTTTTTGTACCATATTGAAGTATTTGCTAACTCTATGATCGCTTTTAAGACATTTAATATCTTATTAAAAGAATCTAATTAAATGAGTTCACGCATATCACGAAATAAGTCGTATTGCATTCACTACTATACCCTTAATGGGATAAGAGCATAGTAGTGGCGGTACGTAAGGGCTTGTAAATCTACATGTGGTACGTAGAAGCCCATAAGAACTACAATTTTAAAGGCGAGTCGTAGCCCGAAAGATCTACTAAATTTTTATTTATGAACTATGGTTGTATGGGCCTGGAGCACCTAACCCCGAATGGAGGGTATAAATCCATTCAAACATATGATTTCCGGTTAATCATGGTATTCTTTCCTTGCGTGTTTGTTGCATTTTATATGCTTGTATAACTAACTTGTTTGATTTTGATTGTACGAGTACATTGTTATGGGAATATTTCTCACTAAGCAAATCAAGCTTACACGCCTTTAGATATTTGTTGAAGCCCTAAGGATACTTTTCTTAGGAACTGAATTTTGACTTAGGGAGCTTTTAGAAGAAATCATGGCTTAGAATTAGACCTAGACTTCCATAGAAATCTCTTATGTAATTATTTCGAAAGATAGATTTTGAAGCGTATGTAATTATTTTGATAGGGTATTCCCCCTTTTGATTGTAAGACTCCTATTTTCAATTACGTTATGATGTTATGATTTTCATTCTTGAATGTTGATACTTATATATCCTTAAACTACTTGTTTTAAAGAGTGGTCCTCTATGGTCATAAAAGTACGCCTTACACCACATCTCTTATTTCCTAAGTGTTGAAAATAACGTATTTGAAAGTCATTTTATAATATAAGAAATTATAAATTTTCACATCTTTGATAGTCTATTATGACAATATCACTTGTGATCATATATGCAAATGAGTAAAAATATAGCAATATACTTAAGATAAAATCATTAGCATAAACTTATCAAAACATAAAAATTAGAAATAAATAATAAAAAATAAGGAAATATAAAAAATAAAGGCATAATAGTCTTAGTTTGTCATCAAAACTCCCTAGGACTTGAAATAAATTCCAATCACCATTAAAATAAGAAAAGCATAAAGAAACAGAACATGGAAGTTTAGACCTTTTTCAAAGCCTTCCAAGACTTGAATTTGTTTTAGTCTCATAAATAAAGCAATATAAGCAATAAAAAAATATAGGAGTCTTAGTTTTTATTTTCAAGAATCCTATGACTTAGAAATGGTTAAGTCCCATTTTATTTTGACTTGAAAAATGATAGGTCTTTGACTTTGATTAAGTACAAGTCTTAATATCATAAAATGAATAACTTGCTTGAAATAAATTAGTGTATGAAATAAATAAAGTTATATTAGTGAGTATTAAGGCTATAAAGAATATAAATATTAATATATATAAGGTTAAGTTAGTAACAAGAACAATACATAAATATAAACACGATCATGAAATTAAACATGATATGAACAATATGTTGTCTTTACATTTACATTCCCTAGCATTATGCATCATGGGGATTTTACATGGCAAATACAACATACATATTTTTCATGTCATATAACATAATCTATGGAGAAGGTTTAGTGGTTATCTAAATGGAAGATGAAAGAAAGTTTGTAAGAGACACAAAAAGGGGAGGGAATGTCACAACCCTAAAAAAGGCCTATGAGGATGAACATGAAGTCATCAAATCACGTGTACACCCGTAATATGAGAACAATCTTGCTAGTTAGAGTTTACGAGACTCTACCTGAATCATTACTTTACAAACTTCGAACATATAAATATATCTGTGATATAAAAGGAAATCTAACTTCCACAGTCTACCAAAACCGCAAAGAATCAGTATTCCACACTAAATAATAAAATTGGATAAACTATCTACATTTTACAAACTTTAAACTATTATACAACTAAGCTAATTCAAGATCTAAACTTATGTTACATAAAACACAATCTCAACTAACTATATCATCTATCCAATTCTTAATTATAGTTTGTCTTCCAACTTTAAAGGATCTTCTCCATATAGTCTTAGCCCATTCCTATTGGTTTAGCTATTCATGCACAAAAACTATGGTAGTTATAGCTACACCGTAGCTCAGTGAATAACATAACTAAATCACACAGCAAATAAATGCCAAACAAGTTTTATTAACAAATATATGCAATGCAACACTCAATCATATGACATGCATAGTTTAGATAACCGAAATCCTAACTAATGGAGATTTATGCATCTTTTTGGGGTTGAAGGACCCGTTCCGGTATCACGCTTAAGAGAATCTAAGAACTAAGAGAATGGGGATTTCTTTTCTCAAATTTCTTGTCATTTACATATTTGTTATCAACACAACCTCTAACTGCTTCTTGGATTTAACTAAGGAGGGAGGATTTACTTTGAAACTCATTTTGTTAAAAAAAAAAACCTTTAACTACTCCTTAGATATAACTAAGGAAGGAAGATTTCCTTTGAAACTCATTTTATTGAAACATAGCCTCTAACTTCTCCTTCAAAAGAACTAAGGAGGGAGGACTTCTTTTTGAAACTTATTTTGTTCTCATATATACTATTAAAACATTCACCACTTCATCTTAGAACATTAAAAACCCCCTAAGTATCATCATTCCATACCAGCCCTTATTAGGAGACGTCGTTGAAGCCTACTTAGTTCCCATAGAACTGGCGACCCTATGGTTATCTTCACCAGATTCACTGGATTTCCCTAAGTATTACCATAGAATAGGAATGATAATGCATGACTTGCATACTTCATAAATGCTAATGCAAGTATGATGTCATGCAATGAATGATTGTTTAATTAAATAGTCAAATATTATTAAGTCCATTTATTAAGGTGGTCAATTAATGTAGTAGACATGCATTGTAAACCCTCGTTTTCTTAGCGAACCTGAGTTCGATTTTAGAAAACTTAAAACCGGAAACCGAAACCCTAAAAGAATACCTCTTGACCAATCGAACCTAGAAAACCTATGTCCAGCAATGCCAAGAACGAAACGCCGAAAGAATAGAAACAAGTTAGCTCCAAATAAAAACCTAAATCAGAAAGTCAATCGGAAATCTTAAGTCAACAAAACTTTAGGAAACCCTAGCAGTTTAGATCCGGCAATCCCATTCTCAAACCAAGAAGTTGAAAAATGAGTGAGAAGTGTAGGTTGGCTCGTATTAGTATTAGAATACTTAACAATACCAGACGAGTAGATTTTCGACCTATTTTGATCCCGATCGATATAGATCTTGAAAAGTGTATTTCGAGGCTCGAGATATTAAATATATGATATTAGTATCGTTAGATTCATAATTTCATAATATTTCTAAATATATCAGTTATATGATTTTTCGAGTTATAAAAGTCACGGTTATAATATTTTTATCGTATTTTCATCTACTGGTAATTTAATTGTCTAATCAACTTTTTGCTTTCTTGCACACTATTCATCAAGTACAATCACCCATATCCTATTTTTACATCCTTACAATCTATTCTTACAATTTTACATCACTTCCTTACAATTTACTTTTCCAATATATTTTGTACTCAAACTACTTATTAAGTTTGAATTTTATTACATAAAACAAAACCAAAACTCTCTCTCTCTCTCTTCCTCCACAAGGACCAGTGCCCCTTTGCTCCCTCTCTCTCCAATTTGTTTGATTTTTTTAAATAAATTGCTCATATAAAACCCTAATTCATTTTCCTATATAAATCTCTTTTTCACTTTTCGCTTTTTCATTTTCTTTCTTTTTCTCACAAATCAAATTTTGGAAAGCTCTTCTCTCCCTCTCCTCCCTCCTTGCCGTGAGCTCCATTGCACCCCCCCTCCCCCCCAAAACACACACACACACACACATAATTTTCTTTTTTTACTTCAAGTTTCCTTCTCCAAACCTAAATAGGTAATAGATCTTGACCCTACCACTATAAAAACATGTAATGATAAGGTTATACATGTGTGGTTCCACTAAAAATCTCCATGAGCTTTATACTAGGGATGTAGAAACACTAAAACTTGATATTCTTGTCATCACAATGTATAGACCTTGCTATTAAGGTTGATATACTAGTATTTTGATATATTATTGTTATATATTATTCTTATAGAAATTTGGTGCATATATTTTCATTATTATTCTCATCTACATATTTTTCATGATGTATTTACATTCATAGCATGAGTAGTATAAATATCTACTTGTTTAGAGTAGTTAAAATGACATAGCTACTTGCTTTACATGTATAAAAGTCTTGCTACATAATAGTCTTAATGAAAGGGTTGATCAAAACTCAAGATCCATTTTGCTTCTATCAAAAAGTGATTTTTAAAATTTGGATCTTGAGAAAGAACCATTTAGAAAACATATTTTCTAACTTCAAAATTAAAATTTTACATGTAAAATGAAGGGTTTAGGTAATAGATATTATTAAGTAGTGATTTTTATGAGTTGATCATGGCTTTACTAAGAGAAATTTTCAAAAACAAGAAAATGATTAAAAAAGTTAAGTTAGATCTATGATTCAACTCCAACAAAAATGTAGAAATTCATAACTAGGGTGAAATGCCAAGAAAACACTTATTTTTCAATCTTAAAACAAGAGTTTTATTAAAGAAATGAAAGCCTTAGGGAGTAGGTTTGATTAGGACTTAATTTTAGAAAGATTAAATGAGTTTTTCACAAGAAACTATTCTAAAAACAATTTTCCAAAATTCGGATTTAAAAATGAACCCCACTTAAACACCTAATTCCAAATGTCAAAATGAGTATTTTAATGGTAAAATAGAAGTCTTAGGGAATAGATATAATAAAACTTGATTTTTATAAGAGTAAATGTATTTTATCAAAGTGGAAACCTAAAACAAAGGAAAAGTTTTCCAACTAAGATCAAACAATATTTTCCTTTCCAAAAATTGTGGAAAATTCATCACTAGGCAAAACTCACTCTGAAACATCTATTTTCCCACCTTTAAATGGGGGAATTTATTAAGATAATGAAGGTATTAAGTATATAGGTTATCAAAGCCTCATCATAGTAAAAATATGCATGATTTTCAAAGAAACAAGGCTAGTTTCTCAAACAAGTGATCATGACATTATTGCAAAGTGAAAGTTTTTGTAAAATTCATTTTCATCAAAAATGATTACTTATTTTCAAAATCAGTTGGTTGTTTTTAAAGTAGAGTATGAGTTACTCTAAGTTAGGGATTTATGTATACTGAATTCTGAACTGTGTTATTTTGCTGGACTAAAATAGATAATAATCTGTTGTATGCATTTAGTTCAGTTGCATTTATTTATACATGTTGTATGTGCATAACCTTGCTTGAACTAGATTGGATATTATCATACTGGGCTTCACCGCTCATTCTATTATATTTCAGGTGCAGGTGATGATAGTGTGATATATGATCTATCGGGTTTTGATATCGTCTATGAGGATGGAGATGGCGTTAGCGGTCCTAACTACCCTGCTGATGACTAGTTGTATAGTCATAGATGACATAGGATGGATCAACGAAGACTTTTTATGTTTTATTATTATTCAGTATTGGATTCATGTTTTGTTCATTGGATTTTTAGTTGTATTTGGAGTTTTATATGTGGTAATAGTGTTAGGGTATGGTTCGACTTATTGATCTGCAGTTTTGTCAACAATGTCTAGTTTTTCTTATTATGGAGATTATATTCTTATCAGATAGTTTAATCTATGAGGACTACATGTCTTCTTTTATACCTTGTGAGTTATACAGGTGTTATTCATGTTATTTGTGGAAATTAAAGCCTTAGCGTGTCCTATTAAGAGAGGACATGTGGTGGGTTGTACTGCCAACAGGTTAGGGCATTACAACATTCTTGATGGATAGTAACAACACAGAGCTTTATGAGAATTCATTTTCTTCACTAGTGATAAAATCCGCTATTTTGTATACACATGTCTTAACAACAAAAGCCATAGTCACACACACCACACACACATATATATATATATGAAATTTCAATGGTCTTATATTTGTTCAAATTTTTTATTTAACACTTTATTTTATAAGACATGGTTTTACTTATTTGTGACATAAAACTCTAAGTGTATTCTTTCTTGAAGTTTTCTGAAGTTTGGTTCTTATATAAAATTTTAAATTCTTAGATAGTGAAACTTAATTAAAGAAAGTAATGATTTAATACTTATTTTGAGTCCACGAATATTTCATTTTCATATTAAACTTCTTTTAACTAATTAAGTCACGCCTCAAAGGATACCCTAAACGTGAAAGTCCGCCGCACTTAATATTAAAACTTAAGTATAACGACCTCAATTATCTCATAAGTTTCAATACCGGGTGTAAGGTGTACGCTTACGATCATAGAGGACCAACTTTAAAACAAGTTTTTAAGAAGACATTCATATAGCAGTTTAAGAATGGAAATCATAACATAATATATGAATTAAGGAAACATATATAAAGGTCTTATAATCTTCAAAGGGGCATTCCCCCGCTAAAAGATGTAGTTCATCAAAGTCTACTAAAGCCTAATCAAAATAATTACATGGACATTTACTTAGAAGTCTAAGTCCACATCTAGTCTTTGACTTCTTCCTAAAACTTCTCATGCTCAAAGGTAATACCTATGAGAAATATCACCGGGGCTTCAACTATAAATGGGGAAATTGCAAAAGGTATCTATGAGGGGGTAAGCTTCTTGCTTAGTGAGAATTAAATCCACAAGTAAAGTACTCAACAATCAATAATCAACCAAGTTATTTAATCAAGCATATGAGATGCAAGCAATCACGTAAGCAAACAATACATACCATTTTCTGGGAATATATGTTTGAATGGATTTACCCCTCCATTCGGTGGGTAGGTGTTCCAGGCAACGAAGCCATAGTTCACAAATGATATTTTTGTAGTTTTGTACAGATTCCTACTAATCCCTAAAACGTAGTTGATTCGGGTGTCCACTCACCATTTAATTACAGACAATCAAAGTCATAGATTATGATTTCAGTTCCTCCACCTCATTACTATGCCCTTGTCCCACCAAGGGTATAGTAATGAATGCAATGTGACTCACTACGTATCATGCATGAATCATTTAATTTAGGTAATCATGGCATAGCATTAGTCATTTTCTAAGTGACCATAGAATTTGCAAACAATCAATACTAAACTAAATCATACAATGATTAATTAACAATTCCAGCCTCGATATACTTATCATAATTTCAACCATGTAAGTAAAACACATGCGCTTTCATGTTTTACCTTTTCCTAAAATCTAGTGTCACTAAGCTACAAGTAAATACATAAGTACGATTGCAAGAATTTAAACTCACTCGGCCATATCAACAGAAGCTCCTTAGTCAAATAGTCGTCCGAGTATGGTAGCTTGGACTTCACGTCAGCTATACAAAAGAAATATCCGAAATGAATATTTCTTAGAAGATCTACTTAAACTTGTAACTCTATTCTAAAGTACGTTAAAATTCGCATAGAGTAAAATTCCAATTTAAAATGGACATAACTTGCTCATTTTAACTCGGAATTTCGCATATTATATACCGATTTCTATTTACTCGAAAAGATCTATCCAAAACAATTTTTCAACTCAAATTTATTCAAAAATCCTTTTGCAAAAATATAGATAAATATATATAATTGAAAAATCCTTTTAGTATATATATAAGCTTATTTTATATGCAAAAATTCTAATTAGTGTCTCAACGATTATTTTTCGTAAAATAATTCATTTTAAAGTGTTGAAACTTAAACTTGACAAATTTCTTTACAAAGTATTTTGAAGAAAATTTATATTTTTCTAGATTATTATAAATGAGTATGTTCATATTTTGTTTTTCCCATTCCTTTTTCCAAAACAAATAAACTTTTCCCTTAACTTTGGGTTTTTACAATTTTCACTTCTAGTGCTATGAGAATAAAGTTTTTCAAAAATTTTATTAAGTTGTTGATAACCTATTTATAAATTGGCCTTTAGAATGGTTTGGCAAATGAGTCTTTTCCTCTTATATTCTTGTTTATTGACTCTTTAAAAATAATTTTTTTTGTTTCTAAAACATGGTCTTTTATTTCCTCTACCAATTTTATTTGAAAAGAAATCATCTTTACTGATAAAATCCTTTGTTTTTATCTTATATATTTATATTCTTGTTACTCTTTGAAAATAGGTTCCTTTTTTGGAAACTTGAAAACCATTATTTTTCTAAGTGGGTTATAAGTTATTAGGTTGATTTTATCTTACTTTAAAAAAACTAGTTTGTTTCTTGGTTTTGTTATGGAGTTGAAAAGACTTTAATCTTAAGCTTTTTATGAAAACTTTGAATACCAATAAATTATTTTTACTAAAACTTAGATTACCATATTATGAAAAGAAGGTGTTTATTTTTTTTTATTTCGTTGGTAAAACTATTCTTATTGTTATTTGAGAAAATGTTGTAAAAATCCATTTTTATGTTGTTGATGATAACTCATTTATTTAGTGACAAGTTACATAATAGAAAATTTAGTTTCAATTTCCTTTATTAAAGAAAAATTCTACTTTAAATATAGTTGAGACATTATCATTATGTAGATGCATGTATTATAAGCATGTAGTATGTAGAAGATGAAAATATAAAATAAGAAGCAAGATAATATTAATAAGCAATATAGCAATAATAAGTAAGATATTCTAGTCAAGTATTGGGAACCTTAGCTTCATCAAGATAACTCGGTCAAGTATTGAGAGCCTTAGCTTCATCAAGGCACCTCGGGACTATGTCCCAAAAAAAGAAAAGGAAAGAAAAGAAAAAGAATAATAGGAGCAAATATAGTAATAAGCTTGTTAGTGAGTTAGTGAGCATTTAAGCTCTAGAATATATATATATATATATGTATATATATATATGGTAACATATATATGAAGTTAGGTTAGAAGCATGATAATAACAATAAGATCATAATAATAACCATAATATTAAAACAACATAATATAAAATTTATTCACAAACATGAGCAAAACATGAACATAGTGTGGCTTCTGTAACATTTGAATATTTAAGAAACATACACCATGATCATATTAAGTTACATGACATGGTAGAAAAAAATGGATAAGAATTTTTACCTAAGAAAATAATATGGAAGTGGTATCGAAGAAAAGTTTGGATAGTGTTTATGTGTGTAGGAAATGTATAGAAAAATTTGGGTAGTAAAGAAAGAAAAGAGAGATTTTGGTAAAGAGTGTTTGAGGAGAGAATTTGGGAGAGTTTTAGTAAGGTGAAAGAGTGTGTAGGAATTAGAGGGAGATGAGGTATTTATAGAATTTTTGGAGTGAAAATTGTGTGAATTAAATAAATTAAAAAAGAGAAAATATAAATAAAATTGTGTGTGTTCATCATGGTCGGCGTGAATATGGAGAAGATAGAGAGAGATATTTTTTATTTATTTTATATTTTTGTTAATTAAAAGCAATAAGATGTAAAGTTTGATGTGAATGAAGATATATGGGTAAAGTAAATAGTATATAATAGGTTTGTAGAGTGTAGAAATAGGTGTAGAAAAAGTAAAGATAGGTGAATAGTATAGAATAGTACTATGAATAGTAAATAAGACAAATTAATACCGATAGTAATGAAAATACGCGTAGTTAAGCTACATTCTATATATTTAGATACCGAAAAAATTATAAAACTGATATTTTTGAAATCTTTGTATTTTTATGAGTTTATTGGTATTATCAAAATATTTTTGTTGTCAAGGGTACCAGGGCACGGTTTTCAAAAACTGATCTCGTTCGGTTCCGAAAGACACAAAAAATTATCGAATCTGATATTTTTATGCATCCCTATATTATTATGAAATATTATCCACCACTATCTCAATTTCGTCGTTTCGAGATTAGGAACACAGGATTGTCGGATCTAATCTATTAGAGTTTGATGCGTATATGCTGACCTTAGGGTTTCTAGTTGACTTTCGGTTTAGGGTTTTAACATAACTGTAGCATAAAATCTAGGGGATTACAACCTACCCCCTTTAAAGAAAGTTTTGTCCTCAAAACTTGAAATTTATACTTGATTCTCCAAATAAGCTCGAGTACTTCCTTCAGATTTCATCCTTAGCCTCTAAAGTAGCTTCCTCATGAGAACGATTTCTCCATAATACTTTGAATATCGAATCTCCTTGTTTCTGAGCTTCTAGACTTTGTGATTCAAGAGCTGAATAGGGTGTTCCTCATATGTAAGGTTTCCCCTCAATTGTACCGGTTCTAGCTCCATGATTCTGTCAGGATCTAGTACATGTTTTTCTCAGTACTGAAACATGTAACACATTATGTATACCTAAAAAATTTGGTGGCAATGTTAAGCGATAAACCAAATCACTAATCCTTTCAAGTATCTCAAACAGTCCAATGTACCTTGGGCTTAGCTTTTCTTGTGCTCGAACTTGGTGTATACTCTTTATGGAGTTAACCTTCAGACATACATGATCTTCGATTTTGAATTGAAAAACTCTTCATTTCTGATCCGCTAAACTCTTTTGTCTGTCCTAAGCTTCTTTCATTCTTTGTTGGATAATCTGAACCTTACTTGCCGCATCTTGAATGAGATCGGGTCCAATGGCCAACTTTTCCACATCATCCAAAACAAAGGCGTTCTACACTTTTGTCCATATAGGGCTTCGTAGGGTGGCATCTTGATGGTCAAATGATTGCTATTGTTATAAGAAAATTCAACCAAAGGCAAGTACACTTCCCAACTACCTTTGAATTCCATAACACAAGCTCAGAGCATGTCTTCCAAAGTTTGGATCGTTCGTTTTGACTGTCCATCAGTCTGTAGGTGATAAGCGGTGCTGAAATGCAACTTAGTTCCCATACATTTTGGCAGACTTGTCCAAAACTTCGATACAAATCTCGGGTCTCTGTTTGATACTATTCCTATCAGGGCTCCATGTAGCCACACAATTTCTCTTATATATAGCTTAGCTAACTTGTCCATTGAATAGGTCATATTCATTGGAATAAGGTGTGCCGATCCACTATGACCTATATGGCATCGTATCCAACTGGTGTTTAGGGTAAACCACATACAAAACCATTGTAATTTGATCCCACTTCCAGTCTATGGTTTTAACAATCCTCCTAGCCTTTGATGTTCCACTTTAACTTGTTGGCACATAGGACATTTCATCACAAAGTTTACCACATCACTCTTCATGCCATTCCACGAATAGTGACCCTTTAGATCTTGGTACATCTTTGTTCCACTAGGGTATATGGTATATCCGGAGTTATGCGCTTCTTCCATAATTTCCCTTTTCATCTCTTTGTCATCCGGGACACATAACCTTCCGTTCATCTTGACTACTTCCTTATCATCAATTTCAAAATTTGTGTATCTCCCCTCTTGAACTTCTTGTTTTATCTTCTAGATCACATCATCGTATTGTTGTGCCTCCTTGATCCTTTCTATCAAAGTTGGTTCCATAACCAATTTTGAAATCTCCACGTCTATTCCAATGAACTTAATGCTTAACCTTTCAAATTCCTTAATCAATTCCTTCTTATCGGTTAGCAATGCAGCGACTTCCCCATGGTTCTTTTGACTTAATACGTTTGCTACCGCATTTACTCTCCCCAAGCAATAATTAATGCCAAGGTCATAATCCTTTATTAGCTCTAACCATCTCCTCCGTCGCATGTTTAACTCCTTCTGTGTGAACAAATACTTAAGGCTCTTGAGATCCGTATAAATCTTGCATCTTTGCCCATAAAGATAGTGTCTCCATAGCTTGAGTGCAAACACTACAGCTGCCAGCTCGAGATCATGGGTCGGGAAATTTTGCTCATGCGGTCGCAATTGACGCGAAGCATAGACGATTACCTTCCCTTCTTACATCAACACACATCCAAGACTATTTCTTGATGAATCACTATATACCGTATAGGGCGTTTCTGGGTTTGGCAAAACTAAGATTGGTACCGAAACTAGCCGTCGTTTAAGCTCTCGAAAACTTTGGTCTCTCTTGTTCATCCATACAAACTTTTCATTCTTCTGGTTCAGTTGAGCCATTGGTCTGGCTATTTTGGAAAAGTCCTTCACAAACTTTCGATAATAACCAGCTAAACCCAAGAAACTCCTTACTTCAGTTATGGTCCTTAGCGGTTTCCACTCCATCACCGCTTTAATCTTTTCTAGGTCCACAGATGTTCCTTCCTTTGATACCACATAACCTAAGAAGGAAATCTGATCAAGTCAAAAATCACACTTCGACAACTTGGCATATAACTTATGCTCCCTCCTAATCTGTAATGTCATTCGCAAGTGTTCCTCATGTTGCTTGTGCGTCTTTGAGTAGATAAGGATATCATCGATGATTACTATAATACACTTGTCTAGCAAAGGCTTGTACACTCGGTTCATTAAATCCATAAAAGCAGCTGGCGCATTCGTCAATCCAAAAGACATCACTAAAAAATCGTAGTGTCTGTATCTTGTTCGAAATGCCATCTTTGACACATATTCGGGTTTGATCCTTAGCTGGTGGTGTCTTGAACACAAATCAATCCGTGAGAACACTCATGCTCCTTGCAATTGATCAAAGAGATCATCAATCCGCGGCAATGGATATTTATTCTTGATGATGACCTTATTGAGTTATCGATAGTCTATACAAAGCCTCATGCATCCATCCTTCTTAACAAATAACACCGGAGCTTCCCAAGGTGAGACTCATGGTCTAATGAATCCTTTGTCTAGCAACTCTTGTAGCTACTTTTGTAATTCCTTGAACTCCATGGTTGCCATACGATATGGTGCCTTTGATATTGGCTCCATGTTTGCCATCAACTCGATTTCGAAATAGATCTCTCTCTTTAGTGGTAACCCAGGCAAATCCCGTTGAAAAAAACATCCAGGAACTCATTAACAATAGGAATGTTCTCCAAAACAGGCTCCTCTTGTCACGCCCCAAGGGATACCCTAAACGTGGCAGTCCGCTATACGCAATATTATAGCCTAGGAATGACTACCTTAGTCACACAAAGGCTTCCATATCATGTACAAGGCGTACATCACAACCAAGGGAACGCATCGGGTAACGCAATTTATATTGATAATAAATAAGTAAAAAGGCAAAGAGAATATTTATCATAAAACATAAACATATTAAATTACAATTCTTAGGGGTATATCCCTCTATTATCTTCAAATAAATATACATCTTAGAATCTCCAAAATACTAACATAGAATTCATTACATATAAAGAACCTCACAAAATTACTTTCATCTTATGTTTCCATTTCCTTCATAGAAGCTTAACATCCTTCCATGACTTCCTTAATGTCATGATCCTCAACTTAAGCCATGGGTATACCTGTTTCAACAAAATCTATCAGGGTATAAGCTACAACTAGCTTAGTGAGATATTCATTTTCACTTACACCATGTTTTCAAACAAGTTCATTTAAATTTTCACACATATGCTATGCGTACAATTCAACAATCACGTGATATGCGAATATATATATAGTTATCTGAAAACCATATATAGAATGGATTTCCCCCTCCGTATCGAATGTTAGGGAATGGATGATGAAGATCTTCGATCTTCTACTGTTAGTCCCTAGGTCCCCACCTAAAGAGTTTGGTTGGCTCGGCTCCGAACCTAGAGTCGCATTCCCCGGGTGATTTAGATTCTCTAGGAAGGAACATGGCCCTTGTTACGACACGATAACAGCCAATCTAACTTTATACGTAAGAGTAGTAATCTTCCGAAAGAGATGTGACTTGATGGATGCTATGCATGAGCATTTTATTTTTCTTAAGCCAAACCTTATTAAGATTTATTAGGGGGCGATCAATCAATTTAGCAAATAATAAATAGTCATACAAGTAAGTAAACAAAAACACTTAAACAGGTAGTTTGAAGTTGCGATATTCTTAATTCTCATTTCATGCATAAACAAAGAATCACATATATATACATAACCCCGAATTCCTCAAATATATATCCATTTTTATCTTTTCTTAGTGTATTAATGCTACTACTTCACAAGCACAAGCAAGGTAACGAATTAAGAGGAATAACTCACTTGTCCATTTCGCGATCTTCTTAGTCGTAGTAATCCTCAAGAAGGGTAATCTTGTATCTTTCGTCACCTAGAGAAAAGAAATATCCGGGATATGTATTTCGTTGAAATTCTACTTAAACTTTCTAATTCTATTTCACTATGTTTGTCAAATTCGTATAGAATGAAATTCCAATTTAAAATGGTCATAACTTGCTCATTTTAACTCGAAATTTCGCATATAATATATTGTTTTCTACCTATTCGAAAAGATCTATCCATTTCTAAGGTTATCTTTTTCATATAACATCATTTGGGTTCCGAAAACGTTGGGTGCAGATTTAAAACGAATATTTCTAGATTTTTGCAAAACCATTTTCTAACTCAACTTCATTCAAAAATCCTTCAGTAAAAATAATATATATATATATATATATACAGAATTGATAAATCCTTTGTATATAAATAAGCTCACTTTATATGCAAAAATTCTAATGGTAGTGTCTCAACAATTTATTTCATAAAACAATTCTTTTAAAGTGTTAAAACTTATCTTGATAAATTTCTTTTCAAGGATTTGGAAGAGACTTTATATTTTCATAGGCTATTATAAATGAATATATTCTTATTTCATTTTCTTCATTCTTTTTCCAAAAACAAGTAAATTTTCCTTTAACCTCACTTTTTCATAAAAGATTAAATTTATCAAAAGTGTATTAAGTTGTCGAAAACTTATTTACAAATTTGTATTTAGAATGGTTTTAGAAAATGAGTCTTATCCTCTTATATTTATTATCTAAAATATAAGTTCTTGTTTTCTAAAAACTTATTCTTTTATTTCCTTTGAAAATAATCCTCTTTATTGATAAAATCCTTTTTTTTTAATCTTATCTTATTTATATTCTTTGAAAATAAGTTTTTTCTTTAGAAACTTGAAAATCATTATTTTCCTAAGTGGGTTATAACTTTATGGGTTGAATTTATCTTGTCACGCCCCATAGGGGTATCCTAAACGTGACAGTCCGCCACATACTATATAAGACTCTCGAATTACTATCCGAGCCCTTCGGGAGTCTTGTATAGACGTAAAGCGTCCATTTACAACAATAGAATACTCTCTTTAATGGAATTAAGAAGTTTAATGTGGCATTCGATAGCCATAGATAATAAATCAAAACACATACATAAGTTACAAAGTTTAAGGGGCATTCCCCCACAAAAAAATATTAAGGTCCATTACAGTCATCCAGAGTCTTTTGGTTTCCTGTGAAAGTCTAAACAAAACCGAAATAAACTTCTAAGGGAAACTCCTAGCTCCGGTACTTGAGCTGTAGCTTGCCTTGGCCTAAGCCAAATGAACTCGTGCTACAACAAGTAAAAACTATAGGGGCGTAAGCTAACTAGCTTAGTGAGTGAAAACTTCCACATCGCAATTAAGCCATAACATTCAAGCAAGTGATTATTCAATCAAATGCAATGCATCAAACACGTGAATTCAACAAACATATGACCAGCTGGAAATCATATGTGGATGGACTTGCGCCCTCCATCCCGGATTAGCAGATTAACGAATCTTGCGGTTCGACGCCGTTTAATCTCACGGTCAACTGAACAATGATTCGTTTTATGGATCACGATTAACCAACATATTCGTTTTATAGATCACGATTAACCAACAAATGCTAATGCTCCTTCCCCATCGTGATATCAATGAGTTCAAATTTGTATTGAGTGTCTAATAATCGATTAATCCAATTCTTTTAGGTGGCCAAGCAATATTGGCAGACAATCAATTCTAGCTCTTCTATATACAAGCAATGGGTTATCACCCGGCTTCGATATTCTTTAAATTCAACTTCACATATCAGCAGCAGATAATTATAATTCCCAACTAACCCCATCATGCATAATCATTCGTTTTATCTTTGCTTAGCAACTAGTGCAACTACCATTACAATCACAAGCAATAATTGAAATCGGAAGTGATACTCACTCGGCCATGGTACGCCGGTCTCTTAGTAATAGTAGTCGGGTGGTAGGGTATCGTCGTTATCGGGATCACCTACCAAATAAGAATAACCTAATGAGAATCTCATCACTTAACTAATTTAAACTATACATCTAAACTAAACAAAATCGTGATTCTCGCTATTTGCGGAAGTTCCAACTTAAAACGGCCATAACTTGGTTATTTTAACTTGGAATTTCGCAAATTTTATATCGATTTCTATCTACTTCGAAAGATCTATCTATTTCTATTATTAATTCCAAGTTTTGAAAACATTTATGTCACGGAACAGAGGGATCCGATCTGTTCTATAACTTCTCCATTTCCGAAAACTTGTTTTGCACTTAATCAAAATGTTTCTAGTTGATGATTTATGTATAGATAAAATATGAATGAATTGCTAATATGAATGACATGTAATGAGTTCAATATATGCATGATCTTGATAATTTGTGATAATGAAACTTTAGGAACTCCTAATTTTTACAAGACTCCAACAATAGTTATTTCTTAAAAATTCACTTTTTCCAATTTTGCATCTCCTTAGTGTTTTGGGTTTTATTCTTAGAATTTACTTGCTATCTAAATAAAAATGAGTCTTCATCATCTATACTATCCAAGACCTTGATTTCCACATAAAAATTTACATTTTTCACTTTGCAAGTATATTTTTAAATAAGCTTTTCACAAAAATCCGAATTTTGGAAAAAAAATCATTTCTTGCATGTTTCCATTGGGAAAACTTGTTTAATGCATCAAAATTTAAAGCTTTACTATATCTATTACTAAGGACTTTATTTAACACATAAAACATGAAATTTGAGCTTGAATACTAAGTGTTTATATAGACATTCTCAAATTACGAATTTAACAAATTGAACACTAACTCAAAATTTTCTATCTTAATTCTACTACTTGTTTTACACATTACTCATGTCTAAACTCATTTCAACTTGTAAAAATCATTACTTAGAGATACCTATTACATATACCTTTCATTTTTCATGTAAAATATGAGTTTCAAAGTGGTTTCAAGGGTTTTTAAAATAGGTCTTGAAGTTCATCCGAATTGTCCATTAAACATTTCTAACAAAAACCTTTTCTTTTCAAGTTCCTTGTCTTATATTCATAAAGATCTACCATCTAACACATTTATATATGGAAGACTAAGCTTTTATGATCATTAATGCATGAAAACACAAAATACTCATATGAACATGAATGTCAAGAAAAACATGAGTGTCTAAACACTAGATCTACAACTTATAGTGCATGAAAATGAGTTTAAAGTCATGAACATAAATTTTTCATGCAAGATCTCTACTTTTATGTGCATGAACATAATAATACTTCAACAAAAGCTTGTTAAACACAAGATCTACTCTTGTAATGGCTTGAGATTCATGTATTAATGTTTTCTCATCCTTAGCATTTGCTCATTGGCATTTCAAGATGAAAACACACAAGAATACTCTTGCCATTGCAAGATTAAGTAGTAGAAAGGCTAGAAATCATCACCTAAAAGAAGATTTGAAGAAGAAAAGAAGATGAAATGAGCTTGTGTGTGTGTGTGAGGGAGGCTAGGGTTCACGGCAAGAATAGGGAGAAAAGAGAGTGTTTTGCTTTTGTAAAAATTTTGAATGAGTGCAAAATGAGAGGAGAGAGAGAAAATGAGCTTATATATTAAGGGAATTGGGGTTTAAATGTATTAAAAAGAGTAAAAATAAAACAAATAGAGGGAAATGGGGGAGGGTGTGCGCCGGCCACACTGGAGGGAAGAGAGAGGGTGTGAATTGAATTTGATATATTTTGTAATTTAAGTAATAAAATGTAATAAATGTAATAATTAAGTAGGAAACAAAATTTTCTTGGAAAAGAAAATATAATGAGTAGTTTTAAGGATGTAAGAATAAGATATGGGTAGTGTGTAGTGTAGATTGTACTAGTGAATAGTGGTAAATAGTAGACAAGACATCTATTTTATTAGTAGTAAAGAAAATACGAGAAAAAGGCTATAACTGTAATTTTTATAGCCCGGAAAATTATAAAATTTATATTTTTGAAATCCTTATAAAATTTCGATTCTAATGAATATTCTGGAATATTTTTCTGATTTTCTAAATCCTGGGGCTCGTTTTCCGTAATGGAGCTCGGGAATGCCCGGAATAGAAATTTTTCCAAAATTAAAACTTTCTAAGGTTTGAAATATACTTTAAAACAACAAATCACATTAATTTATTTTATAAAACTTCTTTTGTTATGAAACAGAAGGAAAGCCGGATTTAGGGTTTCTAAGCTTCTCTCACTGAGCTTGAACTAGACCGATTTAGGGTTTTGCTTTTCGGTTCCCGGAGTTTACTTGACCACTAAAAATATCGGGTTTTACAACCTCCCCACCTTAAACAAAGTTTTGTCCTCAAAACTGAACTGACGTACCTTGTCCTTCAAATAACTCAGGGTACTTCCTTCGGATCTCCTCCTCAGCTTCCTAAGTTACTTCTTCAAAGGCATGATTCCTCCATAATACTTTAACATAATGAATGTCCTTATTCCGTAGCCTTTGCGTTTTCTTATCCAATACCTTTATGGGGTATTCTTCATATGTCAGATTTTCCCTTAGCTGAATAGGTTCCAATTCCAAAATCCTCTCCGGGCCAGGCACATACTTTCTAAACACTGACACATGAAACACATTGTGAATCCCGGATAAATTTGGCGGTAAAGCTAGCCGATACGCTAGATCTCCGACTCTTTCCAAAATTTCGAAGGGTCCAATATATCTCGGGCTTAGTTTTCCTTATGTACGCATTCTTTTATACTCTTAATCGGACTTATCTTCAGGTACACATGGTCACCTACTTTGAATTTGAGTTCCCTTCTTTTCAAATCTGCCCAGCTCTTTTGTCTATCCTGAGCCTCTTTCATTTTCCGCTGGATTACCCTCACCTTATCGGCCACTTCTTGTACCAATTCTGGCCCGATAGCTATCTTTTCCACTTTGTTCCAAAACAGAGGGGATCTACAATGCCGTCTATACAAGGCTTCATGGGGAGGCACTAAATAGTTGAGTGGTAGCTGTTATTGTAAGCAAACTCGATGAGATGTACATGACTATCCCAACTCCCTTTGAATTCCAAGGCACAAGCTCTCAACATGTCTTCTAGGGTTTGGATCGTCCGCTCAGACTGTCCATCGGTCTGAGGGTGATATGCTGTACTGAAGTGCAATTTGGTGCCCAAACTCTTTTGCAGGCTTGTCTAAAACTTAGACATAAATCTTGGGTCTCTGTTCGAAATAATCCCTGTTGGTATGCCACCAATTTCCCGAATGTAGATCTTAGCTAGCTTTTCCATTGAATAAGTCATATTTATGGGTAAGAAGTGGGCTGACTTAGTTAACCGATCCACTATTACCCATACAGCATCACAACCTAATGAAGTCTTTGGGAAACCACACACAAAATCCATGGATATCTGATCCCACTTCCATTCGAGGATAGGTAAAGGCTTTAGCAATCCGCCTGGCCTTTGGTGCTTTACTTTCACTTGTTGGCAAACCGGACACTTCATCACATAATCTGCTACATCTCTCTTCATGCCGTTCCACCAATAGTGGCTTTTCAAATCTTGGTACCTCCCGGATGCATCGTGTAACCGGAGTTATGGGCTTCACTCATTATTTCCTTTCTCAACTCCTCATCTTCCGGCACACACAACCTTCCCTTCATTCTGATCACATCCTCGTCGTCTACTGTAAAGTCCAGGTATTTCCCTACTTGGGTTTCCTTTTTAATCTTTTGTATCACCTCGTCATACCTTTGGGCTTCCTTGATTCTCTCTATTAGGGTTGGTTCCAATGCCAGATTAGCTATCTCAAGCTCTGTACTTTGGTCTCTGAACTCAATCTTCAATCTCTCAAAATCCCTAATCAGATCTCCTTGACTTGTGATCAAGGCAGCTACTTCCCCATAACTTTTCCGACTTAGGCTATCCGCAACTGCATTAACCTTCCCTGGGCAGTAGTTTATTCCCAAATCATAATCTTTTATTAGTTTCAACCATCTCCTTTGTCTCATGTTTAACTCCTTTTGTGTGAACAGATACTTAAGGCTTTTATGATCCGTATATATCTCATACCTCTGTCCATATAAATAGTGTCTCCAAAGTTTCAGAGTGAAGACAACCGCGACCAATTCCAGATCATGTGTGGGGTAGTTTTACTCGTGGGGTCTCAACTGTCGAGAGGCATAGGCAATAACTTTCCCTTCTTGCATTAATACGCATCCAAGGCCATTCCTCGAAGAGTCACTATGCACTGTATAAGACTTTTCTGGGTCCGGTAGAACCAAGATCGGTGCTGATACCAGCCGCCGTTTCAACTCCTGGAAACTCTGTTCCCTCTTATCTGTCCAAACAAATTTCTCATTCTTTTGGGTCAGTTGAGTCAGTGGCTTAGCTATCTTCGAGAAATCCTTCACAAATTTGCGATAGTAGCTAGCCAATCCCAAGAAACTTCTCACTTCGGTAACCGTTTGCGGCTGTTTCCATTCTACTACAGCCTTAATCTTTTCGGGGTCAACTGATATCCTTCCCCAGTTACCACATGTCCAAGAAAAGATATTCTATCCAACCAAAAATCACATTTGGACAATTTGGCGTACAACTTATTTTCTCTCAAGGTTTGCAGCGCCAATCGAAGATGTTCTTCATGTTGTTCCTCGGTATTAGAATATATCAGGATATCATCTATGAAGACTATTACGCACTATCCAAAAGTGGTTTGTAAACCCTGTTCATGAGGTCCATAAATGCAACTGGTGCATTAGTCAGCCCAAATGACATCACCAAAAACTCGTAGTGTCCATAACGAGTACGAAAAGCTATCTTTGGTACATCCTCAGGCTTTATTCTTAACTGATGGTATCCCGAACGTAGATCAATGCGTGAAAACACGCACACCCCTTGCAGTTGGTCAAACAAATCGTCAATTTTTGGCAAAGGGTATCGATTCTTGATAGTCACTTTATTTAACTCACGGCAATCGATACACAATCTCATTGATCCATCCTTTTTCTTTACAAATAGGACAGGTGCGCCCCATGGCGACACACTTGGTCTTATGAATTTTTGATCCAAAAGTTCTTGTAATTGTGTCTTTAACTCCTTTAACTCGGCCGGTGCCATCCAGTATGGTGCTTTGGATATCGGTTCGGTGTTTGGAGCTAAAACAATCTCAAAATCAATTTCCCTCTTTAGTGGTAACCCTGGCAAAATCTCTGGAAACACATCTAAATATTCATTTACCACCGGTATGTCCTTTTTCTCCGAGTTTCCTCTTCATCCAAGATACCTTCGATGGGTACTATCTCTTCATCCTCCATCATCAATTCGAAAGAGTTTAATCCAAATCTTCTTGGAACTAGGGTTTCTCCTACAAACTCCACTTTTCCTCCCGAGTGATCATATAAACACACTATCCTCTTTTGGCAATCCACTACTACTTTTACCCTACTTAACCAGTTCATGCTAAGGATAACTTCGTATTTGTTCATCCCCAATATTATCAAATCACTTCCCGAGTGGTATCCTTGAATTTCCAATGGGCAATCTTTTATTATCTCCCGAGTCGACACAACACTTCCGATAGGTGTCTTAATTCTCAGATTAACAGTAGTTGTGGCTATAGGTAATCCAAGTTGATTAGCCAAACTAGTGGTGATGAACGAATGTGTCGCTTCCGTGTCAAACAAAACATAAGCCTCCATTTTATTCACCCGTATGTGTCCTGTGGTCAACAAACATCCATCACTTCTTAGCCCTAAAACACTCTCATAGCTACCTATGTGGGGTTTTTAACTTCTAGCTTTCCCATAAACATATTTCAATTTATTTCAGACAACAATTAAAAAAATAAATTAACTTTCAACTTAAGAGGGTTTTTGCTACTAACCTGTCATTAAACCGCCATCCGCGCCGTCACTTTGATCCATGGCTGCCAATTCCACCTCCTCATCCTCATCTTCTTCTACCATCCACTGGCCTTCGAAGTTATAAAGCCTCATCCCATGCATCGCCGAAGCTGCACGGCTCCCACTTTTACTACCTGACCTCATAGGGTTGGTATTGCTTGAAGTCTCAAAGGGTCGAGCGGCCACACTTTTTTGTTGCGAACATTCAGAGGCTAAGTGCTCCTTCTCTTTGCAAATGAAGCAAGTCACGGCCATCTTCTTTGGGCATGTATAAACCATATGGCCAGCATCGCCACAATAATAACATTTGTTTCTCAACAGTGGGCATTGCCTAGGAACATGAGTCTCCTTGCATTTCCAACAAGTGACATTGGCCTTAAACTGAGTCAGCCTTCCACTAGCATCATCCTTAAATCACTGATACAGTTTGTACCTCCTTCCTTTAAATCTTGAGCTTGAGGCGTCAAACGGCCTTCTCCTGAATACTCTTTTGTCGAGTTCCTGGTATTTCTTTTTCCTGGCTCCTTCAATCACTCGAGCCTTTTCTACCAACTCAGGGTAGGTCCTCACTCTAAATTCTTCCAATTTAATCCGTAACTCCTCAACCAAACCTCCCAGGAATACTTGTTTCTTCAATTCCTCACTATCTCTGAAGGATTCAGGTGCGTATTGCAGCAAGTGAGTAAACTCAGTTTCATATTATTCCACGGTTCTTCCTTTTTGCTTAACATGGAGGAAGTTCGCACTATACTTTACTCTTAAGCTGGAGGGAAATAATTTTCCAAGAATTCCCGGCGAAAAGATTCCCATGTTACCAGTGGAGCCAAGTTTCTTCTTTTAGAGTCCCACCAGACCCTCGCATTGTATCTCAACATATAAGTTCCATACTCCAGTTGTAAATAGGGTGGGATCTCATAAGCTGCAAAAGATCGTTCAATCTGAGCTATCCAATCATCAGCTTCATCAGGTCTACCAAACGCCCCATCAAAATACCGGTTACTTTTAATGAAGTCCGGCAAGGAGCTTCGATGAGTCCTTCGGTATGGTGGAGGTGGTGGTAAGGGCACATTGTAGGAATGCTCCTCCTGTGGAGCAGGTGCTTCAGCAGTCACTTCCCGGTGATCTGCAGGTGGTGGTGGATGCGGAGCAGAATCCCGGACACTTTGTCCTTGGTGCGGGTTCTGATTTAGGTTTTGGTTCTGGATGAATGTATTCAAGAGATTGGCCAACTGTCCAATCGCATTCATCACATCACCCTGCTGGTTCTGGGGTGCCACTCCTTGTGGATTTGGTTGAGGTACGGCCGGTTAGTCGGCTTCGTTCGGGAGAGATTCTTGCTCCCGATTCCGAATCCGTCGGTTTCTTCTGTTTACACATTGTTTAATAACTCTTAGTATCTTTTTAACATTTTCAACTTTGAAGGAGTTAATTTGTTAAACAAGGTTCATAACTTTGCGAGAATTCGGAAATCAAAATTTCTAAAAGGAATTAAATCTCATAAACTTCATATAATCATAAGGAAAAACAAAAGAATTCATACATAAAGAAATAATTTGCAATTTCAAAATAATGACATGAATGAATGAGTGCTCATGCAGTTTATATGTGGTTAATGCTCTTTATGTCTAATGTCTACATGCTTGATTCTCATAACTTCTTTCTTTTGAAATAAACATGATCCTTCATTACTTTCGCGAGCCATACAAAAATTTACATCGGAGATTTTTGTTCACAAAATTTGGCTAGCTACATTCTAGTTCCAATTCTAAACATTTTTCCCTATTTCCGGAAACAAAACAAAATACAAGGAAAAAGAAAGAACAAAATACTAAACTATCTAGAAATCCTAAAGCAAATTGGCATCCCGCATTGCCTACTACAAAAGAAAAAGAAAGAAAAGACTTCACTTGGACTTCATGGGTCGGCTATCATTTCAACCTTCACTCATCACTACCATCATCAGAGGTCGAACTAGAGGGTCGCCTCCTACTGGAAGAGCCACCATCATCCTGTCGGACAAACAGACTAAGGTACTCTCTCACATTCATCCTCCGCCTCCTAGCGGGTCGAACTAAGACCTCTTGGTCTTGCTCATCACTTTCCTCCTCTCTTTCTATTCCTTGCTCCTCTCTCGGGTTCCCTTCTTCCTCTACATCTCTTGCTTCAGGTTCATCCACTTGGTTTTCCACTACCTCCGGTTCTCTCCTAAGTCCATCACCCACATTTTCCACTTCCTTGGGCTCGGGAGCCACGGTTCTAATACTACCACATCAAGCACAGGTGGATGTTCACCCTCAATGTAAATGTCCCTCCACAACAGGGGATCTACTCAGGCTCTACCCTCCCACTATCAGGAATCTCCAAAACTCGATTAAAATCCCACACAAACTGATTAGGTTCCGGATTCACTTCCCCTTCTGGTTCTATGGGTGGGTAAGGGTTTTGGGTACTACATTCTCCTCCCAATTAGGATCCTCCTTGGGGTCCTCTTCTTCCTCTTCCTCCTCCACTTCTTCATCAACCTCATTACTCACTCCAATCACAGGTGCATCATTTAATTGCATGCCTATATCACTAGCTGGTGGAGGTGGAATGATTACACGTGGTGGAATAATATCTAAGTAAATCGCATGCCATGTAATGTGATTCCATGCATCAGCTATGTTCCAATCATGGTGATCATACAAGTTATCATGGGCATAAACATATAAGGGACCTATAGGGATCCATACTCTAAAGTCTGGAGGGGTCGGGTTTCCCCATTCTTCAAAATAAAAGTAGCTTCTTTAGTCATGGGCTCATGCCCATATTCTACCATGATTAGTTCCAAAGTATATCGTCTCAGTTTGGTCCAATTTCTCCTTCCCATAGGATCATATCTCAACTGGTCAATCACACTGCCCATCTAGTATATCTTAGTCCTTCCTTCCACAATTGAACATTTCCCCTATAGTCGGGGATTCCTTGCTAGAGCAAAATCCTCACATAGCCTCAGTCTTAATCTGTACTCCACCATGGTCTCATCTGTTCTTTTGTAAAATTCTTAGCTCGTTCCCGGGTCTCACCCAAGGAGACCTACAACAAGATAAGACTCCTAATTAGATTAACAAAGAAAGATGTTTTCAACTCATTTTAACCTATTAGTTAACTTCTAAGTTCGGTTTCTTTTAATTCTATTGTCTTGTTTTATAACCTAGTGCTCTGATACCAACTTAAACTATCACACCCCATTGGGGTATCCTAAACGTAACAGTCCGCCACATACTATATAAGACTCTCGAATTACTATCCGAGCCCTTCGGGAGTCTTGTATAGACGTAAAGCGTCCTTTACAACAATAGAATACTCTTTAATGGATTAAGAAGTTTAATGTGGCATTCGATAGCCATAGATAATAAATCAAAACACATACAAAGTTACAAAGTCTAAGGGGCATTCCCCCACAAAAAATATTAAGGTCCATTACAGTCATCCAGAGTCTTTTGGTTTCCTGTGGAAGTCTAAACAAAACCGAAATAAACTTCTAAGGGAAACTCCTAGCTCCGGTACTGAGCTGTAGCTGCCTTGGCCTAAGCCAAATGAACTCGTGCTACAACAAGTAAAAACTATAGGGGCGTAAGCTAACTAGCTTAGTGAGTGAAAACTTCCACTTCGCAATTAAGCCATAACATTCAAGCAAGTGATTATTCAATCAAATGAAATGCATCAAACATGTGAATTCAACAAACATATGACCAGCGAAATCATATGTGGATGGACTTGCGCCCTCCATCCCGGTTAGCAGATTAACGAATCTTGCGGTCGACGCCGTTTAACTCACGGTCAACTGAACAATAATTCGTTTTATGGATCACGATTAACCAATATATTCGTTTTATGGATCACGATTAACCAACAAATGCTAATCCTTCCCCATCGTGATATCAATGAGTTCAAATTTGTATTGAGTGTCTAATAATCGATTAATCCAATTCTTTTAGGTGGCCAAGCAATATTGGCAGACAATCAATTCTAGCTCTTCTATATACAAGCAATGGGTTATACCGGCTTCGATATTCTTTAAATTCAACTTCACATATCAGCAGCAGATAATTATAATTCCCAACTAACCCCATCATGCATAATCATTCGTTTTATCTTTGCTTAGCAACTAGTGCAACTACCGTTACAATCACAAGCAATAATTGAAATCGGAAGTGATACTCACTCGGCCATGGTACGCCGGTCTCTTAGTAATAGTAGTCGGGTGGTAGGGTATCGTCGTTATCGGGATCACCTACCAAATAAGAATAACCTAATGAGAATCTCATCACTTAACTAATTTAAACTATACATCTAAACTAAACAAAATCGTGATTCTCGCTATTTGCGAAGTTCCAACTTAAAACGGCCATAACTTGGTTATTTTAACTTGGAATTTCGCAAATTTTATATCGATTTCTATCTACTTCGAAAGATCTATCTATTTCTATTATTAATTCCAAGTTTTGAAAACATTTATGTCACGGAACAGAGGGATCCGATCTGTTCTGTAACTTCTCCATTTCCGAAAAGTTGTTTTGCACTTAATCAAAATGTTTCTAGTTGATGATTTATGTATAGCTAAAATATGAATGAATTCCTAATATGAATGACATGTAATGAGTTCAATATATGCATGATCTTGATAATTTGTGATAATGAAACTTAGAACTCCTAATTTTTACAAGACTCCAACAATAGTTATTTCTTAAAAATTCACTTTTTCCAATTTTGCATCTCCTTAGTGTTTTTGGGTTTTATTCTTAGAATTTACTTGCTATCTAAATAAAAATGAGTCTTCATCATCTATACTATCCAAGACCTTGATTTCCACATAAAAATTTACATTTTTCACTTTGCAAGTATATTTTTAAATAAGCTTTTCATAAAAATCCGAATTTTGGAAAAAAAATCATTTCTTGCATGTTTCCTTTGAGAAAACTTGTTTAATGCATCAAAATTTAAAGCTTTACTATATCTATTACCTAAGGACTTCATTTAACACATAAAACATGAAATTTGAGCTTGAATACTAAGTGTTTATATAGACATCATCTCAAATTACGAATTTAACAAATTGAACACTAACTCAAAATTTTCTATCTTAATTCCACTACTTGTTTTACACATTACTCATGTCTAAACTCATTTCAGCTTGTAAAAATCATTACTTAGAGATACCTATTACATATACCTTTCATTTTTCATGTAAAATATGAGTTTCAAAGTGGTTTCAAGGGTTTTTAAAATAGGTCTTGAAGTTCATCCGAATTGTTCATTAAACATTTCTAACAAAAACCTTTTCTTTTCAAGTTCCCTGTCTTATATTCATAAAGATCTACCATCTAACACATTTATATATGGAAGACTAAGCTTTTATGATCATTAATGCATGAAAACACAAAATACTCATATGAACATGAATGTCAAGAAAAACATGAGTGTCTAAACACTAGATCTACAACTTATAGTGCATGAAAATGAGTTTAAAGTCATGACCATAAATTTTTCATGCAATATCTCTACTTTTATGCATGAACATAATAATACTTCAACAAAAGCTTGTTAAACACAAGATCTACTCTTGTAATGGCTTGATTCATGTATTAATGTTTTCTCATCCTTAGCATTTGCTCATTGGATTTCAAGATGAAAACACACAAGAATACTCTTGCCATTGCAAGATTAAGTAGTAGAAAGGCTAGAAATCATCACCTAAAAGAAGATTTGAAGAAGAAAAGAAGATGAAATGAGCTTGTGTGTGTGTGTGTGTGAGGGAGGCTAGGGTTCACGGCAAGAATAGGGGAGAAAAGAGAGTGTTTTGCTTTTGTAAAAATTTTGAATGAGTGCAAAATGAGAGAGAGAGAGAAAATGAGCTTATATATTAAGGAATTGGGTTTAAATGTATTAAAAAGAGTAAAAATAAAACAAATAGAGGGAAATGGGAGGGTGTGCGCGGCAACTGGAGGGAAGAGAGAGGGTGAGATTGAATTTGATATATTTTGTAATTTAAGTAATAAAATGTAATAAATGTAATAATTAAGTAGGAAACAAAATTTTCTTGGAAAAGAAAATATAATGAGTAGTTTTAAGGATGTAAGAATAAGATATGGGTAGTGTGTAGTGTAGATTGTACTAGTGAATAGTGGTAAATAGTAGACAAGACATCTATTTTACCAGTAGTAGAGAAAATACGGGAAAAAAGCTATAACTGTAATTTTTATAGCCCGGAAAATTATAAAATTTATATTTTTGAAATCCTTATAAAATTTCGATTCTAATGAAGATTCCGGAATATTTTTTTGAGTTTCTGATCCCGGGCTCGTTTTCCGTAATGGAGCTCGGGAATGCCCGGAATAGAAATTTTTCCAAAATTAAAACTTTCTAAGGTTTGAAATATACTTTAAAACAATAATTCACATTAATTTATTTTATAAAACTTCTTTTGTTATGAAACCGAAGTAAAGCCGGATTTAGGGTTTCTAAGTTTCTCTCACTGAGCTTGGACTAGACTGATTTAGGGTTTTGCTTTTCGGTTTCTGGAGTTTACTTTACCACTAAGAATACCGGGGTTTACACATCTTAACTTTGAAAACTAGTTTGTTTCTTAGTTTTATTATGGAGTTAAAAAGAGTTTATTCTTAAGCCTTTTGTGAAAACTTTGAATATTAACAATTTATTTTACGAAAACTTTGGTTACCATAATATACAAAAAAAGTATTTATTTCTTATATTTCCTTGGTAAAGCTATCTTTGTTATTTAAGAAAAATTTGAAAAAAACTTGTATTACTCTATTTCTATGTTGTTGATAATAACTCCATTATTTTGTAATAAGTCACATAATAGGAAATCTAGTTTTGAGTTCCTTTAATAAAGTAACATTCTGCTTTTGAATTAGTTGAGATAATATCATTATGTAGATGCAAGTATTATGAGCATATAAAATAATAAAAACATGATAAAATACTAGAAACAAATAATAATAAGCAAGATAATAATATATCAAGTATTGGGAACTTTAGCTTCATCAAGGTATCCCGGTCAAGTATTGGGAGCCTTAGCTTCATCAAGGCATCCTATGACTAAGAATAGACTAGTCCCAAAAGAATAAAGAAAATAAAGAAAAGATTGTTTTGACTTGATATGGACAAGACTAAGACTAGAAAGACTAGTCTTAAAGATTATATATAAATACATAAATATATTTAGTTAGATATAAATAATAAAATCAACATAACAACATAATAAATAGGATGTTCATATGCAAGAACAAAACATGAACATGTTGTTGCTTTTACTACTCATATGAGTTTCAAAACACCACCATAGTCATGTTGAGTTACATGACATAAGTAAATAAATAGTTGGAAGATGTTTACCTAAAGTGTTTACATTGTATGAAGATGGTAGATGAAAGGGGGTCTTATATGGGTAGTGATATGTAGTAGATAGTTTGTGTATAAGGGATGATTTTTGTGAAGAATTGGTTTAAGAGAGTTTTTCGTAGAGAGAAATCTTAAAGAGAGGATTTGTAGAGAGATTTTGAGAGAGTTTTGATAGTGAAATGAATTGTGTGAAATAATGAAGGAGAAAAGGGGTATTTATAGAATTTTGGAGTGAAGATTAGATGTAATTAAATTAATTGAAAAAAATTAAATAAAGATGAAGAGAGAGGGAAGAGTGGATGGCAACATCAAGGGGAGAGAGAGCAATTTGATTAAAAATTAATTTTAGAAGAAAAGTGTGAGAGAAGTTTAGTAATATGTGGTGTAGAATTTTTCTGGAAAAAGAAAATTGTAAGAAATAGGTATGTAGGTATAAGAATAGGTAGTAAGAAAAAGTAGAGATAGAGGAATAGTAATGAATAGTATAAAAGTACTATGAATAGTAAACTAGATAATTAAAATATTGATAGTAATAAAAATACTTGTATAAATGCGATATTTGTAATTTTTAGCTACCGAAAAATTCTAAAATTGATATTTTTGAAAACCTTACATTTTTACGAGTCTATTGGTATTAACGGAATATTTTTGTCTTCCGATGTACCGGGGCACGATTTTTGAAAACTGATCCCATTCGGATCCGAAGGATACTAGAAATTTAGGAATCTTATATTTTTAAGCTTCCCTATATTATTACGAACTATTATCAGCAATTATTTTTGTTTCATTGTTTAAGGTTTAAGAGCACGGGATTGCCGGATCTTAAACACTAGGATTGGTTGTAAGCTTTATTGACTTTTAGGATTTCAGTTTGACTTCGGTTTTGTTGATGTTATTCGTAAGATCATATAATTTTGAAGTTTTGACCGTTTTATATTTTTAGCTCGATATTTATGGTTTATCTTTTTTTATTTGTGATTATTTAATAGTTTTCAGTTCTCGAGATTGTTTAACCGTGTCTAGGGTTACGAGTTAACTCAGTTTGAATTTTGGTGAAAATTGAAAATTTTGATTCCAAAATTCACCGAGGGTTTTAAGATCTTAGCATTTCATTGTCGAGCATTATTTGAATATATCGTTTTGATTTGTGTTTTACGAATCGGGTAGATGATTTGATTTGGTGTACGGATGTTGATTCAACCGATAGTTGGATTTTCTCTTTTGTTTTTTAGGGTTCTCTTTTTCTCAAGATTAAGAAATCTCATTTTAATCTTATTTAGAATTAAGTTTTAACTTGGTTCGATTTTTAGGGTTTCGATTCCGGTGTTTGACTCTTAGGATTATTTTCTAAGAATTATGAAATTTTCAAGGGTTTACACCTCTTCTTCATTTCCGTATTACCATCGTAACTATCGACTCCATTTTCCTCTCTTTCTATCTACTCGAATAAGTACAATTCTTTTCCTCTTGAAATCATCGACTCTCTGACAAACGTTGCCTTTTCTCCTTTTTGATCCAAAAATTCTACTTTCTTATTCGGACAATCAACCTTAGCATTGGTAAGAGACAACCAACTCATACCTAAGATCACTTCATACTTAGTCATTTACATCACTATGAAATCACAGTTGGAAAGACGCCCTTGTATCATCAACGGACAATTTCTTAACATCTCTTTTGTTGTCACAACACTTCCCGTAGGGGTTTTTATCCTTAAACAAGAGGTGGTCATGGTTATAAGTAGTCCGGTTTCCTTAGCCAAGCTAGGCGTGTAAAGGAATGAGTTGCTCCAGAATAAAAAAAGGGCATAAGCATTTTGATGAGCTACTTATATTTTTCTCTGTGTTTTAACACGGGGGATTACTAAACTCCTATTCCATAATCCTATTTATTTATAAATCTACAGCTTACATACATATATGCTATTTCTTATGTCCGCATGAAAGAAAGAACAAAAACAACTCAGGGTTTAAGGCTAACTTGTGACTAGGTCATAGCTGAAGTCCTCATCCTCCTCAAGGGCAGCTAACTCTACTCCTTCCTCATCCACTTCCTCATCCATCTCCTTGCACATTCATTGTCCTTCCATATTGTAAATACGGAATCCGATCATTGATGATCCAACTTGATTCCCGTTTCCGCTTCCATTTCTAGACCTTTCTGAGGCAGATCCACCAGATGAACTAGCTGGGGCATTCTTCCTCTAAGGGCACTCGCTAAAAAAAGTCCAACTTGCTTGCAAGTATAGCAGGTATTTGTTGCTTTCTTCGGGCACTCGGGCATCTGTTGACTTGGGTCTCCATAGAAATAACACTTTCCTTGCAGTTGGGGGCATACCCTTGGGTAGTGCATCCCCTTACACTTCAAGCAGCTAATGGGTTTTGGTGTGAACTTTCCATTATTAGCATTACCTTTGAAGCTGCCCTTCTGTGGGTGTGTAGAGCTTGACCCCTCATGAAATCTTCGTCCAAAGATTGGTGCTTTCTTTTCCACAATTCTTGCCTTCCTTTTCTTGGCTCCTTCAACAATCCTGTCCCTTTCAACTAGTTCTTTGAAAGATCTTATATCAAACTCCTCCAACTTAACATGTAGCTCCTTACAAGCCATTTAAAAGACTTGCCTCTTGAGTTCTTCGCTATACTTATAGGAATCCGGTGCATACTGTAGCAATCAACTGAATTCAGTTTCATACTGCTCCACGGTCCTTCCCCTTCGAGCAATATGCCGAAAATCAGCACTATATTGAACCCTTAGACTTTCCAGAAAATAGTTCTCTAGAACTCTTGTCGGAACATCTCCTATGTCACAGGTGGCATCAACTCACGTCTCTTAGACTCCTACCAGACTCGGGCATTGAGACGAAGCATATAAGTGCCAAAGGTGATCCTCAAATGATTGGGCACTTCATAGGCATCAAATGATCTCTCAATCTGGGCTAACTAATCTTCAGCTTCATTTGGCTTCCCGAAAGCTTCATCAAAATACCGATTACTCTTAATGAACTCAAGTAAAGGTTGATCAATTACGTGTTGAAACAGATTGGCATCAATTGGATCATTTTCATTATTTTCTGCAATGAAGGCCGGCAATTCTGATGAAGAACGCCGCCGGCCTAGTTTTTAAATTGCCCACATACTCTGTAACAGACCGTATGCCACCTCTTGGAGAATCTATGCCACCGGCTTAGAGATGGCGTAAGATGGAAACAGTAGCTTTTTCCTTAACACTGGGAGGAAAGCTGCCAACGTTTATTAGGGTTTCTTCTCAACACCGGCATGAAAGCCGCTGGCGTAGGGCAAAGATTTGCCGATGTATGAAGGGAGAATTTGAATTCTAGAAATCAAAGCCCCGACGAACGTTGCCGACATTCGTGTAGATCTTGCCAGCGTATGGTGTAAGCCGGCAAGATCTGTAGGTACGCCACCAACGTAAGGCCGGTGTATGACCAAATTTCTATAAATACGAGAAGCGAAAAATACTTTCGACAGATTTCTTTTATATTATTTTCTCCTTCGTGTAAGAAAGTTTTGGAGTGTTCTTGGAGATTTATGCTTGGAAAATCATCGGGAGAGTATTTCCTGATCCAAAGTAAGTAATCCTAACCTTCTCATTGGGATTTTATGCAAATTTATACAAGTTTCTTGGGGTTTGGTTAAATTTTTACATAAAGGTTTTTAGAGAAAAACCCTAGCACATGTGAGATTTGAGAATTGGTGAATGCGAGACGGGTTTTAGTGATTCAAAATAGTAAGTAAATCTCCTCTATGATGAATTCAAACAAAATACGAATTAAATAATCCTTATACATTCTTATTATTGTGCATATTAGGGTTTTGGGTGAAATAATTGGTGTTTGTAGAGTTTGATCCGAATAAATAGTGCAGATAGCGGAGATTTTTTTTCAAGTTAGAATTTTTGGAGAATTTATGTTGGTTAGGGTATTTTGATAATGCGATCATATCTGTTGATGTATATATATGTTGTAACAGGACATTTGGAGTTTGTGAAACTGTTATTGGTGTGGATATAGGAGTATGTGGAGTTCGGGTTGACTTTGTTGTTGCTGGTATTAGGTTCTGAGGATTTGATTTAGATTCCTGAGATTCAGAAAGGTACGACCAATCTATTGTTTGATGTCTGTGCTTATAGATTAGAATTTTGTGAATGGATGTATGAACAGAATTGCATAATGAACTTAATAAATATTCGGCTTAATAATTGTCTGTCTGGTTGTGGTTGGCTTTGACCAGTAGAGACCTGGCAGACAGTGATACTGGTGAGGCACCCTGATGATCTTAGTGTGAGGTTGTCCCGAGTGGACTCATGCTAAGATATGATTCCGGTAGAATTTAGGTGTTCAGGATTTGGGATGTTTGGGAAGTACCCACTTATCCGTGTATATATATATATATATATATATGATTACTTATTTTCAAAATTAGTTGGTTGTTTTTAAAGTAGAGTTTGAGTTACTCTGAGCTTAGAATTTATGTATACTGGATTCTGAACTGTGTTGTTTTGCTGGACTAAAATAGATAATAAACTGTTGGATGCATTTAGTTCAGTTGCATTTATTTATACATGTTGTTTGTACATAACCTTGTATGTACTGGATTGGTTATTATCGTATTGGGCTTCGCCGCTCATTCTGTTATATTTCAGGTGCAGGTGATGATAGTGTGATATATGATCTATCAGGTTTTGATATCATCTATAAGGATGGGGATGGCGTTAGCGGTCCTGACTACCCTGCTGATGACTAGTTGTATATAGTCATCGATGATATAGAATGGATTAGAGAAGACTTTTTATGTCTGATTTATATTTTGTTCATTGAATTTTTAAGTTGTATTTGGAGTTTTCATGTGGTGATAGTTTTAGGGTATGGTTTGACTTGATGACCTGCAGTTAAGTCAACAATGTCTAGTTTGCTGATTATGGAGATTATATTCTTATCAAATGATTTATTTATGAGGACCACATGTCTTCTTTTATACATTGTGAGTTATTCAGGTGTTATTCAAGTTAATTGTGGAAATTATAGCCTTAGCGTGTCCTATTAAGAGAGGACACGTGGCGGGTTGTAATGCCAACAGATTAGGGCGTTATAACCTGGGTGAAGTATCCCTTGGGCTCCAACCAAAGATATGAGTATTGCAAGAGATATCTAAGAGGATATAAGCTATGCGCTTAGTGAGAATCATTTCTATAATCAAACACTCAACAAAAAATACTCAAGCAAGTTTATTTAAACAACCATATGAGATGCACAAGCACGTGGGCAAACAATGCATACGATTTTTGGGAATCATATGTTGAATGGATTTAACCCTTCATTCGGGGTTAGGGGTTCCAGGTCGAATCGACCGATTTTTATAAATATAATTCCTTTGTAGTTTTGTTCAAGCCACTACCTAGTTGAAAAACATAATTTCTTTCAGATGTTTATGCACCGCAATTTAATTCAGGCGACCCTTCACAGTTTTGTAGATTTTACGAGCTCTACGAGCCTCCTTACTTTGCCTTTGTCCCACTAAGGGTATAGTAATAAATGCAATGAACTCACCAAATGATATGCTTGAATCGGTTTAATTAAATACTCATGGCATTATTAAGTATTTTAGAGGTGATCATGGAAATTGCAGACAATTATTCCTATACTAGATCAAACACTTATTATGAACAATTCCTGCCTTGATATACTTAAACATAATTTCAACCATATATGTAAAGCACATGCACTTTTCCATTTTATCTTTCCTAAGTCTAATGCTATTAATTTTACAAGCAAAAGCATAAGTGTAAAAATGTAATCTCATTTGACCATTCGCGCTGAAACTTCTAGTTAAAGTAATCCTCGAGATATGGGAACTTGGTCTTCACGTCACCTATACAAGAGAAATACCCCAAATGAGTATTTCTTGGAAGTTTTTCTTAATCTTGCTAATTCTATTTCACTAAGTTCGTTAAAAATCGTATAGGATGAAATTCCAACTTAAAATGGCCATAACTTACTCATTTTAGCTCGGAATTTCATATATTATACACTGTTTTTCTATCTATGCAAAAAGATCTATCTATTCCTAAGGTTATTTTTGTCATAAAAGGTCTTTTGGGTTGTGAAAAAGATCGGTACAGAATCACCACGAAAATCCCAGCCCTTGAAATATAATTTCCAAACTTTTCTTTATCCAAAAATCCTTTAGTAAGAATATAAATATTTATATGATTGAAAAATCCTTTGGATATATATATATATATATAGACTCATATTATATGCAAAATTTAATGGGTTATCTCAACGATTATTTTTCTTAAAATAATTTGTCTTAAGATGTTGAAACTTGAATTTTAACAACTTCCTTTCTAAGTGTTTTGGAAGAACTTTATAAATTCTTGGGTCATTATAAATGAGTATATTCTTATAACTTTTTTTCTAGTTTCTTTTCAAAGACAAATTAATTTTTCTAAACCTTGATCTTTTAGGGTATCTACAAATTTTACCTCTAGTGATAAAATGAAGTTTTTCAAAATTTCTCATAAGTTGTTGATAGTTTTTAACAATTTGAGTTGTATTACATTTTTCCTTTCTAAATGGTTTTGATAAATATGTCTTTCTCCTCTTATATTCTTATTTCCTAAACTCTTTAAAGATAAATTTTTATTTCTAAAAACTTGGTCTTTTAAGTTCTTTACTAATTTTACTTGGAAGGAAATCATTTTTCAATATTTTCTTAAGTTGTTGATAATATCTATTATTTTTGAACTTATCATCTTTGTATTCTTTTTATTTCTTTGAAAATGGGTTTATCATTTAGAAATTTGACAACTTTTATTTTTCTAAGTGGGCTTATAATCTAGTGAGTTGATTTTTTTATCTTAACTTTGAAAACTAGTTTAGTTCTTAGGTTTTTATTATGATATTGAAAAAATCCTAATTTAACACTAAGTTTTATTAAGCTTTATGTTATTTATCATGAAAAGAAAGTGTTGATTTTCTTAGATAATTTTTTTGGAAACTCATCCTTATTGACATCTAAGAAAATTCATGGTGAGTTTGAAAAGGAGTTGTAAAAATCATTTTTTCTATGTTTTTGACGACAAAAGCTTTATTTGGTAACACAGTTACAAGATAAAAGAGTTTGGCTCCATTTTCCTTTGTTAAAGAAAATTTTCTCTTTATTTTGTTGAGACAATATCATTGTAATGATGCATGCATATAATTATATGAAAAAGATGAAAACATAAGAAAGCTATAAGAAGCAAAATAATAAGCAAGATAATAAGATCAAGTATTTGGAATCTTAGCTTCATCAAAGTATTCCGGTCAAGTATTGGGAACCTTAGCTTCATCAAGGCAACCCGAGACTAAGAATAGACTAGTCCCTAAAGGAAAAAGAAAGAGAAAGAAAAGAAAAGCAATAATAAGAGCAATAATAATAGCAAGAGCATGTTAGTGAAAGTTAATGAGCATTTAAGCTCTAATATATAGATATACATATATTTAATAATATATATAATATTATATTGGGGGCATAATAACAACAATAACATCATAATATCATAATAATAACAAAATACAAAATCAGAATACTTGGCATCTACAAGAACAAAACATGAACATGCTTTTGCTTCCATAACTCACACGAGCTTTAAGAAACAGCACCATGGTTGATGAGGATTGGATGGCGTCATGTATTTATTGATTAGTTTGAATTTTTTTTATATAACTTTTCAGTTTTTTTTTTTTTTGTATTTATTGCTTAGTTTGAATTTCTTTTCCTTGTATTTATTACCTAGTTTGAATTTCTTTTAAGTCTTCCATGTATTTATTATTTAGTTGCTTAAGTTTTAAGCTAACTAAGCCTATAAAAACCCATCATATGTAATCTTTCGAAACCAGAAAAGAATGAATGAAAATTTGAGATCTTTTTCTCTTTGAGTTCTGGAAAGAACTTATTTATGAACTTATCGGGAGTTTCCCGTGGCGTTCAACTCCTTTGACTTATCAATCGGTTTGCCATCACCGGTTGTGGCGTCTATGACTATACCAAGGTTCTTGCCTCCATATAGGCAATGGGTCGCGGTTTCCACCAGTTTTCTTAAATGGTCCTTAGGGTTCAATTCCATTTGACGAACGTTGGGTCTTAGGTTTAATATACCTAAGGTTTTTTGTATTAGAAGACTTGCTGAATTTGAAGTCGATGACTTTGTAGCTATGATAGAAAAAGCTCGAATTATTGAACGAACGAGGAAGTATGAAATTGAGAGATATAAGAAGAAAGGAACCATTTTTGGGAAAAGAATGTATGATGGTTCTATGACGAGTTCTGTGCCTAAGAAGGTTAAATTTTTCAAACCTTTCAATGCGAACAAGGGAGGAGTAATTGGGAAGAGTAATGTCACCTGCTGGAAATGTAAGGTTTTCATTATCCAAGGGATTGTCCACAATTGCAATACAAATGTTATTATTGTGGAGAAAGTGGGCACATGGCAAATAATTGTCCAAAAAGAAAAATTACAACTTGTTATGTATGTAACAAAGTTGGGCACATATCAACCAACTGTCTATGGAAAGTGAGTGCAGTAGCCGGATCTTCACAGCCAAAAGGAATGATTGGAGTCTCGGGATTGAAAAATGGAAACGCTAATAAAGCCAGTACGACGGCTAGAGTTTTTGCCATGTATGGAAATCCTGTTGAGAATGTGGAAATGGAGGAGGAAGAAGAAGGAAATATTTGGGAAGAAGTTGACCTTGAAGAATATGGACTTATTATAGGTATATAGTTACATATTTGTTTATTTAAAGCTATTAGACACAATCACAAGTAAATGAGCGATAGAAGTCCTTATGAATTGAAAATAATGTGAATTTAATAATTGATAAATAGGATCAATTCAAGTAGGGGATTAGACTGCATATGCTTTGTTTGACATGGGAGCAACACATTCTTTGATAAATACTGGATTAGCAAGACGTATAAGATTACCAATCGAAAGCATGAGTAAGGAATTGAGAGTTACTACGCCAACTGGAGATTTAGTAGTAACACGGGAAATGATAAAGAGTTGTCCATTAAAGATTGGAAATGAAGAATCAATTGCTGATTTAATCATGATAGATCTGCAAAAATATGATATTATTCTAAGTATGGTTTGGTTAACTGCTGTAAAAGCAAAAGTTAATTGCCATTTCAAAATGGTATCTTTTGTCAATAATCAAGGAGAAAGAAAGGAGTATAGAGGTGAGATACTCAAAGGAGTCAGGAATGAATAACAACAATTGAAGTGGAAAATGAAGAAGATATGGAGTTAAACGGGTGTATTCTTGGAACAACTGAGGGTGAATCCAAAGTATTAAATATTCATACTATCCGAACAGTATGTGAATACCCGGATATATTTCCAGACGAATTACCAGGATTACCCCCACACAGAGAAGTGGAATTTTCAATTGATTTGATATCTACAACAGAACCAGTATCAAAAGCTTCGTATCGCATGGCACCTGTAGAATTAAAAGAACTAAAGGTGCAACTATAGGAATTATTGGGCAAAGGATTTATCAGACCTAGTGTTTCACATTGGGGAGCATCAGTATTGTTTGTGAAGAAGAAAGATGGTTCAATGAGACTTTGTATTGATTATAGAGAATTAAACAGAGTAACTATCAAGAATAAATATCCTTTACCCAGAATTGATGATCTCTTTGATAAGTTGAGAGGAGCAAAGGTATTTTCTCAAATTGATTTAAATTTAGGATATCATCAAATCCGAATTAAAGCAGAGGATATACCAAATACTGCATTCCGAACTAGGTATGGTCATTATGAATTTTTAGTCATGCCATTTAGACTAACTAATGCACCTGCAGTTTTCATGGATCTGATGAATCGTATCTTTAGACCTTTGTTAGATATATGTGTGATTGTTTTCATAGATGATATACTTGTATATTCATCTATTGAAGAACAACATGATGAGAACTTGAGAAGTGTATTACAGATACTAAGAGACAATAAGCTATATGCCAAATTGTCTAAATGTGAATTTTGGCTTAGAAGTATATTATTACTTGGACATATTATTTCTAGAGAAGGAATATCGGTTGATCCCGCGAAAGTTAAAGCTATTGTGGAATGTAAAAGACCTGAAACTGTTACGAAAGTTAGGAGTTTCTTGGGATTGGCAGGATATTATCGAAAATTTGTGAAAGATTTCTCAAAAATTGCATGACCCTTGACACAATTGACCAGGAAGAATGAGAAATTTGAGTGGAATGATCAACGTGAACAAAGTTTCCAAGAACTGAAGAAGTGGTTAATATCAGCACCAATATTGGTTCTGCCCAATGACAAGGATCTATATATCTACAGTGATGCATCTAAAAATGGTTTAGGATGTGTGTTAATGCAAAATGGAAAAGTAATAGCATATGCTTCTAGACAATTAAAACCGCATGAGATGAATTACCCCACTCATGATCTGGAATTAGCTGCTATTGTATTTGCACTCAAGATTTGGCGTCACTACTTGTATGGACAGAAATGTGAAATATATACGGATCACAAAAGTTTGAAGTATATATTTACACAAAAAGAGTTGAACATGAGACAAAGACGATGGTTGGAATTGATTAAAGATTATGATCTTACCATTAATTACCATCCGGTAAAGTGAATGCCGTGGCTGATGCATTGAGTTGAAAGAGTTATGGAGAAGTGGCCTTAATATTGACGGAACAAAAATAACTTATCAAGGAATTTGAGAGATTAAACTTGGAATTTTCGATACAAGGTTTAGAAGCTAAATTAGGGAACTAATCTTAGAACCTACTTTACTCCAACGGATTAAGGAAGCTTAGAAAGAGGATATCGAAATCCAAGAGATTAAACAAGGGCTATTCCAAGGAAAATACAAGGATTTTCATGTGGATGAAGAAGAGGTGTTAAGAATGAATAAAAGATTGTATGTGCCACATGATGAAAACTTAAGGAAGGAATTAATGCATGAAGCACATTATTATGGATATTCTGTACACCCAAGAGAAACAAAGACATACCAAGAGCTGAAAAGTGCATATTGGTGGAATGGAATGAAAAAGGATATTGTAGAATTTGTTGCTAAATGCGATGTGTGTCAAAGGATAAAAGCTGAACACCAAAAACCAGGTGGATTGTTGAAACCATTGCCAATTTCCGAATGGAAATGGGATCAAATTTCTATGGATTTTTTATGCTCATTACCTAAGATAAAGGTAGGTCATGATGCTGTTTGGGTTATTGTGGATAGACTCACGAAATCAGCTCATTTCTTGCCAATTAACATGACATATTCATTAGAAAAGTTGGCACAAATATATTTGAAGGAGATTATGAGATTACATGGTGTACCTGTTAGTATATTATCAGATCGAGATCCACGGTTTGTTTCCAGATTTTGGCAAGGATTACAAAAAGCTTTGGGAACCTAATTAAAATTTAGCACAGCTCATCATCCTCAAACTGATGGACAAACAGAAAGGACTATTCAGACGCTGGAGGATATGTTAAGAGCATATTATGGAGTTCAAGGGAAATTGGGACCAACATTTACCACTAGTGGAATTTGCATACAATAACAGTTACCGTTCAAGCATAGGAATGCCACCTTATGAAGCTTTATATAGTAGAAAATGCCGGTTACCATTATTCTGGGATAACTTTGAGAAAGTATTGGTTGGACCTGAATTGGTTCAGGAAACAATTGAGAAGGTTTCAGTAATAAAGCAAAGAATGAAAGCAGCACAAGATAGACAAAAGAGTTGGGCGGATTTAAAGAGAAGAGAATTGGAATTTATTGAAGGAGAACATGTATACTTAAAGATAAGTCCAATCAAAAGTCTTTATGGTAGACAAACAAAAGGAAAGTTAAGTCCTAGATATTTTGGACCATTTGAGATATTAGAACGAGTTGGGAATCTGCCCTACCGTCTTGCATTACCACCCAATTTGTCTGGTATACATAATGTTTTTCCATGTATCGGTTCTAAGGAAATATGTACCGAATCCAGATAAGGTAGTTGAGTTGGAACCAATCGATTTGAAGGAGAATTTAACTTACGAAAAACATCCAGTTAAAATATTGGATTGAAAAGTGCAAGTTCTCAGGAATAAAGAAATTCACTATGTCAAAGTATTGTGGGATCTCCAAACAGAAGAGATTACATGGGAACTGGAAGAGGAGATCAAGAAAAACTATCCACATTTGTTTGAGAATTCAGGTACGTGCTCAAGCTTTGAGGACAAAGCTTATTTTAAGGGGGGGAGAATGTAAGCCCCAGAAATTTTCCACATTAGTATACGACTCTACAATAGAATGTATGAACTAGTTAATAGACTTAGATCCTAATAAAAGCCTAAGAATAGATCAATGCATTGAATTTGGTTAAATAAGGATTTAGAAATTGAATAAAGAACTTCTTTAACCCTAGTTGATATCCAAAAACGAGATTTCCTATCTTGAATGACTAATTCAAGATATGATTAAAAGAAACTCTAAAATTCAAACTCGAAACTTGTTATACAAATAGATTTAAATAGAAAAATATAAATATAAAGATTAAATGATTGCTTTTGAACTCAACAATGATTTGAGATTAGAACAATGAATAGTAATGAGCCTATATTTGGATTTGAACCCTAAATTTAAGATTCCTAAATAGTATTAAACGCTACTAATAAAATTTCATGATAGGTATCAAAACTAAAAATATGTAGATAATATAGCGTCTATATCAAGTGCGATATCAAGAAATTAATTAACTACGCTTATAGATAAGAAACGATAACCTAAAGATAAACCGCTAGGATTATAAATACACAACAAAAACATAAACTGATAAATAACTTAAGATCTAAACTTCAAATAAATAATTGAATCACACTATTCTTCTAATTAAGGTTTTCTTAAGCTATTGGAGCCTAAATAAAAAATTGACCTAGTGAACTTAAGAAACCTTAATCGCAGGAGATAAAATTATACAAATAATTAATCACGTAAATATAAAACTTAAAAGTATATTGTTTGATAATCCAAGTATTTTGTATCACCCTATAAATATATTTTTATACAAAAACTCTCAAATATTAGCTAATTCATGCCCGTATAACTTGGTAAACTATCCTAAAACTAAATTAAACAATTAACTAATATATATATATATATTATATACATTCGGTGGAGTTTCGGCTGCAAGTTAGCTTGGAATGCAACGGAAGAGGAGAGCCGAAATTTGAGCAATAATGCACCCAAGGAGTCAACAAAAACCAACTCCATAACCAATCAATGATTACCAAGTAAGCCTCTCATTAATAACAATGAAAATAACAGATCAAACACAGCTAAATGTAGGAGAAATTCGAAGCAAATTCGGAGGAAAATGCAGTCGTAACCTTCTCTTCTTCTCTCTCTCTCTCTCTATATATATATATACACCCACATTTAAAGCTCTTAATGAAGAAACCAACAAACATTAAACACTCACGAAAGTTACAGACCAAAATCACTTCTAATTAGCAGCCAATACAACCTAAAAACAGAAATCAAACCGTTTGAATCATCCAAGTTAGAATCAAAAGAAAAGCAATACGAAAAGTACTTGGAAACAAGTTTAAAGGTGAGTTGATGTAATTCGAATGGTTTTCTTTTAAATATAAGGATTAGAACTGACTTCTGATAATCATAGGAACATAATCAACACAAATACAAGCTTTGAATTCCATCAGATCGGCTCAACTGAGGTAAAAATCCGAAACCCTAGTTGTATTCTATTAAGATCGAAATCTAAGAATATATGTTTGTAGGAGCGTTAAGAGTTGTCTTATGTCTATATATAAGATATAGAAACACTTAGGAATAGTTTAGGAATGTTTTTAACGTGGAAAATCTAAGAAAAATGAATTGGATCATCGAGGAAGATGATGAACAGTACTAACACTGTCCATAAGCCGGCAGTGTGGTCGTTCAACGCCGGTGACTTACAAGGATAGGTCGGCGGTGTAGCGATGGCTTACACGAACAAAGCTACGTAAAAATTATTTTCACGTAAAAATGAAAGAATGCTGACTACCTGGGATTCTACGTCGGCAGCGTAGGGTCCAACGTACGTTGAAACCGACAGCTTTCAAAGCAGTGTAACCGATATGAATTTATATGCAAAACAAATAAACACCGGCATCTGGGTTTCAAAGCCGGCGGCGTTGAGCCGTCGTACACCTATATTTTCTTCTACGAAAGCTTGTTTTGAAATGAACATAATATATATATATATATATACACATATATATACCATAAGCTTTACTAAAAATATATTATATATATCTATGATAATACATAATTTATTAAGAAGACAACTAGATACAAACATTTAGAATAAATTTATGTATTATTTGATAATTATTAAAACCCTAGAATTAGAGAAAAATATTAAGTTTTAATAAAAGTCATAAATAATCAAATATTTGTTTTAGATAGATAAAATAGGTAAGAATGGAAATTGAAATAAGCTAAATTTACAAATAATGTGACTTCTAAAAATAACAAAATAATTATACGACATAAATTAGGAGAAACACAACGACACTAAGTAATAATAAATAAATATAATTTTCTAGATTGAATTCGATATAGAATAACATAAAATTAGTATTAGTCACTACAAAACTTGATAAATATCAAGTTTAGGACACTAGACACGTATAGGAATTTAACTATATAATCTATATTTTATTAATGAATACTTTATTCATCTTACTAGGTGACTTTGATACCCTAGAAGATCTTTCAGTCGATTATTACGATTAAGTCAGTATGAGCAGGTGAGTAATTTAGTCATATTGTACTATTTGTGTTGTAAATAGTTGAATATATGACACAAAGACAATCAAATGAATGTTTTGTTGGAAGTATGTTGTGATCTAATTATATGATTGTTAATCTATCATTACAAAAGTGATAATACAATGATTTGATGTTGTAAAGTAATATGATGATGTTTGTGTGTAATGTATGATCACCATGAAATTGAATAAGCACTATTAACTTAATAAATAATCTGGTCATGCATTGCACGTACTGCATTATTGCATATATAAATGGGTGACAGCCTGCTACGTATTAATATTTCGGTTCTCTGTTAACGCTTGGTTTTTATACAGTGGTAGTTCTTCCAAGGTTTTCTTTGTTCCGTTGGTTCTACGGGAACTAAGTGGTAACGAAGAACGCCGCCAGTAGTATCACTTTGAAATAATTAATACTTAGGGAGTTTCTAAGGTGGATACAGGAAATGGTCAGATAAATCCATTATATTTAAAGTGATAACCCTAAAACGAGAAATCGTTGATTTTCCTGTAAACTTAGTCGCTTCTAGGCGGGTGGGTCAAGAGGTAATTGTTCTTCAACCCTGATAAAGAGGCGTAAATCTTTTTCCCTGTTTGGATTCTAGATCATCCAAGCTTGTATCTGTGCATATGATTAAATGCTTGCATTACATATGATTTGCTAATAACTTGTGTGATGTATAATATGTCTGGTTATTCACTGAGCTGTGGTTTCGCTCATACTCCAACAGTCTTTTCAAGTTTACTCTACGACCCTGGTTAGTCACTTCCAGGAACATGACTCTAGTAAGAGCTTAGGAGCTGGAAGTCTATGGTTATACTTGGGAATTATGGATATGCTTTCTTAGAATAGATTAGTTAGTGCTAATGTATCAGTTGTGAACTGCAAGAATATTACTTGGTTTGTAATAGTTCTGTAATACTTTATGATTAAGATAGCAGTTATTTACCAATTTATTTCTTACATGTATTTATCATTTCTTATCAAGCAATTAAAAGATCCTATTGTTTTGAAAACCTATCATTCTCTGAAGATAATCTAGTAATAGTATTCAAGTGAGACTTGTTTACTTCTACTAGGGTATCCTCGGGGCGTGACACCTACCGTCTTGATTCGGATTAATTTTCAGTTCTTGAATTTCACCAACCCCTCATGGATTTATGTTCTCATTATCGATATCCATACTTAATGATGTTGGTCTTGCTCTTCTCACTATAGTAGGAGAGTTTTGGAGAATCTCTCTGGTTCTTCTCAATCCTTGATGTAATGTTCGCTCTGGTTCTGGATCAAAATCAACTAGTTTGATTTTACTGCTATGGGTCATAAACTTGTAACAAGAGAAAAATCAGAGTTTACATGAACAATGGTATAAGAACATAAAATAGAATAAAAAGCTAGATTAACAACAATTGGGTTTTCTTAATATTGTCAGTCGTATTGTTCCCTGGCAACGGCGCCAAAAACTTGATTAGTTCCAATCTGAGTTTAACAATTAATATCCAATAATCCTTTCCTAATATCAGATCAACAATAGGCAAGTGCACCTATCAATTGTAGTATAGGAATGGCTTATAGGGTCGTATTCCTCGGGGCCCTGACAAGTACTACTACTCGCCCTCTTATTTATTATTTAGTAATCGAATCAAATCAGGTTTAATTAACTACTCAATCAGTTAATTCTACAACTAAGCTATATTGGCTACAGAATTTTATCACAATAACATGTAAAATAGGAAATTGACAAAACTACTAACACAATATACAGCAGGGTTACTCCATCACATTAACATGACTTAACTAAATTCATCCATTTAATCACTTATCTGCGGAATTCTCAATTCATGATCACTATTCCCATAATACATCAATTCTAATCCTAATTGTATCCACTAGAATCTTTTCTAAGTTAATAGCCAATTCAGAATTGCATTAGAACTCTTATTATCCTCAAATTCCTTGAAAACATGCAGCAAACTTCCTATTAATATCTCTATCAACAGGAGTAATTTGTTCTAGTGCCTTAGATCTACTCAAAGGAATTGTTTCTCAACCTTTTCAATGAGATCTGATGTAGGATTATGTCGTGCACTACAATTTCCTAACTTTATTGAAGACCCATCACTAGAAATTCGTAATTAAAAAGATTAATAAAAAATACATATAAAATTCATGTTAATATGACTTCGTAACACCCTAATTACTACTCACTCGTGTTGGGATATAAACACAAACATAGAACAAACATAACGATAACAGAATAAAACATACAACAAGAGTAAGATAAGAAACAGAAATAAAAACCCCTTTGAATTATGATAACGTAGATGTTTGTACACATATGAATACTTGGATCCAATTGTCTCTCTCGAGTTCTTCTTGGAATCTTAACTACACTACAATACGTTCTACTTCGACTAACACATAGATTTCTTCCTAATAGATGTAATGGTGTTCAGAATGAATCTCTCCCTCTATATCCAATGGGTGTGGTGTATTTATATCTAAAAACACTTTTCCTGAAAGTTTCTATATGAAAATAGACGACTTTTCTTTTTAATGTTCAACGATCACACTGTTTCAAGAAAATGTAGGAAAATATTCATGACACATTTCCTAGAGTCACGACTGTACAAAGCACTTTGTTGACAATTTTCCATCTTGCACGGGCGTACACAAAGGCGTACTAAATATTGGAGTTATTCTTCAGCCAAGTGTTGCACGGGCGTACAAGTTAGAATCTCCTTCATTTTCCTTCCTCATTGCTTCATGTACGGGCGTACAAGATCCCGTACTAGCCACTGCTTCCATTTTTTCTCCATTTTGACAAATGCACGGCCGTACAAGGTGGACTCCCTTTATGCTTCTTGCTCCTTTGCTTGAATTTGATTGGATTCTCCTCACATTTCTTCCTTATATTGCCAACGTGCTCAAAATTGACTTGAAATGTGCTCAAAATTGACCTGAAATATATATATATATATATATACACTAATTAAGTACCTAATCTATTAAGAATCCCATCAATAAACCATAAAATAGACTCAATTTGCCATTTAAAATGATGATAAATTATGCCTATCAACGGGGTATGCCTATATGATGATGTAAGACTTTAATTTTTCAAGGTTATGTGATTATGATTATAAATTCTTGTATGCTATTTTATTGCTATCCTCTTAAAATACATTACTCCATCGGTGTCTCTCATATATCATGAAAGGATGCTTTATGCACGATATAAAAGCCTTTGCATGATTAAGGAAGTCATTCATAAGTTTTAATATTGTGTGCGGCGAACTGCCACGTTTAGGATACCCTTTGAGACACGACACACTCAGCCCACCACTGTCATACATAGGCCCTAAAGCCTAGAAAGTCATGTGCCTCGCCAACTTAAGAGGGATCAAGCCCAATGGCACCTCAGGTTTTGACCTAAAGAGGAAGCTTGAGGAGTTGCCTAGATTACTAATAGAGAAGGATTAAGGGCAACCTTTTCATGAGATCATCCCTTACGACAACCTCTACAGCAAGCCCACCACAAGACCGGGCTCACTGATAAACTATCTCCTTAGACTTGCCCAAGCTTAGTAGCCACCATATACCTGCATCCCATGGGACTTGAGGAGGGGGTGGGGGTCTAGCCATAGCTACTCTAGCTCGGGTGCCCTCATTACCTTGGGTACCACGTCAGCTACCAGGTGGAGATTCACTTTAACAAAAAAGATCTAATGAACTCTATCTTGGTATGACCATGAACTATAAATGACCCTTTCTTTTAGGTTTCGGGCCCCGGGGGGGGGGGGGGGGGGGGTGGTGGAGGGGGGGGGCAGGGGGAGGGGGTGTGGGCGAGGGCTAGGAAGGGAGGGAGGGAGGGAGAGAGAGAGAGACTTTTGGGTTTAAGTGAATACTCCTTTAACAGGTCTCTGAAGGAAAACCTATGGACTAACTTAGACATTAGAGTAGCCATGCTACGCATCCCTCAGTAAACCTCTGACTGCTTTACTATGTTTGTAGGGAGTTAATCTCTACTAGTGAAAAGCGAAACCTAAATCCAGCCTAGTTTAAGTAAACCCCGGTATTCTCAGCAATTAAGTAAACCCCGGGAGTTGAAAAGCGAAACCAAAATCCAGTCCAGTTTAAGTCTAGTGAGAGAAGCTTAGGAGCCCTAAATCCGGTTTTCCTTTAGTTTCATAATAAAAGAAGTTTTATAAAGTAAATGAATATAAATTATTGTTTTAAAGTATATTTTAAACCTTAGAAAGTTTTAAATTCGGGAATTTTTTAATTTCGGGCCTTCCCGAGCTCAATTAGGAAAAATGTGCCCTGGGACCAAACTAAAAATTTTTCGAAATATTCATTAGAATCGAAATTTTATAAGTATTTCAAAAATATCAATTTTATAATTTTCCGGGCTATAAAGTTACAGTTATAGCCTTTTTCCCGTATTTTCGTTACAACCGGTAAGTAGATGTCTTGTCTACTATTCACAAGTACAACCTACACTACACACTATCCATACCTATTCTTACATCCTTACAACTACTCATTTCAATTTTCTTTTCCAAGAAATTTTGTTTCCTAAATAATTATTACATTTATTACATTTTTACATAAATTACAAAATTTATCAAATTTTCAACTTCTCTCTCCCTCCCACACCATGGCGGCGCCCCCCTCCATTTCCCTCTAATTTTGTTTTATTTTTACTTCTTTTATTCAACTAAAACCCTAATGCATGTAATATATAAGCTTATGTTCTCTCTCTCTTCTCATTTTTCGCTCTTTCAAAATTTTGCAAAGAAGAAAATCTTTTTTTTTTTTTTTCTTGTGTATCGTGACCTAGCCCCCCCTCACACTCACACACACACACACAAACTCATTTTCTCTTCTTTTCATCTCCAAATCTCCATTTAGGTGATGATTCTAAACCTTATTCCTACATTATCTTGTAATGGCAAGACCATTCTTGTGTGTTTTTCACATTTAATCCCAATGAGCATATGCTAGGGACATGAAAACACTTATACAAGAATATCAAGCCATCACAAGAAGTGGATCTAGTGTTTAAAAGAGTTTTTGTTGAGATAATGTTATGTTCATACATGTAAAGTAGAGATCATGCATGGAAAGTTTATGTTCATGCCATGAAACTCATGATTCATGCACCATATGTGGTAGATCTAAGTGTTAGACACTCATACATTCATTGACATTTATGTTCATGTGGTTGTTTTGAGCTTACATGCATTTATGATCATAAAAGCTTAGTCTTGCATGTATATAGATGTGTTAGATGGTAGATCTTCACGTATAGGAGGCAAAAAGCTTCCAAAAGAAAAGATTTTTGTTAGAAATGCCTAGTTGAAAATTCGGATGGAATTTGAAACCTATTTTAAAAACCACCAAAACCACTTTAAAACTCATATTTTTCATGAAAAATAGAAGGTATATGTAATAGGTATCCTTAAGAAATGATTTTTATAAGTTTAAATGAGTTTAGGCATGAGTAATATGTAGAACAAGTAGTGAAGTTAGAATGGAAAATTTTGAGATAGTAATTAAATTGCTAAATTCGTATTTTGGAGTAATGCCTACATAAACACTTAGTGTCTAAGCTCAAATTGCATGTTTTATGAGTTAAATGAAGTCTTTAGACAATAGATATAATAAAGCTTCAATTTTTATGCATTAAACAAGTTTTCTCATAGGAAAAATGCAAAAAAAAGAAAATTTCCAAAATTCGGATTTTTGTGAAAAGCTTGTTTAAAAACATATTTACCAAGTGAAAAATGTGGATTTTTATGCATAAATAAAGGTCATGGGTAGTATAGATGCTAAAGACTCATTTTTATTTAGACAAAAAGTAAATTCCAAGAATAGAATCCCAAAAACCCTAGGGAATGCAAAGTTGGAAAGAATATATTTTTAGAAATGACCATCATGGGGTTTCATAATAATTAGGAGTTCATAAGAGTTCATCATCAAAAATCATCAAGACTATGCATATATTGAGCTCATTACATGACATTCATACTAGGAACTCATTCATATACCATATATACATGAATCATCAACTAGAAACATTTTTACCAATTGCGAAACAATTTTTCGGAAAGAGGGAAGTTATAGAACAGATCTGATCCCACTTTTCGTGACCTTAATGTTTTCAAAACTTGAAAATAATATTAGAAATAGATAGATCTTTCGAAGTAGATAGAAATCGATATAAAATTTGCGAAATTCCAAGTTAAAATGACCAAGTTATGGCCGTTTTAAATTGGAACTTCCGCAAATAGCGAGAATTCCGATTTTGTAGTTTAGATGCATAGCTTGAATTAGTTTAGTGATGAGATTCTTATTAGGTTGTTCTTATTTGGTAGGTGATCCCGAGCAAGACGATATCCTATCACCCGACTACTACTATTAAGAGACCGGTGTACCATGGCCGAGTGAGTATTACTTCCGCTCTCAATTATTGCTTGTGATTGTATTGATCGTGGCATTAGTTGTTTAGGCAAAGATAAAAATGATTATGCATGATGGGGCATATGGGAATTATATACTTGTCTGCTGTTGATTTGTGAAGTTGAACTTAAGGAATATCGAAACCGGGTGTTAAGCTGTTGCTTGTTTAGCGAGAATTTATATTGATTGTCTGCAAATAGTTGTTGGTCACCTAAAAGAAGTGGATTAATCTATATTGGACCTCAATTATAATTGGACTCATTCATATCACGACGGGGATAGAGCATTAGCATTTGTTGGTTTTTCGTGACCCATAAACGAATATGTTGGTTAATCGTGATCCATAAAACGAATTATTGTTCAATTGATCGTGATCTTAAATGGCGTCGTATTGCAGGATTCGTTAATCTACTAACTCGGGATGGAGGGCGCAAGTCCATCCACATATGATTTCCGGTTGGTCATATGTTTATTGAACTCATTTGCTTGATGCATATCATTTGTTTGAGTAAGCACTTGTTTGAATGATTTGTCTTAATTGCGATATGGAAGTTTTCACTCACTAAGCTAGTTAGCTTACGCCCCTATAGTTTTTACTTGTTGCAGCATGAATTCATTTGGCTTAGGCCAAGGCAGGCGACAGCTTAGGTACCGGAGCTAGGAGTTTCCCTTAGAAGTTTATTTCGATTTTGTTTAGACTTTCGTTGGAAACTAAAGGACTTTGAATGACTGTGATGGACTTAATATTATTTTGCGGGGGAATGTCCTTTAGACTTTGTAAAGTATATATGTGTTTTGGTTATTATCTATGGTTAATGAATGCCACATTAAACTTCTTAACTCCATTGATCGAGTATTCTATTGTTGTAAAGGGACGCTTTACATCTATACAAGACTCCCGAAGGGCTCGGATAGAATTTCGAGAGTCTTATATAGTATGTGGCGGGCTGTTACGTTTAGGATACCCTATGGGGCGTGACAGCTTTTCTATGTTTGTAGGGAGTTAATCTCTACTAGTGAAATCAACTTGTGCAACAACATGGACTTAAACCAAACCAGGGTAAAATTAGAAATTAGAAATTTTTTGTTGTTTAACCTTCTACGTGACTTTGATATTCATTAATTTCAAATAATTTTAATTTCTTATGATTAGTGTCTAGGTCATTTCAAGTACCTTTAGGGGTAGAGGTTTATTATAGTCTTTAGCTATGCCTCAATTGGGGCCCACATAATCTTGCTTCACTAGGGCTTTGGTGCATAACGAGGTAGGTAGTCTTGGACCTGAATTGGTCCTCCTTTAGGAAGAAAGTGGCTGAGCTTTGAGTTATTTTCTTAAGGAGATCAGGAGAGGGACAGAGTCTTAGTCCTTAGTATTTGTCTAGTTAGGGCCAAGAGTTGAGAACCTTGTCACATCAAGGTCCTTGAGGAACTTCGGTACATAATCGAAGTCTTTGTACTGTGGAAGCCTTGTGGGTTAGGTGACCTTATGGAGCTTCTTAGTCCAATTGCTTATGAGGCTCTTTATATGTTCAATGGGCCATAAGGAAAATGTTAGGCTTATGACTAAATATTCTATGATCAATAAATAAATAATTAAAAAAATATCCCTTAAAAAAAAAGAACATGCCATTCCATGGAAATTGTTGAGGCTGTCAAGTGAAAAAGAGGATGTTTTCTCTTTTAAAAGGATGTTCGAAGAGACGGAAAATATTTTATAAAAGATATATTTTTTTCAAATTAAATAATGTCAAAATTTGATAAAAGAAAAATAAAAATTATTATTTAATCAATAAGTGACTAGAGTTTTTCAAAACTAAGGTCTAAAGCAATAATAAAATGAGAGAGGATGCTTCGACCTTCTACAGAAACAAATTTTAATATCCTTTTTTTTCTTATCTCTTTCTCTCCCTCTCTTTGTGCAAATCATACCTCATCAAATTATAGTATCCTGCACAATCCTACTCCCAATTTCCATCTCCCCACTCACTGTACTCTCTTTCCCCCGCCCCTCTCAAACACAGAGCACACATACAGAGTCAGCTGAATCCTATTTCCACTCGTCAAACCCATATCACATTTTCTATTTTCATATCGATCCCCGTCAAACTCTCACCATTTTCACTCCTCTCTTTGACTAGACACTTGTCCCTTTAAATTGACTTTCACCACTCCTAATCTGACTTCAATTGTAGAGCAACTTCGATAGAATATTCACTATGAACTCATATTGCTTTTTGTATTTCTGAGTTCGTTTCATTTTCAGCGCTGGAGGTGATTTTCAGCTGGAATTGAATTGAAATACCATGGTATGAAGAATAAGTGATCAAATGTAAAGTTAGGGAATGAAAAAATTGAGTTCAAATGGAAGAATTTGGAAATTGGGGGTTCAGGGCTTGGATTGGAGAAAAGTAGGGTTTTTTGGTTAAGCTAGGGGACTGACAGAATGGCGTCGGATCTTAGTAGGATTGATCCTGTTGAAAGGGATATTGAACAGGTAAATTGAAACGAATAATCTTGTTTTTTTTTTTTTTCCAAAATGAATTGATGATATTTTTGTATTTGTAATTATTTGATAATTTGGGGCACACGATTAACGATCAAAATAGAGTTAACTACGGACATAAGGGACTCAGGCTGCCTCCATGTTTGCTGGAGTGATATTTACTCTAGTTTGATTTAGCAGTGGTTGAGTGGAGGTCGAACTCAAGTAGGCATTCAGCATAAGATACAATTTTTTTGGCCAGAAATTTGTTTGGTCTAGGGAATTGGAAAGCCTGGACAAACTGAGTTCCTTGCTCTCCAAATACAATTGAGCAGAGGCCGCAGTCCCATTTTTTTTTTCCCCCTCCATTCCAAACCATGGAAAAAGTAAGGACATTGAAAGAAAAGATGGAAATGGTTTTCTTGCCCATCACGCAAAAGAAGCAGGAAGTTCAGGAAAGAATTCCCCGAGAGAAGGGTTTGTCAAGGGTATAGAGTTTCTAAAGTTTAGGGATAGATTTTTCGCATCATCCTACTTTTTTTCCCAAATAACAGGAGATCTATGGTTTGCGAAAGTCTTATAAGCACTTTTGCACCATAGCTTCCTTTTAGCTTTAAAAATGGAGCAAATTTGCTCAAGTTCGACGCTTGTTAATTGTACAGGCTATTACTGCACTCAAAAAGGGGGCTTGCTTGCTTAAATATGGAAGGAGGGGAAAACCAAAGTTCTGTCCTTTCCGGCTTTCTAATGTAAGTCACTTTTTATATTCACACACTTTACAAGTGCAGTATTATTTACAATATTCCTTTTTTTAAAAATTAATTTATTAACATATTCCTAAAAATTGCTCATAATTTTTACTGTGTCTTCATCTTATTACTTGAATACTCATTTTGAAGGGCCTATGGAGACTGTAAATTTGCAATAGCCGATTAATTTATGGTGTGCCACTAGGTTGTAATTTCTGACCTTTGGATAATGTGAAACTTATTTACTGAAAAGGCTAGGCCAAATACACAAATAAGCCACTGGAAATTAACCAAATGTACTATTAAGCAATAGTGTTAAAAATTTTATACAAACCCTTAAACAAAGCTCAATTAGAGCTTCCTTGTAGAAAATCAAGACTCAATTGAAACTTCTTTAAAGATGTAGTTGGTTTTTCAAGCCATTAGAATTGGAATGGTGAATGCTCAGTTACACACAACTAAAATTCAGGGGTGTATTTTTGCTAAAGGCAATTTATTATGGGGCTTATTTAGGTGTTTAACCAAAATATTAATGCGAAACTTCCCAAATCTCAACTTAATGTCATTGATGCCATGTATGCCAAATGTAAGCCTTGCTGCTACTGTTTTCTTGCTTATACTTGCTATACCATATTGATTTGAGGTAATTTTGTTGTATTACCTATGATGGAATTCCAATTCATGTCTCTGAACCTTCATCATAGAAAGGGTAAATGACTTGGTATAGAAATATTCGTTACTGAAAGATGGAATTTTTCAATTCATGTCCCTGAATCTTCATCACTGATAAGGGTGGAGGACTTGGTATTGACTATTGAGTTATTTTTCCTGTGAGCTAGACCAACATTTTGATTCTCATATTTTACAGAAATGATTGAACTTTCTCTTTGCTCTTTTTCCCCAGGACGAGTCTGTTTTAATATGGTTGTCAGGAAAGGAGGAAAAGCACCTTAAGCTAAGCCATGTGTCTAAAATAATCTCTGGACAGCGTACTGTAAGATTTTCTTTCAAATGGCCCCTTTCAGATATCATAGTAATTTCTTAATAACTGTTGTCATTAATATAAATACCCTGTATAGAGGGGCCTTAGCATTGGTTTGAGGCTCTGGAATCTTCAGCAATTTCTATATGTGGTTTAACTAAGATGACTTCCTGAAGGGTAAACGAAGGTCAAAAGAATGAAAGCCGTACCTTTAGTAGATTATTTCTGATCGAAATATACAACTAACACAAACTTGCCATCTTTTAATAGCTGTCTCCTATACCTATAAATGAGTATCTGAATAGGACTTTCTTTATTAGTAGATACTCGAAAATCTAAATAGGTTCTGTCCTTGAAACCTTGATGAAGTTCCAGCAATCAAGAAGCTTTACTGCTAAAGAGTGATATAACAGTATTTCTAGGAAAATTTTTCTGAAAGTCTTCATGGACATAGAATATCTGAATGAGAAGTGCCAATTGATTTAATTTTGATAGGGTACTATCTTCATTTGGCTGCTAAAGTTAAGGAAGAGCCATTTGACTCTAAAATCCATTCATTGTAAATCATGGAGCTTATAAGGAGGAAGGTAGATAGCAATGACTTTCCTTGATGGCTAAGTTTCCCTTGTACATCCTCTTTTTTCTAGGAAGCCAAAGGTGAGACTAAATGTTGGACTATCAGCAAAAAATGGGTGAGACTAAAAAAAAAAAAAAAAAGAAGGGAAAAAAAGGCAGAATAGAAAGAGTTATATATTCATAAAAAATCTATTCAACTCCACACTTTGTAGTGTTATTCATTAAATAGGAACATATTTCCTCCAGGTAACATTCTTGTGATGGCTATTTCCCCTAAATGAATGAATTGCATGCTATTCTGCCATCATTAGGATTCTTTAATTTACCTAAAAAAGCGTGGAGTATTAGTGGTACTCATTTCTCTTTATGTCAATGTATATTTTTAGATGAAATGAGTGTTCTATCCGTATCAATCTATATTTCAGAAATAATAGAATTGAAACTCCTATATTGATATTTGTTGCCACATGCACTTACTGTTAACCAGTAGCCACAGATTAATTATCATCATGCATATAAGTGATAACTTTTCATTATCAACTTTTCTTAATTAAGTACTTTGTGTTCTCAGCCAATTTTTCAAAGATATCCGCGACCTGAAAAGGAATATCAATCATTCTCTCTTATATACAGTGACAGATCACTGGATTTGGTAAGCACAACAACAGTTAGATAAATGAGACATGCATAATCTCTATTCTTTCTGTATGTTTCTGAATCAATGGACTCATGGTGCTATTCCCTTATTTACAACTGTCTTCTGCTGTGGGACCTTGAGACATGATAGGTCCTTATGGCTGATGTGTTCCATTTTTTGAATCCTTTTGACAGATTTGTAAGGATAAAGATGAGGCTGAGGTCTGGTTTAGTGGCTTAAAAGCATTGATTTCCGATGCCACCATCGAAAATGGAGAATGGAGTCAAAAAGTGACAGCATTCCATCTGAAGCAAATAGCCCTCAATCAGATACACGGAGAAGTTCTCCTTTAAATTCTCCTTTTGGTAGTAACAATAGCTTTCAGAAGGTGCAAATACCTACTTAATTCTATATTTTTAAATAAAAGTGCACTAGCTTTTACCTCCTTCACTAACATCAGTCACTTCCTACTTTATTTCATCCTTATTATTAATTGTTAATTGATCAGGACAATGGAGATCCTCTTCGTCTGCGTAGTCCATATGAAAGCCCTCCTAAGAATGATCTGGGCAAGGCTTTTTCTGATGTCATCCTATATGCCGTTCCTCCAAAGGGGTTCTTTCCCTCGGATTCGGCTAGTGGCTCTGTGCATTCTTTCTCGTCGGGAGGCTCTGATAGCATACATGGTCAGATGAGGGCAATGACAATGGACAGTTATAGAGTTAGTTTATCTAGTGCAATGAGCTCATCTAGCCAAGGTTCTGGACATGATGATGGTGATGCTCTTGGTGATGTTTTCATATGGGGGGAGGGTACTGGGGATGGTGTTTTGGGTGGTGGAAGCCACAGAATTGGAAGTTGCTTTGGCACAAAGATAGATTCCTTGCTGCCGAAAGCTTTGGAATCTGCAGTAGTACTTGATGTTCAGAACATTGCTTGTGGCGCTAGACATGCTGCTCTTGTAACCAAGCAGGGGGAGATCTTCTCATGGGGGGAGGAATCTGGAGGTTGGCTTGGGCATGGCGTAGACACTGATGTTTTGCATCCAAAGCTAATTGATGCTCTTAGTAATATCAACATTGAGCTGGTGGCATGCGGTGAACACCATACTTGTGCTGTAACTCTTTCTGGTGATTTGTACACTTGGGGTGATGGCACTTATGGACTACTTGGCCATGGAAATGAAGTGAGTCGCTGGGTCCCAAAAAGACTTAATGGACCACTGGAAGGTATTCATGTTTCGTCTGTATCTTGTGGTCCATGGCACACAGCTGTTGTAACATCTTCTGGGCAATTATTTACTTTTGGTGATGGCACATTTGGTGTTTTGGGTCATGGAGATCGGAAGAGCACAGTAGCACCAAGGGAAGTGGAGTCACTTAAGGGATTGCGAACCGTGCGGGCAGCGTGTGGGGTTTGGCATACAGCAGCGATTGTGGAAGTAATGGCTGGAAATTCAAGTTCCAGCAATTGTTCATCGGGAAAGCTGTTTACTTGGGGGGATGGAGATAAAGGGCGACTTGGGCATGGTGACAAAGATCCAAAACTTGTGCCCACTTGTGTTGCAGCTCTTGTTGAACCCAACTTCTGTCAAGTTGCCTGTGGACACAGCATGACAGTTGCGCTTACAACCTCTGGACATGCCTACACCATGGGCAGTCCTGTTTATGGTCAGCTAGGAAATCCTCATGCTGATGGAAAGCTCCCCACACAAGTAGAGGGAAAGCTATCCAAGAGTTTTGTTGAGGAGATAGCTTGTGGTGCCTACCATGTTGCTGTTTTGACTTCCAGAACAGAGGTGTATACATGGGGAAAGGGTGCTAATGGTCGACTGGGTCATGGTGATATGGATGATAGAAATTCTCCATCACTAGTGGAGGCTCTTAAAGACAAGCAAGTTAAGAGCATTACTTGTGGAACTAATTTCACTGCAGCAATCTGCCTCCATAAATGGGTGTCAGGCATTGACCAATCTATGTGTTCAGGATGCCGGCAGGCATTCAATTTCAAGAGAAAACGCCATAATTGTTATAACTGTGGACTTGTTTTCTGTCATTCATGTAGCAGTAAGAAGTCAATGAAAGCTTCTATGGCACCTAATCCTAAAAAACCTCATCGGGTTTGTGACAATTGTTATAACAAACTAAGGAAAGTCATTGAAATTGATGCTACGTCTCAATCATCTTTGATGAGCAGAAGAGGAAATGTCAGCCTGGGCCCTAAGGAGTTGAATGATAAAGATGAAAAGTTGGACTCTAAGTCTCGTGCACAGCTTGTTAGATTTTCTTCAATGGAGTTGCTAAAGCAGGTGGAAAGCCGAACTTCTAAGAGGAATAAGAAGCTAGAATTTAATAGCAGTCGTGTCTCGCCTCTACCTAATGGTGGTTCTCAATGGGGGACGCTTAACATTTCAAAATCTTTAAACCCTGTATTTGGGTCATCAAAGAAGTTTTTCTCTGCTTCTGTTCCTGGATCAAGAATAGTTTCGCGAGCAACATCACCAATATCAAGACGTCCAAGTCCACCCCGTTCAACAACACCAACTCCTACTTTAGGAGGACTCACCTCTCCAAAAATAGTGGTAGATGATGCCAAGAGGACAAATGATAACCTTAGCCAGGAGGTTATTAAACTTAGAGCACAGGTATGGGGCATCACCTTATTATCACATGACCTAGACAATGGTTCCCTTCTTTGGGCCAACCAGGCAATGGTTATTTGTTCTCAAAAAATATTAGTTGTGGCAGATACCATTAATACTCGGTATTTATTTCTTCCTCAGTAAGTTTGATTGAATAAAGAGAAGGGACAAAATGGTTCATAAGAGCAAGCAGAAGTCATAAAAGAAGAAGCAATTACCTGATACCAAGAAATAATTACTCTTGTTGGAACGCATAAATTGAACAATTACGTCAAATGCGGTACATTCAATGCTAATTGCACAGCAATATTCTAATATTGGAATCAACAAACAAAACAACAAACAAAACAATCATGACAATTTAATCAACATCACCCTCAAAATGACCATCTTAGCTAGGAGGTGGGCCTGAAGCAGAGGAGTTCTGGTTGCCAGTCATTTCTTTTTCTTTATAAGTGGTACACTGGTGTCCTTGGTGCTAGTCTCCATCACTTTACCATTGTTGTAGTATTTTTTGTCCGAATAATTGTTTTTAGCTTCATAGATGATGAAGTTGTTGTTTTTATTATTATTATTTTATCTAATTTTTTCCTCCTTTTCTTTTCAATAATATGGTTAACATATATATATATATATATATATTTTTGTTATACCAGTGTGAATTTGATTAGATTCTTTTATTGTAGATTTCATAAGGTTCATTTCTTTTGCCAAAATAATGTGTTTGCTGTTTTCTCTTTAAATTGCAAAATGCTATTAATTTATAGTAGGTTAAGAAAAAAATGTAGTACAACTTGCTAAAATGACTTGGTTGTGCTGGCAATTCTTTCATGTGTTGGAATGATTTGATTGGCTATTACAGCAATTTCTTGCAACTTTCTCTACATTGGTATCTCATTTGTTCTTCCATTTGCTGTTCCTGGCTTTTTTTTTTTTTCCCAGGTTGAAAATCTTACCCGCAAAGCTCAACTCCAGGAAATTGAACTAGAAAGAACAACTAAACAGTTGAAGGAGGTAATAGCAATCGCTGGGGAAGAGTCAGCAAAATGCAAAGCAGCAAAGGAAGTGATCAAGTCTTTGACAGCCCAAGTAAGTACCCAAATGTTAGATATATTTTATATTTTTTTATTTTTCTGTTGATGGAGGGGCATGGACGTATTAGGACTAGCTACCTCCAGGCTCCGGGCACATGAACCACCCTATAAGACCCATGCATCATGCGCTATGTAGGTACACCAAGAAATGATCCTAGTAAGTTTCGAACCTAGGACCTCATGCAAATTGTATGATATGTCATAGGCCTTAACCACTTGGCCAATCCCCCCTTGGGGGTGAATATTAGATATCTTTAATTTTCTTATAGATCAACGTTTGAATTATTAACTCAATTGATAGATATATTCTCATCACCATTATATTACTAAAGCAGGATATATATGTTACACATATATATTGTTTGCGTGTGTGTGTAATATGCATAACATCCATAATTAGTCAGATATTTAGATGATGTAGGCGACTCATTTTTTTTGTTGTGACTTTCTTTTGATGGTGGGGCATGGCTGTAACTAAACCATCACATTAAATGCAATTACCTCTTGAGTTATGTTTGCTCCTTGAGTAGGCACCTTGATAAGATTTTTATCTTACTCATGCCATCAGGAGAGATACTAGGCTTTTCAAGTAAGGGGTCAAACTTTTGGGTTGCTAGTCATGTTTATAAAATAGGAATCACTACTCTAGTAACTCTACTTGTACATGTCTAGATGTGTTAATATATTTCAAAATATATATTGTATTTTTTCACTTCACAACTGAATGTCTGTTAACTATAATAACTTAAACGATTGTTTGTTTGTTAGAACACTTGGAACATGAATCTCAAATTTGATTCAATGAGCCACAACAACCATACTATAGCATAAATATAACATGATCTGATTTTATTAAAGAGCTTCATTATTTGATGATGTTAAATAGAACCTGATGGAAGAAAGTTCTGTGTTTGTTAGAACTTTGTAATGGTACAATAATTATGTTCTGGTAAGATAATTGTAGCATGTCATATTGATCTGAACCTGTCTACCTTAAAGTAAATGCAAGTGAATGATTTAATCATATTGCTGAAAAGGATATGCTAGCACACGCCTTTCCATTTGTCTATTCTGTGAAGCTTGAAATGGCCATGGGGTCTTGCCCTGGCCCAACACGGTTGGTTTGTGAGCCCCCCTAAACTTGAACCTGACTGGCTTGGCTGCCAATAGTTCGTGTAAAACCCCGTTCGGACTTTGCCTGCTTTGTTGATCCGAGTCATCATCCATGATAGCAAGTTTGTCAAATGAGCTCTTTTACGTGGCGATAAGGGTCCAGGGATTGATGAAACTTGACTGGAAAGTAATTCATTCATGAGTTTGGTCCCCTCCCAAACTGTTGCTAATGCATCAACTGCTATGTATATCAAGTGTTGGACATCTTCTCAATGTACTTATAACATAATTATTTATGCAGTAAACCTTTGCTTTAGATTGAGGGTCCAAGATCAGCACAACAAGATAAATATTAGAAACTTTCCTAATATGTTAATGGTTAACCTATAAATATTAGAAACTTCCCTATAACATGTTGACCTCTCTTCTTAGTCATTTCATTTACATGCACTTGTACTTTGACAGCATCACAAATCACATAAGGCTGCTGATACATTTAAAGCTTCTAAAACACAAAAATGAATGTCTTGCTTAGTGAATGTAGATATGTTTTTGTGCAGTCATTGGAGATTTTAATTATTGACAATGACCTTGTGCATGCATTCCGATCATTGGGATGCAGCAGCATATTTTGAAGATGATCACAAGAAAGTTACACAGCATAATTTTGTAATTTATCATGCTTCAGAGAGGTTGGTATGTAAAATTCTACTTATGTTACATGCCGCTAGTAAATCTCTTAAGTTGTCCATTATCAATACAAAATTTCTGCCACATCTTGTCGGTGGACAAATGGTCTAATATAATCAATTACTATTTTGATAGTTAACGTACTAACATCCAATGTGGACATATTGTCCATGACACAAATTCAATATGTGACAAGTGCAATGGATGTGGAAAAGGGTTTGCAATTGCGGAATAAATGCAGTGTTTGTAGTTGTAGAAACCAATAGAAAAAGAGTGTTTTTTGTCATTGCATACTCATTCAAAATAATGCTTGTGTTAGGATATGAGAGAAAAAAGATTTTTACTAGAAATATAAGAAGAAAGAATTGTATTCTTATTAATAAATAGATTACAAGAAATGACAAATGTACACACACAATGTGTCCTAGTAGGTGTAACAATCCTCAACTAACACATTAATAACCCTCTTTAAAAAATAGAGAGAATTTTTTTTTTTTATTTACAGCTCAACACCCTCCCTCAAGCTGAGATTAGATGTCCATCATTCCTAGCTTGGAAATAATTTCATTGAAGCTTTAACTATGTAATCCCTTTGTCAAAACATTTGCAAGTTTCCCTCTTGAGGAACATATGACATGAAAATTAAATTTTTCTCTTACTTTTCTTTAATGAAATGCTTGTCAGTTTCAATGTATTTTGTTCTGTTATGCTGTACAGGACTATAGGCAATGTTGATTGCTGATTTATTGTCACCATAAAGCTTCATAGGTCTTTTCCATTTTATTTTCAAGTCATTTAGAATGTTTTTCAATCATAGCAACTCATAAATCTCTTGGATAGTTGCCCTAAATTCTTATCTTGCAATGATGAAGCTACAATATTCTGCTTCTTACTTTTCCACGTTACCAAGTTTCCTGCAAGAAGTGTACATTAGCCTGAATATAACTTCTTGTCTATACTGGTTCTACATAATCTGCATCAGTTTAAATTTTCTTTAAGATAGTGAAAAACCTTATAATGTACTTGGAGATAAGAGCTACTTGGGCCATGCATGAATTGACTTGTCACTCACAGCATATGCTATGTTAAGCCATGTATGTGCCAGATATATGAGTTTTGTGGCTAATATTTGAAATATCTTTTTATCAACTGTTAGCTCCTTTTTAGCTTCCCCAAGTTTTTGATTGGGGTCTATTTGATTAAAGAGCAGTTTACACCTATCTTGCTTCCTTCATGAGATCAAGCACGCACATTTGTTGCAATATGAAACTTCTTTGAGTTGATTAAGCCATCTCAATACTAAGAAAATACTTCAATCTCCTAAGCTCTTTCAATTCAAATTTGTTTAATTGTTGTTTTAGCTCCCATCTTTACTTTTCATTATTTCTTGTCATAATAATATCATCGACATACACCAATAGTATAGTTACTCCACCTAGAGCCGAGTGCTTAATGAATGGTATATGGTCAACCTGGCTCTGCTTGTAACTTGAAGCCTTCGTAACTTTAGCAAATTTATCAAACCAAGTTCTAGAAGATTGCTTCAATCCATATGGTGCTTTTTTTAACTTGCAAACTTACTTTCTAATTTTTCCTCTTGAAACCTTGATAAAATGTTTATGTAAATTTTTTTATGTCTCTATGAAGGATAACATTTGTCACATCATGGTACAAAAGTGACATAATGATGAGCTAATAAGGATAAGAGGATTCTTACAGTATTCATTTTTACTATTGGAACAAGAATGTAACCTTTTGCAATTAACCTTACTTTGTATTTCTCAAATTTTCCATTTGCCTTGTATTTTGAAGTGTGTAGCCACTTACAGTCCACTATGTTCTTTTCTCTTGACCTGTCAACTTCCCATGTCTTCAACTCTTCCAATGCTTTCATTTACCCTCTCATAGCACTTCTTCACACTCTTTTCGATAATGCCTTGTATCTTATATTGGGTATGGAAATGGTATTTGGGTATGCTATGAATTTTTTGTAATTTGGTGATAGGTGTTTGAGTGATATATATAGTACTAACAGCAATGGGAAGGTCCAAGTCATCTATGGCATCAGTGGATGTTTCAACTAATTGTGTATGTAAAGGTGACTCAGATCTTACTGTAGTCTCATTCTCAAAGTCTGAGTTGGATTCTTGAAATTGTCTCAATTATGGAATAGCTTTTCTCCTTGGATACACCTGAAAAAACATTGAGAAATCACTAATGACTCTAGTTGGGATAGGAGATGACGTCGGATTAGTGAAAGAATTAAAAGACAGATGTGGTTGGTTTGGAGGATTCAGTAACATGAGTTAGAAGGTCAAGTTGATCAAAGGATTCATAGGTGTTAATATCATTATTAAAATCTTTCCTTTGAGAGAGCTCTTGGAGGAGAAAGGTGTATTTTTAAGAGTGAAAAACATATCTATCGTTTTTGAGGAAAAAAAAATTACAAAAATACAAATTAGAGAAAAAAATTTACAAAATTACCATTGTTATATCACATGTTGAAGATGCACCTCCATGGCAGGGTATATCCTCTGCAGCTTCAAAAAAATTCCCTGATCAGATCTTGCTGCTGGAGTTTATTGCATGTGGAGGTCTTGAAACCATCTGTCCGTTGGAAGCCATATTCCTCTTCCAAGCTTGCTATGAACTTGCTTATTCTAGCTCAGTTGAAGTCATTAGACTAGTTTACTTTTGCTTTCCACAATGTTTTTGTACACCCCTTATGGTTTAGAGCAGCTATGTAACCTTCCTATCTTTGCCAATATTGATTTATGCATTATTTACCTAGAATATGACTAGTTTCTAGGATTAAACAATTTTGTTCATGGTCAAAATATTCAAAATGTTTATTGATAGTGTAGGATAAGTGCATATTTGTATCATTTTGCATAATTTGATTACTTGGAATATTGAAATAAGTTTGTAGGATTGGAAGCACTAAACTCTTGAAATTTAGATCTCCCTTTTACCTTGTCCTTGCACTGTGAGACTGCAAGTGCTTTGTTCATATTCAATTAAGTCAGAATGTTTATTGGGGGTGTAGAATAAGTGCATATTTGTAATCATTTTGCATAGTTTAAATTTTTGCTTTTCCTGGAAGTATTGAAAGGTCTATTTGGATGACCTGTTTTTCATCTGTATCTGTATTTGTATCGAAATAATATGTGTAAATATGTCTGATTTACATCTATATTTTATTTATATTTGATCTATTTGATCTTTTCATGAGAATTGTCAACTTTTTTTATTCGTATCTATTTCTTGATGAATAATTTATTAAAAAAAAGTTTGAAAAAAAAATATCTGTGTCTGTTAAAAAAAAGCAAGTCAAACATACTTGAAATAAGTTTAAAGAATCAGAAACACCAGACTCTTAAAATTTTCATCTACCCCTTCTCTTGTTTGCGTGCTATTAGACTGCAAGTGCTTTAAGTAAGTTCCATAATCACGTTTTGTTTCCATGCAATGGTTGCAGTGCGCCTATGTCATGTCATTCAAATGCTTAATAAAAATATCTAAAATAGTATTTCCTCTCCTTTAGTTATTAATAAATTATTTATTTATCAAAATATAAATATAAATTTAACTATAAATATAAACATAGATATCTGATATAGGTGGCTGGGATTGCTTACCATTAGTTATACGATCCTTACTTTGCTATTGGTGTGCTCATCCTATGATTCTTATTCAAAATGAGCCTTCTCCTTTACTGAAGGACATTCGATTTCTTGAATATAAGTGGTGGGTGCTCTAAACCAAGGATCATGTGCTTGAAGCCGGGTAGAGAACGGCCAAAAATAAAATAAAGAAGCAGGGTAGAGGACAGGATAGTATATAGCGTCTGCCACCCTATCCTTGTGGAAATCATGAAAACTGTAGCTTATTGGAAAGCAATATAGTGTGTTTAAATTCTTTGAATGCATTAATTTACATGAATCTGCTATTTATATCGCTCTTTGAAGAGTGTAGCCAAGCATTTATTTTTAAATGTTTACGCAAGTGTAATGCGATTTAGACACTGCAATGAGTCTGGCAATGCCTCATTGTTAATCACTTTCACCAAGGTTTCTTTCTGTCCTTTCAAATTCATTTAATGGTTTTGGCTGAAGCCATGATTTGACATGGAATTGTATTTTGCCACTTGCATTCATCATTTTCTTCTTTATTATTATAATTTTTTTTTCCTTTGGTTATGTTTTATCTATCCTTGTCTTTTTTGAAATTATTGGAGACCTGCCAAGGAGCTGGCACCACAGGTATAGGGTTAGACCTGTCCCTGACTCATGGGTCCAAGAATGGGTCCAGAATCACAAACAGGCTAGTCCATTTCTCCAACCTGGTGTTGCAGTTTGGTGTCAGGAGGCTTTTCTTTCTTTGTGATTGCATCAAGTGCCTTATACATTTAATGAGCCCCGCATTGAAGTTTCTTTGCCTTGAATATGTTTAAAATCTTCTTAGTGTGGTCAGACATCCAACTGCATGGCTGCATCATTCACTATCAATCATTAACTTATTACTTGTTGTTGACTAGTTGCCTCATTATTGTTTTTCAAACAGTTGAAGGAGATGGCTGAAAGGCTGCCTGTGGGAGCTGCTCGTAATACAAAATCATCCACCTTTGCTTCCCTGAATTGTCCTTCTGTAGACACTTGCAGTGCTTCAGTGGACCGAGCAAATGGCCAAACATGTCAAGAACCAGAATTGACTGCACCTGACAGTAATTTACTTTCCAATGGATCAAGCACTTCTAGCAAACACAATTCAAGTCATAATAAGCAAAGGAATCTAGATATCAATGGCATTAAATCCCGAGAGAGTTCTTCTCGTAATGAAACTGAATGGGTTGAGCAAGATGAGCCTGGAGTTTATATCACTCTTACATCTTTACCAGGAGGTGCCAAGGATCTTAAACGCGTTCGCTTCAGGTATCCTTTCTCTGGTTCTCTTGATTCTTTTGTTTGTTCTTTTGATTTTTAATTTATGACTTCAACAAAACTTTAGGACAATGTCAAAATCGTTACTTGAACTTTATTGTTTTTCTAACTTCACCACTGAAGTTTGAAGTTGTTAAATGTACACACAGTCAAACTTTTTTTGTTAAATTTGATACTTTTATCATCTTTGAAGTCTGAAGTTTGAAGTTGTCAAATTTCACACCCTATCAAACTTTTACTTGTTATATTTACAACCCCCATCATCTTCAATTACAAGTGTAGTTAAGTTAGTAAATTTGACAAGTAAAAGTTCGATCAAGAATGAAGTCTAGTAATTCCAAACTTAAAGTGTAGAATTGAAACAGTACTCAAAATTTAGGTAGCGATTATGATATTATTTCCCTAACTTTCTACCGGAAATATGTAATGCACAAGAGTCCATGAGATGTCTATAAAATGGAAGGTTAATATAGGTTTTGTTTAGTGATTGGCACAAAAAGGCTAGGGAGGAACAAATTCGTGAATAGGAAAGAGTGTCTGGTGGAGATTAACACAAGTAGCACATTTATTTAGATTACATGATAATGGTGAAAACTTATTGGTGCTCTCATTTGCCTGAAACATTGTAAGCAAGCTTTGCAAAAATTACATTTAGTGCCTTCACTCTGCGTGAATTCTTATTTTCAATTGATATTGGATGTAGCCGGAAGCGGTTTAGTGAGAAGCAAGCAGAACAATGGTGGGCAGAAAACCGTGCAAGAGTATACGAGCAATACAATGTACGTACAATGGACAAGTCAAGCACTGGCTCGGCGAGTGAAGACTTGGCTAATTGATTTTTAGTTTTCTTTATTTTGATTTTTGGTGAGAACCTTTACTGTCAAGGCAACCGTTGCCTATTTTTTTACCATAATATGCCCTCAGCTTGTGGGTAGTTGTATGGATTGGCTGGGATTGGCGTGGATAGGAGTAAAAGAGGGGTTTGATTGTTCTTTCTACCCCACACATTTTACTGTAGTTTTTGTTTCCCTTTTTTTTTTTCCCCCCTTTCATTTTTTACTAGTATGGGGTTGAGGAATGAGGATGAGAATTGTAAATTCTAAGTAGGTTGACGGTTCTTTTCAACGAGCAGTTTCCCTGTAAATCCATAATTCATCTACTAAAATTATTCATGTATTGATATAATCCAGCTGTGCATTGATGAAGAGCATTTATTATGCGCACCTATTATTATTATTATTATTATTATGAGCAACACATCCATGTTCATTGCTTGATGTCTTTGAGTTCAGGGTGCCTATCTGAATTTTGTTGACCCTGTGGATAAGCAATTTTACCATTTATATATAGATAACCAATAAAATCATATAAGACCGATAAAATTATATATCCGTAAAATTATATGTTTAAATTTATAATTTTATATAAAATTTACATTTAAACGATTTTGTATTCATTAAAGTGGACTTATGACATTTAAACTCAAGCAGAATTATATAGTTGGCTTCTAATTTTATCAATCATGTTCTTTTGGGGGAACGGATGCTCTCTTTCCACGAGCCTCTCGAGAGCAGGAGGATGACCTCCCACCATGAAACTATTACCACCAATGGCTCCAGGTTGTAGGATACTATTTATATTAATCCTTTGTAATTGTAAATATAATGAATATATAAGTAATAATGACACTGGATGGTTGATAATCTGAAGATGATTATTTCTAAGTGGTATTGACAAAAACAAGGTTAAGGTAAATAATTCTAGATGTAGATTTTTATATATTTAAAATTGTGCTTTTAGATGCCTAAATGACCATTCTCTTGTGATAAAAATTTAAAAAATATATTTAAAATAAAGAGAGCTTACTTTATTTTTTTTTGTTCTTGAATATTTGGTTACAACGAATATTTTTATATTTGTTATTTTATATTTTATATTCACTACTTTAACCATATTTTGTCCTTTATTTTTCAGTTTTATTTTTTATATGGTCGTACGAAGTTTCGAGAACACGATTTTAGTTTTTGAATTTTGTTATTTTTATATTGGATGGTCTAAAAAGCTCAATATTAAAAATGAAATAAACTAAAACAGTATATAACAAATATAAAGTGAAGTATTTATATATTTGTTCCTAACAAACATATTACTTAAATATCTTTTCTTTTCTTTTTATTTTAATTGAAAGATAGTATCTATACATTAGATAAATGGCTACAAATTTAAAGTGGTCATAGATAATTCATAACTTGTACAATTTTAGTTGATGGTTAGCCGGTAGGTTTTAGTTCCAAATTTTAAAAATGTATAATTACACATGGAGCAAGGCATAGGATGGTCATATCTTGTGGTTTTTGTTACTAAACAGTATGGATTATTTTTTTTTTTAAATTTGAAAATAGGCTGGTGGCTTTTATTCTTAAACAGTGCCTTTCATTTTTGCATTTTGGGTGCCCTCTGGGATAGAGCCTTTAGTGTTAATATAGAAGACGTCGACCTAGAAGGTGCCTTTATTATAACTACTGGAGGTGTCGTTTGTAACGGCGCCTTCACTACACAGAAAAAAGAAAAGAAAAAAAAAAAAAAACAAACCACACCATTCTCATCCCCTTCCTCAATTCTTTGACGGCATCCCCTCCCTAACCCAAAAATTACCATCGGGATCCTCTTCAAACACTGCATTCCAACACTAGATTGGGAGTTTTTACCACAAATTCGGCTTTTGGACATCACCAAGTAAAGTACCATTCTATAGATTTTTTTTATTTTTTTTTTTTTTTTTTTGTGATGGGTAGGACCTAACCAAGGGACTGATGTTCAACACAAAAGATGATCTAATCCAAGCAGTAAAAGCTTTCCACATAAGATAACATTGCATTGTGGAGTGGTGTTTCTAGATTATGTCATAGACCGTTTAACGGATACCAAAGCATTCCACCTTCTATGAACTATAAACTCCTAAATTTTACAGTAATTATGAGTTAACCCTAGAACCGGAAGTCAAAACGGAAACCCTAAAGTCAACCTAGGTTTACAATAATAACTAGAGTATCTAGATCCGTTAATCCTATGCTCAAAACCCTAAAACAATAAATGAGTTAACCATAGATTATAGTCCAAAATAATCTCACCTAATCTAAAAGATCATATTCGTCCAAAACTCGCTCATTTCGATCTGAATAGGATCATTTTCTAAAATTAGGGTCCTAGCACGCAAAACGGTGAGAATATTCCAACAACATATCTAGACTCATAATAAGATAAGAAATCATAAAATATCAGTTATAAAATTTTTTGACTTCTAAAAACATCAGATGTAGCCCTTTTTACACGTATTTTTTTACTACAGGTAATTTATTTGTCTTATTTATTATTCAAGTTACTATTTACTACTGTTCATTACTATTCCTTTATCTTTACTTTTTTTTTTTACTACCTATTCTTACACTCTTACAACACCTACTCTTATATTTTCATTTCCAATACTACTTTATACATATAATATCTTATACATTACTTACTTTTCATTACAAAAATATAAGTTTAATCAATTTTCTCTCTCCCCTCTCCCTAGAACCAGTGCCCTTCTCTCTCCTCTATATATAATTTTATTTCATTGTCATTTAATTTAATTCACACAAATTTTCACTTTAAAACTTTATAAATACCCCTTCTCTCCTTCATTCTTTACACATACATGTCAAACATTAACAAAACTCTACTAAATCTTCTCCACAAATTCTCTCTCTTCTCTCTCTCTTATTGTGAGCCTCTCCATCCCATTCCATTGTGTTTTCACAAATTTTTCTTTCATTCATCTCCCGCATTTCATCTCCAAGTTTGGATAAACACTAAACCCTCTCTTTTCTTCATGTTAATATAACATGAACACTTTGTGTGCTGTGATTTCTAAAACACCATGAGCATTATCCTAGGGAAGAAATCATGGAAACAATAACTTTGCATGTCTTATTCAACATCATATTTATTTATGATTCTTGTTATGTTCTTATTATGGTCATGCTTTGAATCTAATTTTCTATATGTAGTATGTAAAGTATATGTATATATATATATATATATATATATTTGGAGTCTAAAGCTCACTAACATAACATCTTATTATGCTCTTGTTATTACTATGCTCTTATTTTGTTTCTTATTTGCTACTTATAATAAACAAAACTAGTCATTCTAGTCTTAAACTTGTCATCATCAAGTCAAAACATGTTTTGGGACTTGTCCATAATTTGAATCCCGTGAGCTTTGTACATAATCTAAGACTCCAAATTTCTTTCCTTTTCTCTTCTTTCTTTTTCTTATTTGCTATATTTATGAGACTGGATGTATTTCGTGTTTCGGGAAGCCTTGAATTAAAATGTAAGACTTCCATGATTTTCTTTCTTCTTTTTTCTTTTCCTTCTTTTTCGTTTCTTATTTTTTTTTTTAAGGTGACTGAAATTTATTCAGTCTCGGGAAGCCTTGATAATAAGTTAAGACTTCCGTATTCTTACCCTTATTTAGCTCTTTGATTTTCTATTCTTGCTATTTGCTCCATGCGCTTATAAACTGATTCTTAGCATAAATAATATGTTCAATTACATGCATGATCATCAATTAATGTTGTTGCCTTAGTGGAAAATTTCAAAATAAAAATAAAAATTATGTCATATTTTATAAATTTGCAACACTTAAGAGAATTTCCTTAAGGATAGAAATAGTTAGCTAGTTACACTTTCCTTAAGATTAAATATAGACAATTCCTTGTCATGCAAATTTTCTTAAAATATTATTGGACATATTAATGTTTTGTTAAGAACCAAGAACAAGCCAATTTTTCATAAGCTAATTTAGGATCATCTAACTTAAAATGGAAATTGATACTCCACATAGGGAAACCAAGTTTATAAAAATGAAAATTATTTTATGAGATTAAGAAGAGGTAGAAATAGTGATCTTAGTGGTTATATATTTCTGTTACTACAAGAAAAAAATTCGTAATTCCCTTTTTATAAGACAAAAGATTTTCCTCATAAAGTTAACTTTTCAAACTTCTAAATTACATTGTTTTATGAAAAATCACTCTTGAGACAACATTACTAAAATCATGCATATGATGTGAGCTAATATAAGTATCAAATGATTTTCAAATGAATAAATATTTTGTGCTTACCTTAAAGTGTCAAAATAGTGTAGAACTTCAAAAGTTGCAAACATATAAGGTTGAAACCTAAGATCCAAATTGTGATGCCTTTTTCCGAGACCTAAACGGCCTTAAATGTTAAAACTAACCTTAGAAATAGATAGATCTTTTTAGTGGGTAGAAAATGACTACTTATATGTGAAATTCCAAGTTAAAATAAACAAGTTATAGCCATTTTAAGTTAGAATTTTCGCAATCCAAATTTTACCACGAATTATAAGATAAATTAGAAAATTTAAGTAGAAGTTCAACAGCATACTCATTTTAGGTATTTCCTTTATTTATGTGACATGGAAGGTGATACGTTCTACTCCGAGGACTATTTCAATTAGAAGTGCTAATCAAGACATGACCGAATGAGTTTAATTCCACAATTTTTCATGTCATGATTACTAACTTTAAGTAACTTGACTCAAGTACTCAGACGTCATAAAAAAAGCTTACCTTTGAGTACAATGAGTATGTAGTTGAAAATCCTCTATCTCAGTTGTGATTATGGCCTAAATTGTAAACCCCGGTAATTCTCAGTAGCTAGAAACCCCCGGGAGTTGGAAGCGAAACCCTAACCCGATCAGATTGAGTTTAGTGAATGAAGCCCAAGAACCCTAAATCCGGCTTTCCTTCGGTTTCATAGTAAAATAAATATTACAAAGTGAATGAATTCAAATTATTGTTCCAAGGTACATTTCAAACCTTTGAAAGTTTTAAATTAAGGAATTTTTCAATTCCGGGTCTCCCCGAGCCCAATTACGGAAAAGCGTGCCCCGGGCCACGGATTCAGAAAAATGTTTAGAAATATTCATTAGAACCATAATTTTATAAGGATTCCAAAAATATCAATTTCATAATTTTCCGAGCTATAAAAATTACAGTTATAGCTTTTCCCGTGTTTTCGGAACAACCGGTAAAGTAGATGTCTTGTCTACTATTCACAAGTACAACCTACACTACACACTACCCATACCCTATTCTTACATCCTTACAACTACTCATTTCAATTTTCTTTTCCAAGAAATTTTGTCTTTTAAATAATTATTACATTTATTACATTTTCATTTACTAAATTACAAATTTCATTTTTTTCAAAACTCACACACACACACACACATATGGCCGGCGCCCCTCCCTCAATTTCTCCCTCTCATTTAATTATTTTTACTTCTTTTATTAAAACTAAACCCTAAATTACTTGATATATATACTAAATGTTCTCTCTCTCTCCTCATTTCTTTCATTCTAGATTTTTCAAAAGAGATCAAAACCTCTCTTCTCTCCCTCCTTTGTGCCGAGCACCCCCCTCCCTCTCCCTCTTGCACTTTCAACTCAAAACTCCTCCATTTCTACCTTAGATCCTCCTTTGGTATGTTGATTCAAGCCTTGTTCTTCCTAGTTCTTGTAATGGCAAGACCATATCTTGTGTATTTCCTCACTAAATCCTAATGAGCTAATGCTAGGGGCATGGAAACACATGAACAAGAATGTCAAGCCATCACAAGACATGGATCTAATGTTTAGATGTGTTTTTGTTAAGATCTCATCTTGTTCATGCATGTAAAGTAGTGATCTTGCACATATATTGTTGTTCATGCCATGAGATCCATGCTTTTTATGTCATATGTTGAAGATCTAAGGTTTAGACATTCATAACTTCATGTACATGCATGATCATATGGTTCATTTTGTTTATATGCTTTGATGGCCATAAGAATGAAGTCTTGTTCATATATAGAGATGATAGATAGTATATCTTAACATGTAGAAGGCAAGACCATTGAAAAAGGAAGGGCTTTGTTAGATATGGAAAGTTGAAAATTCGGATGAAATGGAAACCCTACCTTAAAGACCCCCAAAATCAACTTTAAACTCATATTCCATAAGAAAAATGGAGGGTATGTGTAATAGACATGTGAAGGAATTATTTTCATGAGTTTAGATGAGTTTAGGCATAATAAAAATAAGGAAAACAAGAGGTGAAGTTAGAATGAAAAATGTTGACTTTAAATGTGTAGTCAAATTCGTAACTTTGTGTAATGCCTAAATAAACACTTAGTATTTAAGTCTAAAATGGATGTTTTATAAGCTAAATGAGGTCCTTAGATAATGTATACATTGAAGCTCCAATTTTTAATGCATTAGACAAGATTTCCCTTAAGAAAAATGTAAGAAAAGGAAATTTGGAAAATTCGGATTTTCACAAATAGCTTATTTAAAAACATGTTCACCAAATGAAAAATGTGAATTTTTATGCATGAATGGAGGCCATGACTATTATAGACTTTGAGAACCTATTTTTTTGTTAAATAATAAGTAGATTACAAGATTAAAAACCAAAGAAACCCTAAGGAGTATAATGTGGGAAAATAGCTTCTTAGAATTAGTCTTTGTGAGACTTTCCCCAACACTTAGGAGTTCCTAAGAGTTTATTACTACAAAAATCATCATGACCATGCACATATTGAGTTCATTACATGGCATACACATTAGTAGTTCATTCCTAAATCATTCATGCATGAATCACCAACGAGGAACATTCTTATCAAAAGCAAAGCACATTTTCAAAATTGGATCAATTGCGGAACAGAACTGATCCCACTGTTCCGTGACCCTATTATTTTCAAAACTTGAATTTAATACTTGAAATAGATAGATCTTTCGAAGTAGATAGAGATCGATATAAAATTTGCGAAATTCCGAGTTAAAATGACCAAGTTGTGGCCGTTTTAAGTCGGAACTTCCGAAAGTAGCGAGAAATCCGAATTCAACTAGTCTAGATATATAGTTTGATTTAATTACATGGTGAGAATCTCATTAGGATTATTCTTGATTGGTAGGTGATTCCGAGCAGGACGACACTCTACCTCCCGATTATTATTATTAAGAAGTTTGGTGTCCAATGGCCGAGTGAGTTTACTTCCATTCTCAATTAATGCATGTGATTGTAATGTAGTGGCACTAGTGATGTAGGCAAAGATAAAAGAAATTGTATAAGCATGTTGGGGTATATGGGAATTATTTATGCTGTTGATTGTTGATATGTGAAATAGAGCTTAAGGTATATCGGAACCGGGTGTTAAGATATTGACTGCTTTACTAGAATCTTATGATGAATGTCTGCGAATACTTGTTGGTCACTTAAAAGAATTGAATTAATGACTACTTCGACTATAAATTGAATCCATTCATGACACGATGGGGTTGGAGCATTCGCATTGTTGGTTAATCGTGATCCATAAAACGACTTGTTAGTTAATCGTGATCCATAAAATGACTTGTTGGTTAATCGTGATCCATAAAACGAGTTATTATTAGTTGACCCTGAGCTTAAACGGCATCGTACCGCAGGATTCGTTAATCTGCTAACCCGGGATGGAGGGCGCAAGTCCATCCACATATGATTTCTGGACGGTCATATGTTTGTTGAATTCATTTGTTTGATGCATACACTTGCCTGAATAATTACTTATTTGACTGAAGTATGTTTAATTGCGTTATGGAAGTATTGCTCACTAAGCTAGTTAGCTTACGCCCCCATAGTTTCTATCTTTTGCAGCACGACTTTATATGGCTTAGGCCAAGACAGGCTACAGCGCAGGTATGGAGATAGAAGTTTCCCGTAGAAGTTTAATTCATTCCTTTTTGTATAGACTTCCATTGGAAACTAAGGACTCTGGATGACTGTAATAGACTGTTATTCTTTTGCGGGGGAATGCCCTTAGATTTTGTAAACTTTAATATTATGTTTTGATTTATTATCTATGGCTAATACATGCCTCGTTAAACTGTTTAACTCCATTTGTTGAAGTATTCTATTGTCGTAAAGGAACGCTTTACATCTACTTAAGACTTGAAGGCCCGGGTAGGGAACTCGAGAGTCTTACTTAGTATGTGGCGGGCTGTTACGTTTAGGATATCCTACGGGGCGTGACAGTTTAAGTTGATATCAGAGCACTAGGTTATAAACAAGACAATAGAATTAAAAGAAACCGGACCTAGAAATCTAACTACTAGGTTAAATGGAGTTAAAAACGTTTTCTTGCTGAGTCTAATTAGTAGTTGTTTGATGTAGGTCTCTCTGGGTGAGACTAGGGAAAGGGCAAGGAATTTTACAAAGAGAAACGATGATGAAGATGAAACGTGATAGATATAGACGGAGGCTAAGAGAATTGTGTGAGGATTTTGCCCTAGCCCGACATCCCGGACCCTAGGGGAAATGTACAGGTTATGGAAGGATGGGCTGAGATATACCAGATGGGCTTCGGTGGATCAATTGAGTTATGATCCTATGGGAAGAAGGAGCTGGACAAAGTTAGAGACAATCTATACTCTAGAAAGGATCATGGTTGATTACGGGCGTAAGCCCATGAGGAGAGAAGCCACATTTATTTGAAAGGTGGAGGAACTCGGACCCCTCCAGATTTTAGGGTATGGATCCCATAGGACCCTTATATGTTTATGCTCATGATAACTTATATGATCATCCTGACTGGAATATAGCTGATGCATGGAATCACATCCCTGGCATGCGATCTATTTAGATATCCTCCCCCCCCCCCCCCCCCCCCCCCCCCCCCCCCCCCCGAGTAATAGCTCCACCCCCAGCTATTGATATAGGTATGCAGCTGAATGGAGCGCCTGTGATTGGAGAGGATGAAGAGGAAGAAGAAGAGGAGGAGGATCCCGAGGAGGATTCGAACTGGGAACAAAATGACGTACCTAGGACCCCTACCCCACCTGTCGAACTAGAGGTGCAGGTAAACCCAGAACCCGATCAAATTATATGGGATTTTAACCGGATGTTGGACATACCAGATAGCGGGAGGGTAGAACCCGAGATAGATTCCAGATTATGGAGAGATGTGCATGTAGAGGGTGAGAACCCACCTGTGCTTGACCTAGCAGTAGTGGAACCGGAGGCCCCAGTGCCTATGGAGACTGAAAATGTGGCAGATGAGCCTGTGAGAGAGCTTGAAGTAGAGGTGAACCGCCTAGGTGAGCCCGAGATAGGAGGTGAGGAGGAGGAAGTAAGCCCGCAAGAGGGGCAAGGGACTGAAGAAGAAGAAGAAGAAGAAGAAGGAAGAAGAAGAAGAAGAAGTGAGGATCCGGAGCCTCTAGTCCGACCCGCTAGGAATCGGAGGATGACCACCAGGGAGTATCTTAGCTTGTTCGTCCGACAGGACGATGGTTGTTCTACCAGCAGGAGACGACCTCCTAGCCCGACCCCCGACGACTCTAGTGATGAGTAAAGACCGGGATGTTAGCTAACCCATAAAGTCCAAGCGGAGTCCTGACTTTCTTATTTTTGTAGTAGGCAATGCGGGATGCCAATTTGCCTTAGGATTTCAGGATAGTTAGTATTTTATTTGTTCTTTTTCCCTGTATTTTGTCATATTTTCGGGAATAGGGAAATGGATTAGAATAGGAAGGGAGCTTAGCTAGCCAAATTTTGGGAACTAAAAGTTGATGTAATATTTGTATGGCTCGCTAAAGAAATGAAAAAGATCACTTTTGTTTTAAAGAAATGGAGTTGTGAAACGTACGCATTCTAGTCATGATGCATAAGAGGACATTAACTGCATATAGATGGCATAAGCATCCACTTATTCGCATTATTGTGGTGAAATATCAATTGGTTACACTATGTGTGGATTCTTCTATTTCCTTTGTGTCTCTTTTTAATTATTCCTTATTTTCTTTTATGGATTGATATTATGACTCATCTTATGACCTTATGGAAATATGTATTCCTTTTTCCTTCTAAGTTAAATTCCAGATTCTCGCAACTTCTGAGCTTGTTATTAATCTTATTCCCTTGAAACCTAAAACCCCTAAAGATACTAAAAATCCATTAAACATTGTGTAAACAGGCGAAACCGACGAACTCGGAACCATGGACAAGGGTCTAACCCTAATGAAGCCGATCAACCGGCTATACAATAACCTGACCCCCAAGGAGGAGCACCCCAAAACCAACAGGGCGATGTGCCAAATGCGATTGGGCAATTGGCCATCTTCGTTAACACCTTCATCCAGAATCAAAATCCATACAGAACCCACACCCAGGTCAAAGTGCCGGGATTCAGCACCACATCCGCCGCCCGCAGATCATCGGGAAATGACTGCGGAGGCACCTGCTCCACAAGAGGAGCATTCCTATAATGTGCAATTGCCGCCACCAGCGCCATACAGGAGACCCCACCGAAGCTCTTTACCGGACTTCATTAAGAGCAACCGGTATTTTGATGGGGCATTCGGTAAGCCGGATGAAGCTGAGGAGGTTGGTTGGCTCAAGTGAACGTTCTTTCGCCGCATACGAGATCCACCTATTGCAGCTGGAATATGGGACGTATATGCTAAGATACAATCGCGAGTCTGGTGGGACTCAAGAGAAGGA